>VZRM01008410.1:1068160-1168241 GCA_013397955.1 Grantiella picta
ATAGGTTTTTTTTTTTTTTTTTTTTTTTTTGGAAATGCGAGTATGTAGAGAAATTCTCTCATGGAGGTCTGACACCTGAAGTAAAGTGTATGGTCAGACACTGGGTCCGGGCAGCAGTGGTGCTCTCAGGCATGTTTGGGGCAGGGTAACTCACACAAAAAACTTGCTTCTGAAATGCTCAGTGCTGCTCATGCTCCAAAATGGTTTTAGCATTTCAAATATAAGTATTTTTAAATTGAAATATTCCACTTGTTTTTTCTCTGTAGTCCTTTGCTTATTTATGTGTTTCTTTACATTGAAGAATGAAAACAGAAGCAGTGATTTGGGTCAGGAAGATGCCATTCCAATTTGCTAAGAAAAATAAGCACTTTAAAAATGTTTTGAACTCTCACATTTTGATGAGTTGCATTTGGGGTGCTCTGTAATTACCGCCACCCCAAGAGCTCTGTTAAAGTCACAGCAAGAGGGTTTAGTGCCGATGCCCAGAAGACCAGCAAGCCTTTCTATACCTCATTTCTTCGTAAGCAGGCAATCTGGTAGCAGGGATGAAGAGTAGTGACTCTTCAGTCACTACCAGTCCCATCTTGTAGGGATGAAAAGTAATTGGACCAGAATTATCACCTGTTTCATTCAGGCTCAGGCACCAATTTAATATGCAGCTTTAAGCAACTCCCATGACCAGGGCATGCCTCAGTTTCCTCCTTTGTAAAAGTAATAGTTTCTGGTTGTAGAGAGAATGCTGTGAAGCTTAAATAATTTCTCTTGCTGGTAAGATTATTATCCCTAAATGGAAAGTTGCTGTAAAAGTGAAAAGTACATATTGCTAGATGTTGTATGCAACCTGACATGTAAAGACTTGCAGAGAGTGCTTTGCTTTGCGTATGTATTGCAATATTTGAACAGAGCACATCGAGTTAGGACAGGACCATCAGGTTCCTGACATTTTGTGTTAGAATCATAGAATGGTTTGGGTTGGAAAAGATCTTGAAAATCATATATTTCCAAGTCCCCTGCCATGGGCAGGGACATCTTCCACTAGACCAGGTTGCTCAGAGCCCCATCCATCCTGGCCTTGAACACCTCCAGCATGTTCTGGGCAACCTGTTCCAGTACCTCACCACCCTTACAGTAAAGAATTTATTTCTAATATCTGATCTAAATCTACCCTCTTTCAGTTTAAAACCATTACCCCTTGTCCTATCACTACATACCTGTGTAAATCTGAACCAAATCTTTAAAGGAATCTGCCGAAACAGTGTGAGACTGCAGCTAGTGTCTTATGCTGCTGAGAGGAAGAGGTGCCACTTTTCCCACCATTCCTGTTGCACTCCCAGTCCCTGGCCATGCAGTCTCACCTGACACCTTCTGCCATGGTGGTGGCCACCAGATGCTTCTGTGAACCCATTCAACTCTCTAAATTCATGGAAAACTGTCCACTGATTTATTGGATTTTTCTAATACCATTTTAGAGAATTAAATCAGCATGTAGAGAGAAATGTAAAGAGGCAACAGTAGGTAGGCAGGGTCAGGGAGGGAAGGGGGAGCAGGATACATTTCAGTCTGTGTAGGGTGACCAGCTAATTCAGCTGCCCACATCTTGTAAGAATCTGAACCTCACTTCCCTGTGCTCTCAGGTCTGTGTTTGTTGATCTGCATGGGAAGGTGAAATCCAGTGGTTTGATTTTCCAGAGTGAATGGCTCAGTGGCTCCCATGACAGTTTTCCTCTTGGAGATCAGGTAGCTCATTCAAGGACTGGAATAGACCTTCTCCTTAGACTTGATTTTTGGAGAATGCACCAAACACTGGATGAGGTTTGCAGGGCTCATGTTTTGCTCATGTGCCATGTTGCAGGTGGGTGAGCAGCCATGTCCACAAGAGCATCTGCACCTCTGGGAAGCAGTCACTGGTCTGTAGCCAGCAAGAGCGGCCTGTACTAAAACAAGAATGATAATTCTTCTTGGGTTTTAGTAAATTCCACTTGGGGGCACGTGGGTTGGAGTTTAGTTAAAAAGGGAGTAACTGTTTTTGGAGTGCAGTGAGTCAAGCCAAGCTTCTAAGCTGTTTGACATTCTGTTATTGCCATTTTTTGGGGTGGCTGAAAGAGACTGTGCTAAAGCTCACTCTCAGTGTGATTTGAGGCCCCTTGTGTTTACTGTTTGCTAATTAAGCAAATAACAATGGAAAGCTTAGCTCCAGAAGGGATGAGGATAGGTAGGAGCATTTCTCTTTGCTGTACGTTACCCAGGCATAGTCGTCTTGCTGGGAAAGAATGTCCCTCACGGCTGGTCTCGAACGCGGCCGTCACTCTCTGTGACCACAGCCCGGGACCCGGGGAGGAGCTGGACACAGACCCAGCTCAGAGACTCTGTGTGACACTCACTGCAGCAATCACTGGCCAGTGCTCCTGCGGACAGCAGGCAAAGCCTCCCGCGTCTACCTGTGTTGGACAGAGCCGTGTTGTTTCCTTAGAGAATGAAATCACTCTTTTGTCATGTCCTAGGTGCAAGTTAATGGTTCTTTATTCTTTTTTTTCTCCTCTCCCGATTCAGATGGTGCTGAAACAAGGTTCGCTCCTTGTTGCTCCTTTTGTAGGTTTTTTTTATTATTATTATTTTTCATTAACAGCAGGCTATGTTAGCCTTTACTTTACAGGTACTTGAATGCCTGATGACTTGACTGAGTGTTACGCATGTGGCCTTTTGTAAAGGTTACTGACCTTAATTTAATCAGGGGTGAGATGGATGGATGAATGTGAATAGATCCATGCCATTAAAACAGAATAAAAGTAGGGATTAGAGTTTGGGAGAACTGATGAATTTTTAATTGAATTTATTAAAGGAAAAAAAAAAAAAGAAACATTTCCCAGTTATAATTTGAATGAGATCTATTGCTGGAGGAAGGTTTCATGAGAAAACGCGACACAAAATAGGGGCAAACATCCAAGATAGAAAGTGCCTGGCACTCCTTGCAGTCCATTGGGCCTGCACAAGATTCTATTTGCCCTCTTTCTATTTTGTGAGAACCTCTAATTATTCCCATACCTTTTTCTAGACGTAAATGTTTAAGCTTTGTAATAATTTCATAGTGAGCACACTGGTGTGCTAATGCATGGCTATTGAGCGCTTTGATCTTTTCCATTGGAAAACATCATGGATTTGATCAATTTCAGATTGTAGTTTTTCTTTTAGAGCCAATTTTGGCAAAGAAATTAATCTTTCACCAATGAGCGCCTTTTAAAATAGCTCATTTACCAAAAGATGTTGTTTGGAGAATGGAAGTCATTGTTTGAAGCAGTGAAAGAAAGAGCTAGATGTAGACTCAGATTTTAAAAAAAATCTTTACATGCCCAGTGTAAAATGTTGTGTCCTCCTCTTTCATGCTCCCCCCCTACTGAAACTCAAAGAATGCTCAGTGTTTGCCATGACATCTGTAACCAATTGATAACAATTTGTTAATTCCTCCACTTAAATGTCCTCTTACAGCAAAGGGTGGATTGGTTGTCTGCTCTTTTTTTTTTTTTTTCTTATTCCCCCCTGGCAGGCTGTGATGTCTGTTCTGGAAATGTGGCCTTCAAGGGCATCAGCCTGACAGAGCCATTTCCCTGGGCGTTAGTGGGATTTCACCATATGGACATGTGTTCTTCCAAGAAGGGACCTGCCCCACGCAGGGTCTTAGCTGGTGTCTCCTGGAAATAAAATTGCATCTTCCAAAATTTTGTACATCTCACCCTTGTTTAAAACTAAGTCAAGCTGGCCTTTATACCACTATTTTAACCATCTTCACACACATTTTTAAGTTGGAGTTCAATTAGAGGGAGTTAAATTAGGCAGGGGTTAAATTGGGGAGGGGGGAAGTGGTATGGGGCTCATCAGATGCTTTGAGATGCTCCCTCCCACTCTTTCACAATGTTTTTAGTGATTATTTCACAGGGGTTAGTGATGATCCAATGGGCCTTGCGACCTTGTACATAATTCTGTATATTTATTTTGAGAGAAAATATGTATAGTGTTTGGATTATGAGAATGGAAACCTGAAATGAGAATTCTTAGGTTGGCAAATGTAAAGCAAAAAAGCAAACAAAAATACAGTCTTATTTTGTATAAAATGTACATTTTTGAGAAAAATTTTCTAATGCATTACCAATGTTTTCATAGTGCTGCCACATCTTTTTTAAAGTGTTTCTCCCTCTTTGTTTGACTATTGACAACATGGTGCAATTAAACCTAAAGCAAATGTGTGAGTGAGCAAAAAAGAGAGAATGAGAAATTTAAAAGCCATATAATTTGGTTTACTTCATTAACCTGTATAACATCATAGGTTTACCATCTAAGATAGGTTGTTTTTATAGATAGTGTCACCAAAGACTTTTTTTCTTCAGATTTATTTTGAAAAGTTGTTAATAAAGGACGTACATTTCTGTTGCAGTGTGTTCTTATTTTTAAGGTAGAATAACAAATCTTGCTTGGGTTCTTGAGAATGGAAATTTGGGAGCATGATTGCCACGTGTCTCAAGTTCGGGGTAGGTAAATGGAAGGCTCTTTATCTGCTTTCTCCTCAGCCTGACCTGAGCATTGGCCCTGTGTATATCCTGTGTCTCTGTTGTATTGACAAAATCTGGTGTAGCATCCATACAGTGTCCTAGTCCAGCAGCACTGACAGGTGTTTGCTGTCTTACCTGAGGGCAGAACTTTCAGTCTGTGTCACTTGTGTAAAGCAGGAGAGTATCCCTGCATGGTAACACTGTCACTGGTAGGAACAGTGACTTAGAAGGAGTCACTGTAATGTGTGCATGCAAAAATAATCACTCCACCAGCCTGGAGGCCTTTGAGGGCTGATCTGTGCAGGCTGGGGATGTATTGGTTTGTGACCCATATTTATTGTTAGGTCGGTATCAGAAGCTTGTCACAGTCACAGGGGTTTGCATTCAGCCCACCTGACTCTGGATGTGCACAAAGCACTCCTCTCTCTCTGTCAGACCTCACTGTCTCTCTGCACAGCTGACAAACAAAACAAAGTGCTGCTGGGATTATCGGACACGGGCTTTAGCATGAGACAAGTTGTGCCTCACGTGTGCTGGTTTCTCTCTGCTGATGAAGCACAAGCACATCAATTGCAAGATCTGCAGCACAGATGCCAACATCTGGTCGGAAGAATCCTACACTGGAAAAGTTCTGATAACGCTGGTGGGCCTGGGATCATGGCCTGTACATTTGAGGGCTTAGTTGCTGGTTTGTTCCTGTCAGAGATGTTCAGGCTGACCTCATCCCTTCTGGGGTTCAGACTGCCAGAGCAAGGAGAGGTCCTTACTCTGTCAACCCATCTGATCTGCCAGTCATGGAAGATTAATGTATCTTGGGAAAAGGTTGAAAGATGTGAGTCTGCTCTGCTCCTGGTTTTCAGTGGCCCTACAGCTTCCTTCAAAACAGAGCATCCCAGCAGTCACTGGTGTTTTGATATTGGCTATGGGCTTCTCCCTGCCAGAAAATGAACAAAATTCGAAAATGATCCAATAACAATGTTCCCACTCTTTCAGCACTCAAATTCTGTGTTGTTGTTATGTTATTTGTACAAAACAGCTTGGGGTGAAATTAATTTGAAATGCAGGTGGCTACATTTGTAGAAGCCACCAGAAGGCTGTTGTCTCCACTGGTATAGAGCTGTAGTCTGAAACCTAACTTTCATGTTGTACTTACCTTGGAGGTGGGGATTTAAACGTTGGGGTGGAGTGTGTCAGGCCCACATCTGCCCCTTCCAGCTTCATTTCATCTGAAAATGGTCCAATTTGCAGGCTCCAGTTCTGCCTGTGATGTGAACCAAAATGAGGTAAAGGAGAAAACTGGGATAGTCAGAAGTGCAGTGTTGACCTCAACCAAGCCCCTGCTGTCACAGTGCACCCCTCAGCAGCCTGTGTAAGGCAGTGGAGATCAAATCCAAAACCAATCAGGTGCACAGGATCCTTGGAGACTTGTGCCCACTTCACCTCTGCTGTACAGAAAAGTGGTCACTAAAGGAAGCAAAACCTCCATTGGAGATCTCTGTGTTGAAAGTGTTAAGTGAGGGAATCCCACACTGAGTGTCAGTTCTGCCTGCTAGCTTGCCACAGTGGGAATGAAAACTGTTCTCAGCTGAAGTACACCAAAGCCAGGTCTGTCAAGTCCCTGGGACTTTGCTTCCTTACATGAACTGATGATCTTCCCCAAAATATTTAGCACATAATCAGTTCAACTTTGAATGTACTCTTGAGGGCTTTTTTTAACAACTCCAGGGAAGCCCATTGTGCTGTCACTTGAATGGAGGTAGATAAGAGTTGGCACTAATCAATGCCTTATTTTATTTTCCTTTTTAAATGATTAGCAGAGAGAAAAGAAACAAGTGTCTGCTTTCCCTTTCTAAAGCTGTTAGCTAATCGTATCCACAATGTTATCAGAGAGAAACAGATTTTGCTCAAGATTTTGAGCAGTGTGAGGTGACATTCTAGTCACTACATGATACGGTTTATTCTACACTTCATTTCCCTGCATGACTTCCAGGGCTGTGTGTGGGTTTTATGAGCTGCCAGCTCCAGGTATTGCTGGTGCTGGGAAGCTGGATTTGCACACCACCTGCATTTCTATTGTGCATTAAGGCTGGATGGGCTCTCCATGCTGCAGTGGCTGCTCTGTGCAGCTTGAGCTCTTACCTGTCTCCTTTCTGTAATTAACTGTTCTCTTGCTGGTGGTGGTGAAGCAAATTAAGGAACAACTATATTTCTTTCCAGAAAACCTAAGCTAAAGTAATTTCTGAGATTTTGCAAGAAGAATGTAATGTTAACAGAAACTACTGAGGTAATGACTGAAAAAAAGAAAATATATTTTCTCAAAGTTGCAGCAGAAATGAGAATTTTGAATCTGTAAACTATTCCCTTCAAATTCCTCCCTTCTCCTCTACACAGAGTCAGCTCCCATTCACAATCACAGAACAGCCACAAGTAAGTTGCTGGCAATTGAAAGATACAGTTTGAGTTTTCTTAGTTTCTAAAATGGATTTACAGTCAGTTCCTCCTTGTATTGAACATCCTTAGGTATATGTCAGCCCTAGAAGTCTGAAAAGGTCTGGTAGCCCTATAGAAGACTGAAAAGGTGCCATGTTTTTAGGAAGAGTTTAGGAATCTGTTAGGACTTCATAGAACCATAGAATGGTTTGGTTTGGAAGAGACATTAAAGATCATCTAGTTCATTTAGACCATCTTGACTTGGAGAGATACCTGCAGTAATTCTAGTCAGATGTTTCCAAATGTTCAATTTTTAGTTCCACCATGGTCTGCTATGTGGATACTAGGGTGGGGATTTTTTCTGATAATCTGCCCCATTTTACAGTCTTATCCCCTAAAACTCCTGTGGAGCCATACAATGCAGTAGGTAAGATATGCTTGGTTGCCATATACACACTATTTCTACCACTGATGGAGCATCAGGGAGCTGGGAAGACAGTATGAAAAAGGAAAAGTTAGGAGTACCTGAAACTGTATTCGAAAACCAAGAATTTAAAACACAGTAATGGAGGTCAATATAGCAGGGGAAAATGGATTTTCCTCTTGCTTTGATTGGTGTAAATCCCTCTTGTTTGTGTTGAACACAATGGATTGTTTTCAGCCCAAGAAAGGGCAGAATTAGACTTTCAAAGCATGAAGTTAAAATACCTTTTTATCCAGTAATGTCTTGATACTGCTAGATAACAAAGCACATTTACAATGTGAACAGCGCCTTGTGAAAGGCTACCAGGAAAATAGTCCCCTGCTTTCCCTGGAACAGGCAGTTAGAGTACTATGTTAATGCAAGCCAGTGACTACATTATTTTTAATATCCAGGATATCCTCAAGAGAAGCTAAAATAAAACATTTGTCACTTTATAATTTTTAAGGAAAATGTATACCAGTTCATTGCAATTCCATTTCCCTCACAGCCTTAATAGAATTGTTGCTACTAGGACTAAAACTGAGTCTAGCTCAGGAAGATCTAAAAATTGGGAATTGTTTATGATACCAAGCCAAAATGTTGTTTTCAAAATCCATGGATGATTTAAATGCAATCCCCTTAAGAATTGAAATCTGTCTAGTTTGCTCCAAAGGCAAATAAGTCAAATGTATATTTTTGTCTCCCTCTCTTACAGCAGGGCCAGATTCTGCTATCAGCAAGGCTGGAATGAATCCAAAATTCTTACAGTGTTCTCCATGCTTTCCCTGAGCCCCAAGCTGTGGTCTCATGGGAGATCAGTGACCTTCCTTAGCTGTGTGGCATGGGGGTGAGCATGGCTTGAGGTCACCTCAGGCCTGACACTTCCCTCAAAGTGGCTTTGCTGTGCTCATTGTGCTGTTGTGCAATACAAGTCCAAAAGTGGGACATGATCACAGGTGGGGATGGGGCTTAGCCTCCCTGAATTCCATTTTATGGCCCTAGGAACAGAATTCAAATCTGATACATTATAGGGATAATGTCAGTAGTAAGTGGAGTCTTGAGGAAGATGTTTTTCATGTAATGAGACCAAGGACTGGTTGATATGATTCTTGGTCCTTTGGAAGGGTTCTTGGTCCTATTCCCAACTTCTTCTAGTGGTTTATTCTGAGGTAAAAACACATTTAACTTCTCTGCACCTCACTGTTCCTAAATAGCAAGTGGATATTCATAAATATCCTCATTTTGCAATGAAGAATGTGAACTTTAGGGGATCATTGCTAGTGCTTTCTGGTCCTGAGGTGAAACATTCAGTCTAAGAGTATATTTTTGTTACATCATGCAGAAGAAGCCCTGGAACTGGTATGAATAGGTGGGAGCATTGGGGGTGGCTATTTCTAACCCCTTTTGTTGCATGTGTGGTTGTAGTTTTCACTCATTTATTGTATTTAACCTCTAAATGAAGAGAAGGTTTGGAAAAACACACTGATTTACGGTGACACAGAGCAATAACAATATCCCAGTCACAACCACTTACAAAAATGGCTGAAAGTCATTAATCCTGTATAACAGAGGGGCAGACTTTTGAGGTCCAGTCTTGCAAGCCTGTTGAGTCCCAGCTCATTACAGTAATGGATATACACTGTCTGCAACTCCAGCTGTTCCGGAGGTTATCCATGTCCTCCTGTTACACATGTACATGCGGTAGAAAGGGAAAGAAAAAGGCATATTAATGCCAGGACAAGAAGAAGAGCCCAGCTTTGCCAACAACTAGCATCCTTCTAAATCTGTGTTACCTTTTTTACACCTCCACAGCTCTGGCAATATATATCCCCCCAGGTGTCAGGCAAATGAAGAAATCTGAGCCTTCACATAGCGCTGAGATTTGAACTTTCTGAGGACAGCCTGCCTAGTTTGTGTTTTTGGACTGATGCCATGTGAATGAGTGAAGTCCTGCTGTATTTTGCAGCTGGCACACTTGACTGCTTATTTAATTTTCCAAGATTGCACCAATCCGAGTTCTCTTGGACTTTTGGTTTAAAAAAAAAAAAAAAAAAAAGCAGCTGTGCTGTTTCGATCAAACCAAACCAAACCAAAGAAATTATCAGCATTTATGCAGGGCTGGAGCCTTGACTTCTCATCCTGACAAGGCAAACTCAGTGAGAATGTGGAGTCAGTGCCAAGCTGACCTCTGGGAAGTACTGTCAAATCCAGTGTGCCAGCAGGAAAGGGTGTGTGCATGTGTGTGTGCGTGCAGAAATGATGGAAAAATACTGAGGTGCCCTGACAACTTGTTTTGTGTCCTGGGATTTTCCTGCAATGGCCTCTAGTGCTTTTCATGTGTTATGCATCAAATGTGATCAGCCACATGGCACAATATGATGAAGTAAATGCATTGGGTCACTAAAGTGCATTAAGTGCCATTTACTGCATCGATGTAATTCTGTCCCTAGTCAAACGTATAATAACTGTTTCTCTCCCTTACTGCTGTTTCCCCTTTTCCTTTTACTGCTGAGCAGGCAACAGCATCTATTTTCTTACCCAACAGAGTAACTCAGCCTAGTTGATAGCCCGAGCTGCTGCCATCCATCCTGCCTTGAGCAATGCAGGAGATCAGAGCCTGTAGATACTCCAGGCTGGCAACCTGCATGGGCTCAGCGTGGGTTAGGTAAGCCTGCGAAGCCAAAGGCTTCTTTCACTGCCAAAGTATGGCAGCTCTGGTGCTAGAGAAATTCAAACCTGCTCACAATGATTTTTTTCTCTTGCAAGCTACAATTTTTCTGTGGAAGCTTTCCATTAGCAGAGAAGGAGTTGTGTGGGATGAAAGATGCAAGTGTGTTAGCATGGCTGGGATTGAGTCTAGAGAATGGATGTTTCTATCAGAAGAGTTTCTTCTGCAGGAATTTGTTTATGTCATTTGCACTGTGTCCCCATTTCCCCCTGTACCACTGTGTAAGTGCCAGAGCAGATTGGAGGTCAGTGCTCAGATTAATTCTCCATGTAGAAAAAAGCTTTTTCTTTCTTCCTTTTTTCCCTCTCAAGTGCTTACACAACCTCCTTTTCTACTAAAGAGTGCTGAGTCCTTCCTTTTTCACTTTAAATTTCCAAAACACTGGTTTAAGTGTGCTCTGTCTTGCACTCCTTTGCAATTATCCCTTTTAATCTGGTTACAAGGTTACACTACTTCAAATTTAAATCACATCATATTAGGGGGTTTTGCAAACCTTGTGTGAACAGTGAACTTTTCACATGTAACTCCAGAATCTTAATGAATGTCTTTGACTCTGTGATAGAAAGTTAGTATACGAATGCTCAGAAGTAAGGCAGCACATTTCACCCCAAGCATAATTAATTTCAATGCTCCAGCATAGGTTGGACAGCAAGGAAGGTGCTCCTGGATAAGATCTTTGCAGCACTGCTGCTCCAGGGAGCCTCAGTTCTCTCCTCTATGCTCCAAAGGGGTCCTCATAAAATATGCTATGGTGCAATTTTACACACAGAATGCATCACTGTTTTTAACTGATTTAATCGTATTTCTGTTCAGGATCCACAGCTCCTGTCTTTGCCATCCTCATAAAATGAGGCTGATGTGGACCCAGGAATATTGCTGGGACCAGTTCTACTGGTAAGCTCCAGCTGCTTTGTGCCAGTTTACTGACAAAGCAGCTGTAAACCCAGTTTTGCTGGGTTTATATCTACTCTGCTGCATCACAGTGGCTCTTGGCAGTGGGGCATAGCAGAAAGCAGGGACCTCGATGTTTAATATCTACTACATGTCCTCTATCGGGGGCACAGGTCCTGCCCTTGCAAGGAGAGATGTAGCACGTGTCTTTCATCTATGGCTGCTGTGATCATATGTTCAGCGAAGGCATCTGAAGTGTCCCACTGGGGCAGCAGTGCTGTAGTCTGGCTATTGACAGGAGCACAGGCCTGAGATCTTCCTCACTAGATGTCTAGTATGTGTAAAAATACTTAAGGAAAAGAATGGGACAACCTAATGATGCTGAAGGTATCAATGAAAACACAGAGCTGCCATTGGACCAGCTGAAGGCTGAGCAACACCCAAGAGCTGGCTGGGTCTTTGGCGAGTTGGTGCCATGAGAAGAGCCTGGTGTGGACCATCCCCCTGGCAGCGGAGCCTGAGGGGGCAGTGGGGCTCTTGTGTACTTTGAGAAGCCAGATCTGCTTCCCAGCTACTTCAGAGGGGCTTTCTGTGCAGACAGAGGAGGAGGAAAGGGTGGGGACAAAGGCACTTCACCTTCCAGGGAAGCTGTCAGGTGAGAGCAAGGGGAAAGGAGACTTCCAAGCTTTGGCTTCCCATTACCACACTCATTGCTCCACTGCACAGCCTATTTCTTTGTCTGCTTCTTCCTCTTCACTCTTCTTTTCTTCTTTTTTTTAAAGAGGTTTATGTTTTATGACTAATTAACAATTAATTTGGCTAGAGAGCAATTGAACAGAAAGATGTGGTAGAACATATGGAGGAACACACTGTGCTTGGTCCCTGCAGATCTGAACTGAGAAGCAAGGTTCAGGAATAATCAGTTTATGATTAGATAGACTGGAAATAAACTTTGGAAGAGGAAGAGAAGAGAAACGGGAACAGAATTCCGTGTCATTTCTCCCTGAAAGTTGCAGACAAGGTGAAGAAAAGCCCTAAGGAATCATTAAAAAGATATGAGAGCAATTGGGAAAAGTGGCAAAGGTTGCCAAACTGAGAAGGAAAGGAAAGGCAAATTGGGACAGATTTTTTGTAAAGAGCAAAAGCATCAAAATTATATTTCACAGAATCACAGAATCCGCTAGGTTGGAAAAGCCTTTTGAGATCATAAAATCTAACCTATGGCTAACACCACCTTGTCAACCAGACCGTGGACCTAAGTGCCACATGCAGTCTTTTCTTAAACACCTCCAGGGATGGTGACTTCAGCACCTCCCTGGGCAGCCCATTCCAATGCCCAATCACCCCTTCTGTGAAGAACTTTTTCCTAATGTCCAACCTAAACCTGCCCTGGTCACAGCTTAAGACTGTATGTAGCCATGTGCCGCTGCAGAACAGTGGGTGTTGTGTCCTGAGGGATTTCAGGGACTAGAGGGAGATAAATGCACAACCTGCTGCTGGAGGTGATAGGGGTGTGAGAATGAAGTGAGCTGCAGCAGAAGGTCAGTTGTTATTTGTTTGGTTTCTTTTGCAAGAAATCCCTGGAGAAAAAAGTTATATGGGACAGGCAAAGCATTTGAAGAGTGGGAGAAAAAGGTATGCCTGGGTCTGGACCATGTCAGAAACTGGTTGTTTAGCAAAGACAGCAGATAAGAGCTGTCTCTGAGGCATAGAAATTCGACTGGCTGATGTGATTTCCACTATCAATATTCTGTAATGTGCTAACGAAGGCATCAAGTCCTGCTGCTGGACCAAGGCATGCTGGCCCATGACTTCAGTCTTTGGTCCAAAGAAAGGGAATGGACAGTACAGAGGAGAGCAAGGAGAGCTTGCATATACCCTGGACTGGAAATGGGGAAAGCCCAGGAAATCACTCCAGCTGTGGAGCTAGAACAGCACAGGTTCTGTTCTCCAGACCTGAGGCTGAGTGTCACAGCCTGGCTTACATCCACTCACCTCAGTTTTTTCCCTTGACTCTCTTTCCACCTTCAAACCCGATATGCATGTGGTCAGATGCTGGTAGGGGCAGTTTCTACCAGTCCCATCCCTAAAATGGTGTGTGGGTGATGTCTGGGGGACGAGGAGCTGGCACAGGCCACATCTACACCATGCAGTCTGTCAATCAGCAGGAGCACAGGCAGCTCTGACCCTCCAGAAATACTGCCAAGATGTTCATGGACTGAGACAGGGGATCTAGAATAGAAAGCCAATGCTTGGTGATGCCTGAGGTGCTCAAATAGCCAGAAAAACCACGAGAGCAGAGTACATGTTGTACAGATGGCTTAGTGCATCATTTGATCTGGTAGATCCTGATTTTGCTTTTTCTGTGTGTTGGTGGCATTGGCCAAGGTCAAGAGGTACCTCCATGCCCACAGGAGAAGGGGTTCCCCCTGAGGTGCTGTAGCTGCTGTGTCCCTGCCCTTCCTTCCCCTCCTGGCTGCCACCTTCTGGGTTGGGAATGTTCCGGAGGTTAGGCTGCTCTCACTGCCCCTGACTTGGGCAAGGCTGGATCACAGCCATGATCTCCTGACAAGGCAATAGCTCCCTGCTGTCCTGGCTGTCACTTACTGGGCTGTTCAGAGGCATGATTTTTTCCCCAGGGCTCAGCTCCCATTGAAGCACCTGCAAATAAGGGTCAAATTTCCTGAAGTGCTCATCAGGCAGCTGCCTCCCCTGGTACACTTAATCATAGATTTGGAAAAAAAAAAAAAAAAGCTATGCTGAACTGCTCAGAAAGATCCAGCCATTGGTAAGCCCAGAGGAGCAATGAATGTTCTTTATTTTACATCCTTAGTGTTGGGCCATGTCCTGATGATTTCTATAAAGTTAATTCCTTAGTTTGTCCCTTGGAAGAACTGGTAACAACTTGCTTTGTGTTTTCTTTGGAAGCTGAGGATGCTGATGGAAGATGAAGGCTTCAGATTCCCTCCCTGTCCTGGTGCATGAAGAAGCTGTTTGCTCAATTGCCAGCCACTACCAGGCAGAAATTGAATTCCTGTTCTGCTCTGTGTTAACAGATGGGTAGTGGATGAAGAAGTGTTCATTTTTAAACATATCTGAAGAAGACAGAAGTCCACCTAGGACAAACCCATTTATGTTTTAAAGGCGGGTTCACTTTTTCTTTTGGGGTGTTTCCTCTCAGGGTGAGAAAAGCAGCGATTCTAATAACTAGGTCGCTGCTCAGTCACAAAATGATGAGACTTTCTGTCCTAGAAAGTAACATTCAATGACTAAAGCAAGGACTAAATGGCCAAAAGCAGTTGTGTCCCATCTGTCAACCAAGAGATCCCACAACTTAATAGAAAGACACTTGAGCTGTGCACACCTTCCTGAAGCACATTTTGATGGGTCTAGGTTGTATGAGCTAATATATTGTTTCTCTTGATCACACAATGGAGGAGGTTGTTGCAGCCCTCAGAAATGTAGACAAGGAGTTGGCTATGGTCAAAATGGTCCACTTAGTCTGACTGTACCTGCTTGTAGTGATAGATTTACCCTGACTGTACCTGCTTGTAGTGATAGATTTACCCTGGACTATGAGGACTTTTCTCCTGGGCACAGCTTGAGAGGATGTAGGGAAGGGATATGATGCAGCAGGACCACATTCCCTTCTTTGGTCAGTTACGGAGATCTTGCAAGAATTTGGCCAGATCACATCTCAATTTCTGGCATCAGTTTCTCTGCCAATAAAACAGGAATGATGCCATCAGCTTCCTCTGCAAAGCGCTTCAAGATGGAGGTTAGAAAGCTCTAATGAAGAGCTGGCTGCAATTACATCCAAATTTAGAAGGAAAATGGGCTCTTGTTCCCTTGGACCTAATGTAATAAATAAATAAATGGAGCAGTCCTGGCTTTATTGCCAATTCCATCTGATTAGATGGAACTTAATTTCTGACATTTTTTCTGCTGGTGGCCATATTATAAAGGCACCCTACAGAACCAGCTTGACCTCTGGGTGCCTCATAATTTTCCTGGGTATGAAGTTACTCTCTTACAGAATTAGTTTCCTCAGCATGTCTTTATGGGGCTGGTGCTTTAAATCAGGCAGTCACAAGCAGCTGTAGCCCTGACAGGGTCATTTTACAGCTGGCTGCTGTTTGTCGCCTCTCCCACTTTCCCAGCTGCCAAGAACTGTTTTACCTTTCTTATTGCTGTGGAGATGACATTATCTTACACTGGAGAATTTCCCCGCCATAGAGTTGCTCTGGATAATGTTTGTGTACAGATGATGTTTATGAAAGCCAGGGGGCAATTTACTTACTGCAGTGGGCACCGCTGCAACATGTAAAATCATCTAACACAAATACCATTGACTAAACGGCTCCCTTCCTTCTCATAATTCATTATCAGAACAGGTTATCTGGGGATGGGAGGGAATCTCCATCACTTGGAGGCTGTAAATCAGCCCGACTGCCTTTCCAAGGAGTGTGCTCTTGCTGAAGTGCCCAGCATTGGGCTGAATGGGGTCATTGCCAGGGAAAACTGATGGGCTCCCTTAGGCTGGTGGGCAGATGAGACAACCATGATGAGCCCACTGGCCTTAAAGCCTGAAAATCCACTGCTGCAACTCTGGCTGTTCCAACTCAGAAATCAGAAGACTGATGGATAAAATATGTCCCTCTTTCTTCCTGAAATCTCTCCAAAGGCCAGGCCTGTGATATGGATTGGGCACACCAGTCTGCTCCAGAAATGGTAGATCCAGCTCACATGGAAAACTTAATTTCTTTCCCTGCCTGGGCCCCTTTACTTATTGCTGTCTGTGGAAATCTGAGTAAATACTGTCTGGATTGATGACAGTCAATGGAAAAGAGCTTTCTCCAGCCAAGAAGAAGGAAAGTGAGTGTTGAGCCAAAGTCCTTCCTTTGGATGCACTGCTCTCCCAAATACAGCTGCTGCTCATGGCCTGAGGAGACATTGAAGTGCCTTACCATGAAACCTCTGCTTTGAAGTAGTTTCCCAAGCTCCTTTGCCATGTTCATCATGGGGCTTCTTTATCCCAGCAGCCAGTTCTGATCACTTGTAACCTCCCCTTATGTGCTTGTTGGATGAGGATCGTGCTTGGAAAGGTGGTGTTAGCACCAGGGTGGGTGTTTGCATGGCCTGGTGCTGCAGGCAGGATGGCAAGAAGATTCTTAGACTCCAGTGCTTGTGGTGTGGCTCTGAAGATCAGGACTAGGAGTGAACAGCATCACTCAGCTTTTAAACACACAAACATACCGAAATTATAATGAGAGGTGTCCCCTTTTAGTTGATCTTGCACTTTAACTGGGACCATAAAAGTGCCTGCTTGTGATAAGAAGTTCCTTTTATTATTGATCATCTGTTGATCTGTGCAAAGAGTAGGTTTATACTGTTTTCTTAATATTGTGCAAAGCAATATAAAAGTATTTATGGTTGGGAATAGTTGTTTTATGCTCTCCATGATTTCAGTAGCCGCTCACTCTCCCTGGTGCTGCCCTGCCTGTAAATTCATCAGGACCGGAGAATTCTTGGTTAGCACCTACCATAGCAAAACTCTGACATCCTGACTCCCAGTGATGATAACCTACTCATCCCAGGTATAAAATTTCTCTACTTCTAGTGCTAAAGAGGGTGTGTAAGTACTGAGGTAAACTGATTCCTCATCCCTGAGATATTCAGGGTCAGGCTGGACAGGGCTCTGGGAAACTTGGTCTAGAGGAAGATGCCCCTGCCCATGGCAGGAGGACTGGAACTAGCTGGCCTTTAAAGGTCCCTTCCAACCCAAACTGTTCTGTCTCCATGATGATTCTGTGACAGTGATTCCAGGTAGGTACTGCCTGTGGTGCAGGTGATCAGCAGCTGTGGCCCAACTCCCAGCCAGCCTCAGCCCTGGTGCCTGGTGTTGGCAGGAGCTGGTGCCTTGTCCCATCACTCCTGGCAGCCTTCCTTGCTGCCGCACGTAGGGGACCCTTGTGCTCACCCTGGTGCTGACTCCTGTGAGATGAACTTTTGCAGCCCAAGCCTTCAGAGAGGTGACCAGAGAACCTCTAAAGGTCTTTTCAAAATGAAATTATTCTATGATTCCATACACAGCAATTTCTATCTAGTTCACGCATCCTGTATTTCAGCTGCTTCCTTTTGCTGCTCAACACCATCCATTGCAATGTGCACTTAGTTGAAAGACCTGTGGTGTCAGATGGGATATCAGCCCCTTCTTAACTATTGATGAAGGCATATCCTAAGGGGCATTGGACCAAATCTGTGTAGCTCTTATGGTGACTGATTCTATCTTATGAATTAGACCGTCTGCTTGCACAATACTAATGTTTTTATGTCCTTGACTGCCTACCTCTGCACTCCTAACTTGCAGGCCCCTTTGTGTGTCCAGCAGAAATTTTCCCTCTCTGCTGTTCTATGGCAGGAAGTAATGAAGAAAATACAAAGCTTTCAGCAGTAACCCTGGGGTTAGAGGAAAATATTCAGATGCCAAATATTGCTGTTAGCTCCAGTAATCCTGGAATTACTAATATAAGTCTCCTCCATTTGTAGCACAGATTATGGATCCAAAGCATGGAACAAAGACTTGAGTGATCCACCTTTCAACGCCTGTCCTGCAGAATGTGCCTGTCCTTTTTCCTTTTTAGGACTGGGAGAAAGAAAATGCAAGAAAGAGGTCAGAGAGGCCACAGGTCTTGCTCAAGAACTCAGTGGTCTGCGGCAAATATGTGTGAGTTCCCATCTCCCTTTGCTTTCCCTTTTTATTCTGTCCTTGGGTGAAACAAGTAAAGTTGCTTTCCACAAGAAAATATGCGGGTTTGAATGGTTGCGTCTGATCTACCCCATGACCCACCTCCAACTTGTTTCTTTTGGATCTTGGCATTCACAAGCACTTCTCAAACTCACTCCCACTGAGCACTTAACGCCTTTCATTCTCTAAGGATTATTGTTTTATCAGCAAAAGTAACCTGAAAACTCCACGGTAACCAGCTGGGGGAATCCAGCTGATTTAGAGAGTGTTTGTCAGGTGACAAAATCATGACAGATGATGAAGATTACATGCAACAGGATTGGGAAACTCAGATTAGGGACTTCCCAAGAAATGTCTTCTGTTATTAGATGTGTCACAGGATTTCTCCTGTCTAGGACCCTCATTTTCTTGGGGTAGTTTGAAGAACTGCACTGCTCTGGAAGGCTGCAAAGTGCTACAGGAAGAGCTTTTGTTTTTTTCTTTGTTTTTAAGCCATGGAAGGAAGCTCAGGAAGCTGAACTGTTCTGACCCTCGGCCAGGAGCTGAACACATGTTGCTGAGATGATTTTCCAATATTGATTGTTTGCTTGAAAGTACTAAATCATCTGCTTGCACATAAGCCTTGTCACCCTTGTGTTTGTGTCGTCGTCCAAACCTCTCACTCTGCTCTAAGAGTGCCAACTGTTTCCATCTAACTCAGTGTGGCCCTAACAGTAAAATGGGCTCTGATAACATTTTATAAACCAAAGCTTTATTGAGACAGTAAGAAAGATGAGCAGCAAGGTGCCCAGACAGTGACTTATCCCATCACTGATAGCAAACTCAAGAGCACAGCAATGCCATGGTTTCTGTGCCCCATTGTCTGGCAGCAACAGCCAATGCTGCACACGCCTTTTGAGTGAGGAGAGAATTCTGCTGTCCCTTGGCTCCACCTGAGATGGTGAGAAGAGCAAAGCACAGCTTACGTTAACAGTGTTCTGCTCACATTGCTGCTGCCAAGCTCGGGGCAGGGTGCTGGCAGTCTGTCCATACCACCACTGACATGGGTTGGAGGCAGGGCACCAGCAGTCTGCCTGTGTGCCAACAGTGGCCATGGGGCAGGGAGGCAGAGTGTCATAGGCCACTGCCTGGTGACTACAAAGACATTGCAAAGTGGCCTATTGCTGTATTTGGCACAAATGTCTCTGTTTGAGTCCATTGTTCTCAGCTCACCTGGAATAATCATCAGCACTGATAATATCAACAGTAACAGCTCATCTCTACTTCAGCCCATCCCCTCCTCTTCCAATCCCTGTGCAAACAGAGGAAGAAGGGTCAAATGCTCTTTACTCTTGTGACCTGGCTGTCATTTACATTTACCCAGAGCCTTACACCGCAGCATCTCAAAGCCCTTTTTGTCACCATAGTAAGCAGGTTTTTTCCTCCATTGTGCAAATGAGGAGAACAGGAATGACAGGACAGCCCCAGGCAGCAGGGGGGCCAGAGAGCTGAATGTGGCTCCTTTCTGATCTTGCAGAACTACAAAAGCACCATCAAGTTCTAGTGTCCAGTTGGCATCTGTGACTATGCAACATGCCACAGACAGAGGTGGGACTCCATTTACGTGTCTCTTCTGAAACCTTATCCAATCTGTTCCCCTGTGGTGCTCCACAGTTCAATGCACTCCCATATTTTCATCACTCAGTTCTTGGGGTATGTGTGGAATATGCCCTAAGGCAGCAAGTCAAGCATGGTTTGTAAACCATGATGTGTTCTTTGACATCTCTTATGTCGTGCCATGCAGCAGGCAACCCTTCCTCACAGTTCTAAGTGTCCACCCCATAAACAATGTGCGTGCTTAGTCAGGGCCTCATTTTACTTCATCTACTCCTATGTCATGAGCAATATTCTTTTAATATTTACAGTGGTTTTTGGTGCTAGCATTCATATCCCCTCAGAAGAAGAGCTGTCTTTACCAATGTACTGTACTAACATTCCTATCCTGAACCCTTAAAAAATATTGACTTTTCAGAACAAAGTGGAAGAGGTCCAGAATTGCATGAATCAATGATGTAGGCATATTTACTGAAATTCTCTTGGGCAAGGGCTGACACATCTAAAGACGCACTTAAAAAATTTCTGGCACATTATAATCTTATTGAATAAATATGAGTCTATCCAGGAAAACAGTACAATTCTGTTAAGTACTTTCAGATCCTATGGGACAAAGGTGTTCTGCAAAAGTGAGATGGTGTTTATTAGGACTGAGCTAGATTAAGGTCACGTAGTGTGAATAGCTCACTAAATAGTTCATGTGTTAGAAAGAGACAGAGAAATAGCAACCACAGCTTATGCACTACAATATCAACCAGTGACAGGAAATACCTGTGCTGGCTTGGTATTACACTGAGAGTAATCAGTCTTTCAGTAGAGACCAACTCACTAAAGGCATGCACTGTGCACATGGCAAACAGTGATGAGGAGTGATGCTTTGAAGGTGTAGAGCTGCAACTTTCGGGTGCCTTTAGCTGTTCCATCATTTCAGAGAATCCTTTACTCGTAGGTGAGCAGTGCTTAGCATATGCAAGGTGCCCTGCACTAAGATTTAGTATTTTGAAAGTACCGAAAACCTGTCCTATTGGCAGGCCTGTGGACCCATTTGATATGGGCATTTGAAGGCATACAGGAAACCCTGGAGACACCCCAAGGAGCTGACGTACTAAGAGGGTGAGGAAAAAGAGGAAAGATCCTCCCCACTGAAGAGAGTGGAGAGGACCAGGACTATTTAGTGCCTTGCTCATGGCTGAAGGAAGAGGCTGCTGCTGACAGAGGGGAACAGCTCTGCTCTGTCCATGCGAAAGCACTGTCCTTGCAGCCAAGGGATTGTAAGAAGTCCCAATGGCATTTTAGTGCCTGTGAAGTTTTTAGAGCAGTCTGAGAAAAACACTTTGGTGCAGGGGTCAGAGGATATTTTTGTTCTTTACATTCTGCTTTCATGAAGACGGGTTCTGGATCCAGCTGCTGGTTCAGAAGGGTGTGGAAGATGCCTGGATTCACACCCTCCTATTCCCTAAACAAACAGCTGTGCCCAGGGTAATGGGAAGGCATTTGGCTGACAGGGCAGCAGGTGTAGTTTGAATAGCCATTTTCTGTCTTCTCCACCCTATGCACAATTTACTTCGTAAGTTTGCAGCCAGACCATGTGGATGAATTAACATATATGAATAAACACAAAGCTATTTACTCCTTAAAAACAATGCAGTTATCTCCTCACTTGAGGAAGACCTCAGTGTCTCTTGGTGTTCTTCCTGGCTTGTGCAGGTCTCTCTGAGCTAAGATTCAGTCTCTACTTTCTTTTCATCCTATAAAACCTTCATACTGCAATTTACTGTATTCCTGACTCAAAAGCAATATCCACTACGCAAATTTTTGGCAGAAAGAGATCATTTTGTATCCAAGGTCAGCACAAATTTACACTGAATTCATTATACAGCAATTGGATTGGAATGGCTTTTGAATGCTAAGGTTGTTTATACAGTTTTTATTTCTTTATCTTATGCGGAGTTGGACTTACACCTAGAAAGATATTTTGATGTTTTAATGGAAATCCGTAGTAATTTTGCACAGAGAATTGGAAAGAAATAGGAGTGCTGAAAAGGACTCTCTGTCCCTTGCTATTGCTGTCTCTGAATCTGCAAACAAACCAAGAGGAGTTGGCTGCATGTACAGCCCTGGCTTTTGCAGATGTACAGCAGGCAGGTGTAAAGGAAAATCCATGACTTCAAACCAGATCCTCTCCACTAATGGCAGCCAGTCACATGCCCTGGTGACTGTGATTCACTGTGTCAGGCAGGATCTGTCATGACAAATAATATGAGTGATACTGGTTGACATGTTGTGTCATCCGAAGGATCTGGAAAATTAATAATGTGATGAAATTTCTTTTTTTATTAGTCTATATTTTAAGGAGATCTTTCTCATAGTCATGCCTCCTGAGATGTTTTTTTCTTTTTTTTTTTTTTTCCTTTTTAGGGAAAGAATTTCCATCATATCAAAATGAGAAATCTCAGTAGCATTCCACTGAAAAAAAAAAAAATCCTAAAAGACATTCAGTTTGAAAACATTCAGCAATTTGTGCCAGAAAACTCTTCCACTGGAAATATTTTTTACTGACTCTACATGAAACTTAGCTGAGCAAAAAGTTCCTTCCAACTGAGGAATCAGAAATTAGACTATGTAAGAAAAATGACTTCCTGGTCACACTTCTATGTAATCATTTCATGGAGTTTGACTGCCCCATAGCAGTCTATCTTTAGCAGGATCATTATGAGCTATTGGATACTGAATTAACAAAATGCTAGCTGTATTCCGAGGGTAGAAGGGTGTAAATCAATAGTAGCTGGAAATAAAGAGTGCAATAGATGACGAAAATCAGAGCTCACATGTTTGTACGCTTCACTCAGCCTGAGCTACTGAGTCCTGCTGTGACCTTGGGCAATCTTTCGACCTCCTTGCATTACGCACAATTTTGATGCATAATTGAGAAGCAGCAAGGCTTTTCCAAGCCCAGATTTATGTATCAAAATCTTTTCTATTTGGGGAAATTGATTTTCAGAAATATTTCCTACTTCCACAGTGGTCCTAAGCAATCAATTCTTTAGAGTGCTATCCAGTTTCTGAAATGGGAGTGGAGTGTAAAAGAAGGAAGATACCAAGAACCAATACTAGAGAAGATGAGCATGTAAATACCATAAGCTGCCATACTAAAAGAGCATTCTTCTCCTGGAAGGATGTATTTTTGAATGGGTGCAGCCATGTGGAGTTGCATTAACTCCATCTGGTCTGGAATCTCCTTAATAAGTCAGCCATTTCTTGCCCATATATTTTACATGAATCCCTGAGGAATAAAATATAATAATACAGCCCAGACATGAGCAAAAGGGGCTTGACTTGCTTGTCCTGCCTGCACAGGCATACTAAGAGCACCAGATTAGCTTCAGAGAAGTAACAACCCCTTCTGATATCCTCTTACCAGGATGTTTCATGCTGCATGTTATAACCAAAAAACTGCTGGAGAAGAGTGAATGTAAGCCACAACATTTTCCGCTGAAAAACAACAGAGCAGAGAGGGGGAAGGAAACTGAAATCACGTATTCTTTGTCCTGGCTACAATCCACATACATTATAAAAAAAGAGCACCAGGAAATGTGAATTTGAGAAGAGCTCCTCTCATTGGCAGTGCCATAGGTTTTTCACTTACTTGACTGAGGCAGAAAGGAATTTCCTCAGTCTCCCAATATTTTAGAGTAACACATCTATGAAAAGTCTTTCAAATGAAAAAGTAAGACTTTCAAGAAGTCAACGAGCAAGTTTGCCCCAACCATTTAATATTATGGGATATCAGAGACAGTGATGTGAAAGAAAAGTGAAAAAAAAACCCCTTTGTGTTTAAGTGGTCCCAGTAGCAGTGAGGATAGTGCCTTCAGACAGCAGGGGAGGATACTGGAGTTGTGCAGAAGGAAGCTTCTCTGACTTGAATGTCTTATGACCAACAAGAAAGAGCCATTCAACATCAACAACACAAGCAAATGACCTCTAGTTTCTCAACAGCTCAAACTGACTTGCAGGTGGCTACAGACCATGACTAGTCAAATACTTCTTGATACTTTAACGCTTGGCAGTAGCGTCTGTTCAGGATAGCTGTACACAGAAAAAAGGGTTTAGAAATATTTTAGGTTTATTACAGTCCAGATTCATTCTTGCCCCCAAAGTGCTATGAGGACAGTGAATAAAAGGAACTTACTACCTTGGGAATAATGTAGATTTTATAGTTGGATGATGGTTCCAGGTTAAATTTATCTAGTCACCTGTATTACTTTGAGAAGTGCTAAGAGGACGGAGCACTGAGATGGAAATTATGGCAGCACTGAAAGTAGGGAATAGGCTTTAAACATGGAAACAGAGGGCTGTGTAAGGAGAATATGGCTTCCAGTTCAATTTTCTGAAATATCTGGGTTTCTGCTATCTGACTCCTCACCACCTTTTTGTACAAATGGGAATTAACAAATGGGAAAAGGGTCATGTGTATCTTTCCTCAGCTCTTGTCCCAGACAGTGAACTGCATGACTGACTATTTTGACACTTCCTCTTTGTTAAAAGAGGATCTCCTTAAATTATTTTATAGCATTTTTGATTTTTAAAATTAGATTTCAAAATTATCTTTCTTCTTTTTTTTTTAAGTAAGGGATAGAGAAAAGAGAAATTTTATTTCAGTTTTTCAGAATTAGTATTCTTTTCTTCCTTTCGACAGGAAGGCAGGTGTACATAAGCAATGTTGAGTTTTTACCTGAGAGGAACACTTTTGATTTTTTTCCCCTTGTTTACCGTATTGAAAGAGAGGTCATCTCTGTCTTACACAAAAGCAAATTTAGACTGGAACTTCTCTCTTTAAGAAAAAATGCTCACTCTTCTTCCCAACTTCTTTGTGCCTCCCCTCTTTATTTTACTCTTTCAAAAGAGAGAATTTATTAAATAAAACTCAGGGGTATTTTTTGATTCAGTTCCGGTTTTTCACTCAGTAAAAGGTTTCCCTTTTTTTTTTTTGTTTATTAAAAAGTACAAAATAGATCCACCTTCAATATCTGATTTATTTTTCCTCTCAAAAGTCTGCCCACGATGAATTTTTCTCTAATTGTACGCAATCTTTTCAGACTGAAATTCCTCACTTTTAAAAAATGTGTTCCTGGCACATTTACATTTACTTTGTAAGAATAAAATATATATCTGTGATACTAATGCTAAGATTTTATCGTGGACCTGAGTGTGTGCTTTGAGAGATTGGCAGTGAATACTTGACCTCTAAGGTAGGGTGTGTAGGCAAAAGGTGAGTGAAAATTGCCTCAGACCAAAGTTAAGCTCAGCATATTAGAGTGACAGTTCCCCTTCAACTAGCATATTAGAGTGACAGTTCCCCTTCAACCTCCCCTCTTGCACTGACTTTTGTACCCTTCTTGGAGTTATAGACCAAAAGCCAAGCACTGCCAATTCCACCTATTCTTTCTTGATCAGTTCTGTTTCCGGTACATTTTTTTTAAATGACCCAATGTAATGTTCGGGACAATTTTAGTTTTTTTTTCTTTTTCAGCTTTTTATTCTTTGTAGTTCACCTGTAACTGGAAATTTTCAAAGCACATTATTGGTGTTTCCCATAGTAGAACTTTTCAGCGACTTTTCTGCAGTGCAACCTCTTGGTAAGTCACTGCAAAGCTGAATTTGATTCTCCATGTACTAATGCTCCACTCTATGATTTTGTGGCTGATCTCTAATTCATCTCTTCTTATTTTCTTCATCTGTGCAGTGAGGACAATGTTTGCTTTTCACCTTTAATAGTGGGAATGTGAACCACTCCAGTAGGATTCAGCATCATTACTTTGACTTCATGCATCCGAAGTTTAGTTACTTTTACGTAAATTTCTTAAATCTTCCTTAACTCAGGCTTTGCATTAGTTTGACTGATTGTTATCTCAGTAGTATCCTTGCATTCTTTTCCTCCTTTTGATTCTGCTAATCCACACTATTACTATTGCTGTGAAACTGCAAGCACATGACATGGCTGTGAAAAATCAGATGTTCAGCTCTCCTGCTCTGAGCCTGCCAGCACTGGTCTCTAGACACTTCACCCTGTCATTTTCCCATTCAGCACAAACATACAGAAAATGCAAAGAAATAGTTTGTAAACTACAAAACAAACAGCTTAAGGGAAAAAAACAGACAAAACCCAGAAATGTGAGAAATGGGCACAGATAGTTGAACCCTGGCTGCAGCATCGGAGGTCTAGTCCTGCTCTTACTGAAACAGTGACTGTGATTCCCCTGGAGCTAACTGTTGATAAGCCAATATATATAGATTTTTTGCTATGCATGTAGATTTCTACCCACAAACAAACCAAGCCATCTACTCACTTTGCTTCCCTTTCAGCAGCCAGCTCAGGCCTTTATTTTTCCTTTGCTTCCTTGCTCTTCTCTCTTTTCTCTCTAGTCTACTCTAGGCAGAAATCTTCATCAGTTGTGAAGGACTGCAGCACTCATCCAGACTTCATTTCAGCCCTTTGCTCTTTACTCAATTTCAAGCAGAGAATCAAATTTATCTTCCCTTGTTATTATTTAATTCTGCAATTAGATTGCATTGGTTTGCAAGGCACTTGAGGTTGTAGATTTCAGGAGAGGTGGCATACAAAATAAATGTCTATTGACTTGGCAAGGCTGAGGATATCTCATTGATTCCAGTGTTCTCTGTATTATTCTCTGTCTGTTCCACGCTCAATATCCCCTACCTTTTTATTCCTTTTTTTTTTTAATTGCTGCTGCATGTTGAATACATGTCTTCATTGAGCTGTCCACAACAATGCCTGTATCTTTTTCCTTGGAGGTTGCAACTAATTCAGAGTATGTAAATGTTTACAAGTAGTTTTCAATTATTTCCCACAAACAACACACCTAGGCTGAGTTGCATCTAGTATGCTACTGTCCAATTACCTAGTTTGGTTTAGTTCATTTGAAGCTCCTTACAATCTGTGTCTTAGCTAGGCTGAATTATTTTTGTTTCATCAACATGTTTTATTCCTTCCCATTTCCTTCCTGCAGGTTAATGGATGTGTATTTTTATTACACTTTGGTGATGAGTTGCAGTGTGATATATGGCTGTTTCTTTGAAAGGAAAATGAGACAGCTGTCTATTGAGAATGACCCCAGTGTTGGGTTATAATCCCTGGACAATGCTATTTGTTGATCTCCTGGGAATGGGTTTATTGACTTCTTTTTATGGCACTTCAAATTGCAATTATTTACAAGCATAAGAACACATGGTTTTTCTTGATCTGCATTTATCTGAAGATCAAACAGCCTCTTATTGTTGTGAATATAGTCTGCCAAAGGCCCTGAATTACTGGAATAAAAGTTTTTCCCCTCTTTGATGGATAGAAATCAACATCACTTGGAAAAAAAGATTACAAAAAAGAAAGGAGAAAGGTCTACCCATCCTGGTCTCTTAGGCTTGGGGCTGAAAAGCAGCAATACTTTTGTGATACTTTATCAGCCTTCAGCAGCTTGGGTTTCTCAGGGATTTTCACAGGCAGAGTCAGTATTTGTTGTCTCTCCATGGCAAGCATTTAACCCAGGACAAAGAAAACTCTGGGAAAGAATAGTGGAAGTTTTCTGAGTGGTTCCTGGTCTGGTGGTTCTTCTGCTGGTGAGATTCTCTGGGTAGTTTCTGCAGCAAAAGGAAAGTTGTTCTCAAGTCCAGGCTTGGACCACAGACCTCTACTGGAGAGAACATGCTGTGAATATATCTGTGTATTTTCAACACTACCATCATCATCATGGCCTTGGTTCCAGGACAGCTGTCCCTGCATGGTAAACACTCCCATGGCTGGATTGTTGGTTGTCCACATTTTTACTTCAGACATGAAGGAAATAACATGGCTTTAACCACTGGGGAGAACTTTCCCTGAGGTTTCTCCAAATCTGCACAGCAAGCCAAGGACAGTACTGGTAGAAGCAGCTTTTCTGCCTTTAATTCTAGGCTCTGTCCTTGCTCCTTTTTTCCTCACTTGCTGGTTAATCTCTGTTCCTAATCTTGACTTTAATTTGCATTGCTGCTATTTTGCTTGCCAGGGACTCTCAAGGGGTTTATTCTTCATCAAGTCTAAGTTTTTCCAAGATCTAGCAGGGCCTTCCATTGCTCCCCTCTCAGCTGGATTGCTGTTGAACCTTACAGATCATAGGATTCAGGATAATTGAGGCTGAAAGGAACCTCAGGAGATTTCTGGTTCAAACTCAGTGCAAAGAAAGTCCATATCTGAGATCAGATCAGTTTACTCAGCGCTTTATCTAATTTAGTCTTGAAAATTTCCTGAGAGGGAGACTGCACAAGTTGTCTGGGTAACCTGCTCCAATACATAACTGTTCTCTTGGACAAAAAGTTTCTCCTGATACCCAGCTGAACCTTTCATGTTCAAGCCTATGCCCGGTGTCTCTCATCCCCTCAACATCACTGTGAAGAGCTTGGTCATCTTCTTGATGGCTTCATTGGTGCTGGCAGGGTGCTGTAACATCCACCTGAAGCCACCTCTTCTGCAGGCTGAACAAATCTAGTGCTCCAGCTCCTAACTTTTCTTTTTTTCCCCCCATTTTTTCAATGTATTTTTTGTACTGAGTGGCTCAAAAGAATTCAGTGTCTAGATGTGGTCCAGTAGGAGCTAAGTGGGAGGATAGTCCCTCCGCTCAAGCTCCTGTCTGTTCTCCCACCAGCACAGCCCATGATGCCTTTGGCCACCTTTGCTGCCAGGGCACACCCTTGGTGCACAGGCAGTGCTCTGTCTGCCAGGAACCCCCAGAGTGTTGGCAGTAAACCCAGCCAACCCCAGCCTGGCTTGGATAGAGCACAACCCATTAATCACTCCCCTCTGAGCCTGACCCTCCAACCAATTTTTACCCACACAGTTGGTTGCCCACCCATCCAGACCACAGTGTCCTCAGGTACCAATGTTGTTGGAGACACTGTCAAAAGCCTTGCTAAAGTTGGTGTGTTATCCACTGATTATCCCTTGTATACAAACCCAGTTATGTGATCATAGAAAATAGGTTTGATCAGGAAGGTGTACATGCAGTAAATCCAGGCTGACTCAGTTATATGAGGGTTCTCCCTGTGCTCTTCCCAATGAATTGGATGGGACGTGCTGAGCTCCAGAGTACCAGAAATGCTTTCAGAATTTAATCGCTTTATCATTTCTTATTTGTTGACCTTGAGATCTTTTCTGCGTTTCATTTTTCTCATTCAGGAATGTGCATTTCTCTCTTTGACAGCACTTCATCCTCATCCCTCATGAACAGTGAAGGAAGAAGTTAATTTTTCTGTAATGCCTACCTCTTTTGGAATCTAGTCTCTGTGTTTCTGGGAGACATTAACAATTTCTTTATTGACCTCATCTTCTTGATATATTTGAAAAAACTTCTATTATTCACCTCCAGTTCTTGTATGGTCTTCATTTCACCCTTTCATTAGCTTTTGCCATTTGTTTGGTGTGGATATTTTTGCTACAGCCATCACCCCATGTTACACGATTTCTTTGTCTTCTTTAGTATGGTGCCTACTGGGTTTAGTGATTTATTTTCTTATCTTTGATTACTTTTTGTTAAATCTGAATTTCCTGCAGTTCACCTAGCAGGAACACAAAAACATTTGACTTTATTTTTTGTATAACTTTTTTTTTTCCCCTGAGTTATTTTCTAATACTGCTGCTCTCTACGGTGCTGACTACTGGCAGTCCCATGCCCATTTAGGAAACCTGCAAATACACAAGATCCTATTTTCTTTTTAATCCTGCTCCGCCCTCCTGTTTAGGGACTACAGGAGCAATGATGCAACTCAGGACGTGTGGGCTCCAGTAAGAACCTCATCATGGTACAGCACTGCCATCTATTTTACATGCATATGGCATCTCAGTTAGCAAAAGTCATGGCTGTGGTACAGTCTGTCCAGTGTCTGTCCAGTGTCTTCCTGCCTGGAAAGCCTTCTGAGGAGGAAAACATAATTTCATGCACTTTGCAAGCATCTGAGAAGGACAAGACTAAATAACACATCCAGGCATTGGGAGACCAGAATTGCAGATTTAACTCTGCGTCTCCTTTGGGACTTGCACAGTATCCCTGAATCCACTGGATTCATCCCATAACAGAACCTTAGGTAATAGAGAATAAGGTACCCAAATGCATTTGCCAGAATGGAGCAACTGGTGAAGCAAAGGCCTGGAGTCACTGCCTTATTTTAGATGTCCAGAAGGGCTGGTGGGCCTTTTTGAAAGGGTGGGAGCAGTCTTGTTTCCTTAAGTTTTATATGGGATTTACAAGCATATGGTACAATGTTCTTCCTAGGAAAGGATCACAGGCAGATTTGCCCTTGGGATTGTTTGTTGCTTGGTGTTTTTTCAAAAGAAATTTCTGGTATGCTTTTCACTTCCTTAGTTCTTGCACTTGGGTTATTTAGGATCTCAGTTCTGAGGGATGTTTATTTCAGTCAAGACTTTGTTCTTGGAAGTTCTGGTTACAGTGTAGAAGGTTGATCCTTTGCTTCAGCACAGAATATTTCCTTATCTGAGTATTTCAAAACATATGATAAATCCCCTTGTAATTAATAATAGAGTAGTTTACAAAGAAGTAGCTAGTCATAGAGACACAACAGTAGCCAGTTCCTTCTCCTACTCTACTAAGAAACCCATCCTGCTCTTGGATCACTAGTTTAATTCTTGTTCTCTTTCAAGGGCCTTTCTTGCCCCCTCAGTTTAGTTTTTGCCAGGGAAGAAGCATGATTAAAAATAATACACAACAATTATTAGCATTCCCAACTGTTAGTCTGTTCTGCTTCTTTATAATTTTTGCAAATAGGTACATGCTTCAATATACACAATATGTACATATAATATTTACAGAGATGAAGTTTTCTAAAAGCAGGCTGATGATGTTAACCTCAGCTCCATAGCCCTGTAGACAATTATTTGGCATGATTTCTAGAAGAGGCTCCTTCTTCACTGCTTGGAGGATCATTGCTTTAAGAACTGCAGCTGGTGCCTTTACCCACATGGTCCATTGTAACTAGGGAAGAAGGTCTGAGGGTTCAAGGAACTGCTTGAGGCCCTCCTTCAAACCTCGTAACAAAACAGGAGATGGCACCTCACCAGACTGGCAGCCCCTGATCTAGCAATCTAATTTGTGTTTAGGGACTGCTCATACATGCCTTTCTCATTTCATAAAGGAAGGCATTAATGATTCCTGGCAGGGGACAAGTATTTCCCTCTCCAGCTCTTTACCACCCATGAAGATCACAGAAAAAAGCCACCACTGAAAGACATTGTCTGACATTCAAACAGTGAAAATTTTTGTCTGTGGCCCTACAGCAGTCAAAGGGCAGCTGTGAGAAGATGCCCAAGCCTGGCTCTTCTCATGCCTGCCCACACTGGCACTAAGGCTGCCTCACTGTGCATCGCTTGTGGTGCAATCTGAGTGGCCAAATGAGGTGACAAAACAGCCTTGGAGGGGCTGGTGTCCACCAAGGTCTGGGGACAGCATGTGCTGGTGATCCTGCTGGATCTAGCAGAGTGCCTGGTGCATGGGCTGTGCTCAGTCTCCCAGGCCAGAAGCCACTCCAGCAGCATGTGGTAGGCAGGACAGATGGCCCCCTCATCACCCCAGCTGCAGCCAATTTTGCTGCCAACCTCATGCTCATGTGGGATATTTGAGTAGCCCAAGTCCTGCGCCTAACCAGGTGCACTGGCTTAGGCTGGGATGGAGCCTCTGCTTTTGTATGGAACAATGCAAATGGATGTTGGTGGGTTTCAGGGAAGGAGTTACCCTGTCTCCCCCAGCCTACACTGGGCAGAGGCATCCCTTGCACATACCTGATGTGCATGATCATACACAGATCAAAACTCCAGACTCACCCTTATCCTACCGCTATAAATGCTGCCTCAGCAGCCCTTTGTCCAAAACCTTTGGGTGACCAGCTGTACTCCGTTTCTGCATTGTCATTTCATCCTGTACTCCTTCACCTTACACCCCTTAACTCATTTATGGAGGAACATTGTGATAGCCAACTCAATAAATATTTCTTTAATTTCTGAAGCAGAAAAGAAAGAGTGAATAGTGAGCTTGAAATTATTCACTGAAATTTCCAATGTGAAGCAGAAATACAAATTTTCCCTTGTGGAAATGGAAATAAAATGTTTTGTTGTTCACGGATTTGAAATAGAGATACTGCTCACCAGAATAATAGGAAAATCACCAGACAACTCTTCTGAGTTTGATTGGTGACCTTTCTAGCCTGTCAAAAGTTAGTGAAGACATTTTAAAATAACAATATTACAAGCTAAGAACTGGTATGAAAATTAAAAGAATATTTCTTTCAGCTAATTATTTAGCTAAAACTAAAAGAATATCATTCATCAAGATTAATTTCTTGTAATGAGAAAAGAATTAAAATGAATGCAGCCCATCCAATATGATGCATGCACTTAGACTAACATGACAGGGAAATATAGACTCCCACCAGTCACACTTTTTGTGTCTTGGAGGAGATGTCTTATATATATCCATAGTGGCTACATCACTTCCCATGGTCTATGTGCTATTCATGGAATTATATGTGTCAGTTTGGTTTACATAAAAATATTTTGTTGTAACAGAAACACAAACCTTCTGTGTTGCCTGTGCTTCCCTCTGTGAAATCTTTGATCATTAGTTTCAGTGTTTTAGAGCTTCAGGCACTGCTTTGCAGTGATGGTCTAGCAAGCTATGTTGCCCATTGCAATTAAAACATGTAAGACTGCTTTAAATATGTAGTATTTGTGAGAAATGAAGCAGTCATTCAAATCTGTTGGGAAAATTTTCTAACACAGCTACAGTATCTTCTCATCTGCTCTCTGCTTCCATTATTGATTGTAATGGAGAAGACGTATTCCATGGAAATTACTTACACTGGATGACTATAATTTTGTAAGGGAAGGTCACGGAATAAATTAAAATTAGTTTTATATGATTTTGCTTTGTAATTTGAGACAGATCTTCAACTGGTGTAAAATGGCAAGTTTTGCTGAGATCAAGAGTAGTAAAGAAATTAACTTTGGTTTAGCAGCTCTGGAGTACAGGACTCAATCAGAAATGTAATACTTCTAAATGAATTTCTAAGTGAAATCTGAAATTTTCTGTTGATCGGATTTATTCAGCTGTCTTTAACAATAATTCTTTTTCAACATCAGTTAGGTTTCGTAGAAGAAATCCCCTCTTTACAGAGGCTGATGAAGGAAAAGACATCTTGCTGTCTCCAATGGAGCGTATGAAAAATTAGTGCCTTCAAATGCTGCTAGCAAAAATGAAGGGAATGGAGGGAGAAAACCAGGCAGTGGCTACTCTGCAGTTCTCAAGACAAAAAATTACTGTGCTGCATTCAGTATTTGTTCTTGCATAACATGCAGGTGTCCTGATCTCATCTGCACTGAACACTTCATGCCCACGGAATACAAAGGGGAATTTACCAGTCCCAAAAGTCAGGGGCTTACACTACGGTAGGACATTGTAAAAGTACAGGAAAGAGCAAAGGACTACAGATGCTGAGGATATGGTGTTTTTAAGAGGGGAACAGGTAAGTAGGCAAAAAAATATGAAGAAATGCTGCATCCAAGTATGACTGCTGCATGCTTGGAGATGAGAATGAAAGGCAAAAAGCAATAGAAAAGAATTAATCAGTTAAGTCTGTCTTAATTTAGTACAAGTGCATGAAGCCATTGCAAAGTCATGTGAGTGCTCATACAAAACACTGTTACACAAGCTCCTTGAGATGGGATGAATTTTAATATTTCAGAAGAGTTTATGCACTTTGTAATTTTTTTTTTTTTAATATGTACTAAATTGCTTTTTGGTGTACTGACTTCTAGAATTGTACAATAATTTTTCTAATGTGGCCTTGCAGATGGACTTGATCATAAATCTACACATGGGATGAGCAAGGATGTCATATAAACCTTTCAGCCTGGGAAGTTATGGTTATTCTGCTAAGAGGAACTGCAGCTGCTGGTATCTGTGAGTCAAATAAACCTCTGCCTTATTATCGTATTGCTATTTAAAAATATGGAACAAACATCTCTCTTCAAATAATAATAGAAAAGTTGATTGTTCCATGTCTTGGGGGCACAAGTTTCTGAGGTCAGTAGAGACTGGAAAAAAGTATTGAAATAAAATGAAAATGTTGGAGGTTTATGGGTATCTCTGAAAAATAATTGAGCTTCAGTTTCATTTCAGTGGGGCCTGGGGATCTGGAAAATATTCTTGATCTACCAGACATTTGCAGAATTAGTGCTCTTTAAAAAAAGAAATGTTTTCATATGATTTCTAATTACATTCTTTTCTAATGAATGGAGACAATTTCAGATGATTTGTGGCAGGCAATAGACAGAAATGTCAAAAAATCAGATGGGAACAATGTACACTGATGACTTTCCTTGAGTCTCTGTAGGATGATTATTATTGCCTTTTACCAGACATAGAGAGGAAAGTGTATCAGTGAATTGGTAAAAGCTCATTCTACATTTCTTTCTCCTTTCCCTAAGAATACAAAGGTTAATCTTTATTAAAGTCCCTTTTCTCTGAAGTAGACCTATTAACAAGTCAAGGATCAAGTTATCATGATAGACATCCTCAGAGCAGTCACACAGTGGTGCTTTCCTTCCCCTCCATCCATGGTCTGTAGAGAGCTGGTGGCATCCAGCACTAGCTCTTCTCCTGCACATAAAGCCTTGTAGAGCCCAGAGCTAGTCCGCATTGTCACTCCTATGCAGAGTCAATTTCCCATCTTTCCTTCCAGCATCTTGTAGGACAAGTGTTACTGATATTGAGGTATTAATGTTTAACCTGGCTCTGTGCTGAAGTAGAGGAGGCCATCAGATACATGTGACAGCTGCTTTAGCCTCCTGCACTGCGCAGGGTTATCTTATTCCAGGTTTCTCAGAGCCTCATCCAGACTGGTTTTGAATACTTCCAAAGATGGAGGTGGCACTACCTCTCCTGGCCCCCTGATCCCTAAGTGAAATTTTCCTTTCTTGCACAGGTTTGAAGATTCTGTTGCTGGAACCTGTAACCTTTGCCTTACCCTTTTACTGTGTTCCTGAGCAGAGGGACACTGGGACCATCCTGGGGCTGCAAGCCAACAGGGCTGGCATTGAGCACAGGAGGCAGGACACTGTCCCAGCTCTGATGTTACATCTGGAAGTGTCCCATCCTTCTCCTCTTAAAGGAAGGTGACAGACAACCTCCAGGGATGAAAGCTGCTGCTTTAGGCATCCTCCTTCTGCTGCCCTCTACAGATTGGCTCAAACAGTGAGGTAAGACTTCAAAATAAGCATATGAAAGACTACTGATCTAGGAGTTAAAACTGTAGCAATTTTCACTTAAATCACCTTTAGCAAAGTAATATTCATATCCAGTTCTTTCACCTTCTCACATTCTCACCATCAGCAGTGCCCTGCAGCATGAAGGTTCACAGGATGGGACCACTTGTCAGGAAAGAATGGTCCAATTGTCAGAAAAAATGTCTCTTGTATTTGGATTGGTTCAGTGTTTAATTTCATTACTATTCCCTTCTTATCACCTCCATTCCTGCCTCCAGCTTAGGAGACAGGAAAAGACAAATGACCCTTCTGCTTTCTCTAAGATCTTCACAGCCCAGAAGGGAGCTATCCCTAGTGGTCTCTCTGTAGCTGATCTGAAACACAGGCTCAGCAGTAGCTCTACAGCCATCTCTGATAGCACTGCTGCACAAATGGGATCTTCCAGGAGGGCAAAGCCAACATCTGGAGGCTAGAAACCATGTCAGCCACCCTAAGCTATCTGGTTCCTATTCATGAACTGGGACTTTCAGGTAAATAACTCCAATCATTGCATTTTCTTCTCCTAGGAGAATATTACCAGGGCTTCTATTGTTTCTATTGACCTGCCTTGCTTTCCTATAGCCCTGAGGCTCTGCAATAGTCTCTCTGAAATAAGGGGCCCATAATTCACAGAGTTTATTTGACAGCCTTTGTATGGCCAGGGAAAAGGAAAACAATGCTGGGGAGGCACATTTTCCCTGTTCCACTTGCTGTGATCCCAGTATGTTTTGTCTCTTCTGCCTGAGTTGATGGGGTCACGTAGTAGACGCAGGCTGAAAATGTCCCGTGGTTGTAATGTTCAGCTCTTCAGACTGTTTGCTGAGCCTGACTCACAAACAAGTTTAACAATCAAGCCAGGGTGAATATTATGTCAATGTGACATTTTTAGAACAATAAAGAGACCAGTAATTTATTTAAAAGATGCCCTAATTTCATAAATATTTCTATAAAAGCTTGAGGAATTTTAATTATATGGCAATCCTTCACCCCATTGTGGAGGAGCAGAATTAAAACTAGCTTCACTTTCCCTGCTCAGCAGCTCTGTGATTTCTGATCATACCTCTAATTGTTCAGAAGCTCTGCTTTAAATGATTGTTAAATGATTCAGGAATCATATGTATGTGGAGTAATTGTTCCCCTGATCTTCACAAAAACCCGTGATGGGAAAAATCATCATTCATTATATAAATGACATTTATAAATGACAGTTCTTAAATCTGTTGTATTCTTCCTTCCTTTCACCAAATGTGCATCTTCTCTAATATGGCTTTGGGTTATTTTTAATTTTTCTTTATAGAAAACCATGCAAATTACAGCTTGATTAGATAAGTAGTTAGTGAAACAGCAAGTTGCCTGCATAGCCTAGAAGAGCTGTTATAAAAGGTTTCGGCAATTGAAGCTCATGGGAATATACAGCTTAAACTTTTCAGAATGAGAGAAGGCATCCAATCAATATTTAAGCCTATTTCACGACCTTTTCTCCCTGTGATTTTAACTTGCTTCTCAACTAACCAAAAGCCTGCGATATGACACTTTCTATTTTAGTATGTCTTCCTTTTTGCAAAGATTGAGAGGGGAATTCTTAATACTGAAAATCATTAGAAGTAGTTCACCTCACAATTTCTTTGTTAGACTACAAACAGAATTCTAGATAGATTCAGGAATATGGAGACTGAATACTTCATATTGACAAGAGGTCAGACTTCACTCTAAGCTACACCAATGCAAATCAGAAGTTTTTTGGTTTTTTTTCAAAAATTCAGTGCAGTCACTTTTGTTTTAGTTGGTATAACTTTTAAGATTATTTTCAGGAAGAATATTCTTATGAAGTAAGAAGTGGTACATATAGAAATTGCTATTCTTATAAATCTGCACTTTTGTTTTCCACTGAATAATCCTTTGCTGGTGAAATCTGGGGATTTGGACAGACATCCGTTAGCTCCACAAAGGGAAAGTGTAAAATACAGTAAAGACTCCCTATAATTTTCTTTAATCTCATGCTGAGTTGCTACCAGCATGACCCTGAAAGTAGTATTACTTCCTGAATACACAGCCTTGATGAACAATAAATTTTTCTTTTATGACAGGTTTATTGTTTTGTTGAGGAATTGCTTGAAAGGTATTTCAATGTATATGGTGAAGGTGTAATTGGGCTACAGCAGGCGTATTCTGTTAATATGTTCGGCAATAATTTCATGTCACCTTTTTGTACACAGGGATCTCATTCTCTTAAACTGATTGATTACTTCATCAGGTTTCATTTGCAGGCATTTGTATAAAGCAGTGTCTTGCTGAAGGGAGAAGTATAAAACTTCAGTCATTTGCCAAGGCGGCAGGATTTGAGAAGACGACAGCAAAGCAGCCTGTGGCTGCTCAGGGAGGTCTGTAGGGCATTCAGACCAAGAAGATGCCCAGTCTCTCTTTCCATCCAAGACAGACACAATTAAACCCACCATTTGACTTCCCTATCAGACATCTATGTAAATTGTTCTTGAAAATCCTGATCATCTTTTGTGGTCTGAATCTCCAGATACATAAACCTCTCTCTTACACCTCTTTCCACTGGCACTGGGGAAGCCCAAAGAGGCAAAGATGTACTTTTGAAAATTGCACCCATCATGCCTGAGCAGTGCCTCACCATCCCTGAGAAAGAAATTGTCCCTAAGTTCTGAAAAATATTTATCATTGGTTTCTCAAAAGCATCAGCTGCTGTTCTGACAATCACTTAAACTGGATTGTGCTGAGGAAAAGTTGACCTTCTCCTTTCTCCTGTGAGGTCTTCTATTGGAATTCGATAAATAAAATCAGTCAAAATCCCTTTAAATTTCCTCTTAGAATATTTCCCTAGAGAGAAACCAGAGTGAGGAATATTAGGCTAAATTCTCTCTTGACATAAATCCATTGAACTTAAATTAATCTACCTCTTGGAACAATCTGATTGTGGCATCAGGTGAAGTATCCTTTTAGCACAGCACCCAGGGTCTAAACTAAGTTACATCAGAAGAGAATTTGTTTTGCTATTGCTGCAGTCAGAGAACCAGCTCTGATTTGAGTATCACACTAATGTAAGTGTTCCTCACAATGCTGCATGATGAGATTTCAGCAATAAAATTTACTTGTGTTTCCTTACAATTTTAATATACAAAATTGATCCAGACACAAAACTAGAAGATTTTCTTTCAGAATCAACAAGGATGTTCCTGTGAAGTTTTGAAGAAAATCTATTAAGCTATGTTTGAATCTCACTTCATTAAACATTTAGGCTGCTGTTTTGATATTTGTTATAATGGCTTTTGTGTCTCGCTGAAAAACTTGTTGCACTGTTGCTCTCAGTCAGAATTTCCAGAGAGCTACAAGGTTTTGGAAAGCAGAGTGGTAGCTATGTGTGAAGAAACACTCATAAATGAAAACACTGAAGTAATTATATCTGCTTGGATATTTTTCTTAATGTTGTTTTGAGGAGCCCAAAGCACTGCCTGCACTAGTGAGGGTTCCCAGCCATTATCAAACCTAAATTCCCCCAGATGAAGCAAGACAGACTCTTGCCTCTCTATTGTCCATCCTGTCTCTATTTTTGTCTGGTTTTGTTTGCGTAAGGTCTTCCTATTGAGGTACAGTTTTCATGCACATTAGTCACCCTGAGCAGTCTGCACAAAGTTGATCCTGACCTGCACCATGCCATTGCTTGCCAGCAGGCTTCACCACTAATCTACCATGAAGGATGCTTCATTTGCCGCCAGGTGGGTTGCACAGAGGGGCTGTGTTGTCCCACTTTTCTTGCTGCTGTCCAGAAAATTGCAATCATGCTTTAAAATGGACAAGTGGAAAAAGGCAGCCTCTCATGCCATGCACACATTCTGCCTCATTTAGCACCTACATACAAAAAAAAAAAAAGTTAATAGAGCTGCCAAACCAATTACATTAGATTAAATTAGATTAGTGAGCCAAAAAATTAAGACATCATGGCAGACAGGTCTAGGAATGCTGTGGCAAAAGGGAGTATGGGATACCCAGCTCTAGGAAATAATGAAGCTACCACTGAAATAGAAATATTTTTTAAATGTCAGATGGAACTAAAGCATTTTAGACATATGGTGCAATAACCAAAATTTTAAACATTTGCCTTTAGCTCCATAAATGTAAAACTGATGGAATGAGTTTAGCAGGCGACATGGATTATCTTTAACTGCATTAAACTGCACATGTTCATTGTAATGCAGGCCAATTATAAATGCAATACAGACCACATCTCTCTAATCTCATCAAATGTTATCTATGCTTTTCTCTTCCTTTGAAAAGAGTTGGTAATTTCTATCTTGGGGTACTGTTTCTGTTGACTGAAAATATGAATATTGAACATTGGTGATCAACACTCCCCCAAAACCCAAACCAATGAATGCTTTGATTAGTCTAATTAGGGTACTGGACTGAGTGTCAGAAGGAACATTCACTACACTTACTATAAATAATCTTGGAAAATCACTGCTATTCTCTGTGTTTAGGTCCTGCACCACATTGCAAAGATAAAGCAGAAACCTCCTCTGTCAGCCCCTATCTGGTTTATACAGATGTGCTGGGAGTAGTAGGGTTCTTGGACACTTCTGACAATGACTGTAGAAAACATGCACGCAGTGGGTGTTCTCAGATAGACAGCCAGCCCTCCCAGAATGTGTAACACCTCCAGGGGTTTCAGCAATAATCTCCAGTTGTCTGAATAGGAAACAATGAGAGAGACAACCAAGCTCCCTATTGTTATGAGTAAATTTATGAAGAAAACAGTGAACTTCTGTTATACAAGGGTTACAATCTTTCTCAAAACTGTATTATTTAAAAATTTCCAACCCAGTCAATTTTCTGGACCTTGAAAGTAGATGTCTTAATAATCCTTACTTTAACTGACCATGAAATTTTCTCAGCAAAGCAACTGGGGGCTTTACAAATTGTACCCTTGACATAATATTTTGGGCTGGTTAGGATTCCTGCAACCTATTATTGAAATCTTCAGCCAGGTACACAGGTCTATTAGGTAGAAAAGGACAGGGGCTGGTAAGTCAAAGGGGAAAAATTCTAAGTGTTGCAATACCAGTTAGAAAGGGAGTGAACTGACTGCAAGGCAGGAAGAGGGTCTGAGTTCACCTGTGGCTAAATAGTGGTTTCAGTGTATCAAAATCATCTGCAGTAATATTTGAGGAAGGCCATTGAGCAAAACATGGTAATAACTGATGGTCCGTGTCACAAATGTTGTAAGTATTGTTTTAAAATCAGGCAGCATCAGAAAGCTGGTGACACTGTGTGGCAGTGATGGATTAACCCTTTGCTTGACTGGTGACTGAATACAATGCTTCGTCAACCTGTTTGCCCAGGGACAAGAAGTAGAAATCTCGTCATGTTGGCATAGCTGTGCTGGGGGTACAAGCTCTGAGCAGGCACAGCACAGCCTCAGATGGATGACAGGAGCTGCTGGGGATCTTTGGGACCCTTTGTGCCTGTTCCAGCACAACAATCCTCCTCCTCCTCTCTGCTCTCCTCTAGAGTTTAAATACAGGTGCTTTTTCTCTATTGTCAGGACTGCCAGAGGGAAGTTTTGGATTTTGTTGCCAGTTTCCCTTTATCTTCTGGGCTTGCTAGGAAAGATCAGAGGAGGAGCTTTTCCTTCCCATTTATCTCACACCGTAACTCTCAACACCACATGGGGGATCAGCCTGCTCCAAAGACCATATGCAGGTACACAGTTCTGGCACACACATGAGTTTCCTGCGAGATGGCTTAATTCAACACGACTTCCAGAGCAGAGGAGAACGCAGCACGCTGCAGACAAGTTAGCCACGGCTGGTAGCCGTTCTGCTAGGCCGCGCTTTCCAGCTGCACTCCAAACCGTGTCACGGCCAGGGCCCCACGGGCTGGCTGGCCAGCGGGGATGGCTGCCCTGCCTGCTCAGGGCACAGTGTGGCAGCCAGACAGCCTCTCCTGCAGCCCCTGCGGCCGCCAGTGCCGGCTGAGCCAAAGCTGGGCCTCTCCCTGGGGCGCTCGGAGAGACTCCTTCCTCCGGATGCCCAGGGAGCAGATGGGAGGGCTGGGCTGGGAGGCGAAGGCCAAGCCCAGCAAGCTTTTGGCTGCTGGACACGTGGCTTGTTCCAGCTGCCAGAAATATGCCCAAAGCAATCACTCACCTGCCTGAAGCAGAGGAGTCCCATATGGAATGGGACGGTTTGGCCTCTGGTTGGTTCAGCGGGTTTCCGTCTCACACTAAGAAGTGTTCAACAGTATCAAAACTGACATTTTTCTACATTTGTATGTAGTTCAGACAAGGACAACCCAAAAAGTAAGTGCAAAAGCAAGCTGACAGTCACTGGTTGCCTTCAAGAGAGCTGTAGGGAAAGGATAGGGATATGGGAGGTGGAGGGAAATGGGAATCTCCAGAGTCAGTTTGTCAGATTGAACTGTTGTCTTCCTCTCCAAATAACACCAGGAGCTGAGCCTGGACTTGCCTCTTTAGATGGGCTCTGTGAGTCATGACCACTCTGGACACATAGGACACATCTGGTGGCATGTTGGGAGGAGGTGGCCAGCTGAGGAAAGTCACTAGCAATGAGCACATGCAATACTAAAGGACAGCTCAAACTCTGATGAAGTTTTCTTCATTCTTTTACCCCTATTTCTCCTTCTCATGTAACTTTCCAGGCATTTGGACCAAAGCAGACATGGACAATGCCCAAGCAATGTGCAAGAGCTTTGACTGTGCAGAAAGAGGCTACTGCCTGGAGGAACTCTGTAGCCCTGCTTACCATGATTTTCAATTTAATTTTTCACCATGACATTAAATTGCCATTTTGGATTTCTTCCATCTCGAATCACCAGTTTGTATCCTGAGATTTCAAAGCAGGTGCAAAGGGGGATAAATATTGCTTGCTGATAAGGCCATGGCATAAGACTAGTGGCACAAAAGGGCAATAAACTCCTGAGTTTATGTGGCAGTTGAGCCTCCTGCACAGATAGATATTTATTTAGCACTTGAGCATAAATCTCTCTAGTGAATTTCAGAATCTCCCTGACACAGGAATACTGAGCCTTAGGCATATTACCATCTTAATACTGAGCTTCTGCAAGAAGTATTTCTGTGTGAATTGGACTTGTTACTCCAGATGATTATAGTTTCTTTCCCAAAGAGCACAACTGCACTAGAGAAACCCATATAATTTAGAAAGAGACCACTAGAAGCCAGTTCTGTGAAAGGAATGAGTTTTATGTGACGATAATAAACTTGGGTGTGACAGATATACTGAAGGAAAACTGCTTTAAAATAACTCATGTGCCTCAGAACTTGTGGCTATCTGCCCATCCTTTCCTGCTTTCACTAACTTACCCAGATGTATGTGTGCCTCCTTGCTTGGAAAATACTTTCTAACTCCCCTGCCTTTACGACCGACTGGCCCAAGTCCAAAGTCTTGGTAGTATCATATTTCTGTCTGCATGCCTCAGTGTTCACAGCAAAAGTAATCATGGTAACTAGTGTCATGTAAGTACCTGGGTGTCTGGATGGATGGGTGGATAGGTGGATGGCAGAACACTGCTGGAGATTAGTTTCTCTGTGTTAACACTAAAATCCATTAAGAAGGGTGGGGTCAAATCATCCTCACTTTTTACTATAAGACTATGCCAATGGACATTAGGCCTTACACAGAGAGGAGTGGGAGCTAATTTTTACCCTTTTCTGGTCGGGCTGTGTGCACAGCAGCCAGTATGTGATACTGGGCAATGGGGAATATGGCACTTGCTATATACAAGTGGCTGCTGTCCAACAAACATATTTTTCCATTAAATACAGAAGAGTAGCATCTTTTTGTGAACATGGACCTTGTTTTAATGGTGTTTTCATTGCCTCACCACATCTCAGGTGGTTCCTTGGCCTTACCCTTGATATGTTTCAGAAGTTGAAGCAAGACCATGATGCAGAACATCACTTGCTATGGCAATTGCTACACTTGCAGCACAAACAAAACCTGCACTGCTTGCCCAGGAGCTTGTAGACTTAATTCAAAAGCTCAGATGACAGTCAGTACCAGAGAGATGAATTTTCTTCTTGAAACATAATTGCCAGTTTTTTATATTTAGCCAGAAATGTAGGGGTTTGGGGTTTTTCACTTGTTGACTGCCATAAGCAGCTCCCAGGACGAGAATAAGTCTATAAATTGATTTGTCTAATCAAACACGAGGAAATCTGTGGCCCTCACTAGGCTCTATGGCTGTTGTGGATCCATTCCATTTTTATTCATTGCTGTTCAGATTTTAAAGTGTACAGCGGTACAGTGGCAGCTCAGGCTCATTATAGATTAGTGCATCTTCAAACATGTTCACCTTCCACCTTATCATAACTCCTTGGTTTTGCTTGATCTTCTATCTTATTTAAAAATAGAGAACATTTTTGGAGGGTAAAAAATGAGGAAACACATGTTTTGCTGCTATCTTTAATGTGAAGCTGGTGTGTGATAGTAAAACAGCTAGATTAGGCCAAAATGTGAAAATTTAAATAAACAAGAAATGAACCCAGATCAGAGAGAGATGAGATCTAGCAGTGATCACTTTGAAAATATTGGTCTTACGTCCATGAAGGCAAAGGTGTTTCTGTTTGCACAACTGAAAAGCCAAGATGAAAGGGCCTGCCTGTATTTACAGGGGTGGTGCTGGATTTGTGCACCAAAAACAACTACAAAATATCTGCTTACTTGTTATGGTAGAAATGACACTATGGCAAGCAAAGCTAGGATAAGAATGGTATTGCTATAGTAAAAAAGTCCAGTTAATAAAGAATGCAGTATACCTGTAAAACAGATACCTCTCTTCAGAGGGAAAATGTTTATTAGAGAAGCCCCCACTTCAGAAGGTGTGGAGATTTTGAGACATTCTGACTATGTAATAAAAATAATTTATCGAGATGCATTACAGTATCTTATTTATATCATAGTACATCCCTGTATTTCTTGCTTGGGTTTTTGGAGCTTTTGACACATCAGCCTTGATATGGATGAGTTTATTGCTTCTTTTGTTATGTCAGTGGTCTTGAATTCGTAACTCCTTTGAATGGGGTTTTTTAAAAGACTGAGTGGAAAAAAGTATTCTCAGTAAACATCTGTTAAGATCGTGAGACACAAGAAAGGAAAGTTTGCTGTCACAGTAGCCTTCTTTGTTCAGTGTAATCTAACTAGTCATCTCCTGTACTCGGAGCTATCTTGTCAGCTAGGTATTGTTTCTCTTCTGTTGAGCAAAATCAGACTGACTTTTGTGTTACTAATTCCCTGAAGAAACCAGAACTGTTACAATTCTGAACTATTTCTCAAAGTATTACCATCTTATTTCACGTTCTGTGCCAGATTTGGGATTTCCATTTCTTATCTGGCTCCTCAGTGTACAGCCCCCATGCCCCCCTACGTGCCTCCCTCCACGTGATGTCGGCACCATTAAGATTTTCTCTCCATGCACAACATATTCAAGAAGGACTTTTTTTCCTCAGTGGCCTTCCCCAGCTCCCAACCAGTATTTGCCTGGAGGAAAGCCAGATGTGTCTGAAATCACTGAGAGAAGAATAGTGCTATCAAAAGACTGCCAAATAATGTAGGAGAGAGCTGAAAGAGATGCTCTGAGATAATATTTCATGTCAGCCCAAGATTTCTGCTATTTTTTTTTTGGATCAGCCTGCAAACCAGGGAAGGTTCAATCAAATTTCAGGACATAGAACCATATTTCTGAGGCTTTTCCCCTCCCTACCTCATTATACTGTAGTCTTCAGGCAGCCCCTCTTGACCTGGTCAAAATAGGACTTTGAGGTTAGCGCCGAGCGCTCTGCGGGTTGCTTCAGAAGTGAGGCAGATTGCTCAGAGTCTCCCTTACCACTCCTTTCTGGCAAAACTGTTAATGGTCTTCATAAGCAAACCATGACAGTGCGTGAACTATTAACCTTAATCCATCTGACATTCTCCTTTCCATGTTTTAATTATATTTACAGCTTTCAAAGAGGTTCTTGGCCTTTCTCTTTTTATCTTGGGTTTTTCTCGGTGGACCCCAGCTTTACTTCACCTTCCCCTGCATGCACTTAGTAATGTGTGCAATGTACCTTTCTTGTGGTCACAAGGTTTGGCTTGTAAGAAGTGAAATATAGGAACCTAAGTATATTTCTATATTCTTATTTCTGGGGCATTTATTTACTAGTGATTTTCTGAACCTTTTACATGAAATCATAAAGAATTAGGCAAAAAAAGGAAAAAAGTCTAATTGATGCTGGAAGCTCAGAGCCCAATCTGACAACTTCATGTGGTTGTCCTGGGTACCCAAAAGCATCTCAAAAGATAGTATATGGCTTTTTGCCATATTTATCTTTCACAGAACCAAGAACAGACCATGTCTGTATTCCTACAAAGTGTTTTTCCTGCCCTTTCTGTAATTATAGGGTGTCTACTGCCCATCATTACTGAAAAATCAAGGCACCTCTCAGTCCATTACATAATGTCACTGATGTAGGAAAGCAGAGTGAATACCATTTAATGAGGAAGGATTAAAGTCTAGCAGGAAGAAAATTGAAAAAACAGAGACAAACTAATTTCCAACTAAACGTCCAGCTTTGTTTCTTACTCTGATGATGATCTTTTGTTGGCAATTAATGAAAGATGTTGAAATGATCAATAGCTGGATAAAATGACAAATGGTCACATCAAAGGCTTATACAGTTTGGTACTCTTGTGAGTGTGGAAGAGTGAAGATGTTTGTATAATGAAGACTGAGAGAAACATACATGATACTGGGAGCAGCTTTCAATCATTTTCAGCTCAGAGTTCTTCTGTACAAGAAATGATTGTTACTTCCTCTCCCATTAACATGTTGGGTTTTCCGTGAAACCATGCAAAAAAATTTCATGCACAAATGCCTTTGGCAAAGACCAAGCCCTTATCAGCTGATCCCTTTTACTCACCTCTTTGTCAGCTCCTTCAAAGGCCTATCATAGATTTCCAAGGCAAGGTTTATATTTATAATAGCTGCACTGACTTCCAAAAATACATCATATGTATTCAGGCATCCTCTGTTCCTATTTTTACTACCATTCCTAATTTTTCTGTTAGCTGTGTCAGTTTTATACATCAATATCTCCCTTGATCTGCGGTACAGAAAGTTTCAGATTCACTTTCAGTTTCAAAGTGTTTTTAAGGGAGAAGCTAAAGTCTTACAGCAGACTATTCCAGAAATTGCTGAATAGCTCAGCATTCAGATATTAGATTTGCATAGGTTCCTCTTGAAAGTGTCTGAATGCCTTGCACTGATACCTTAAGCGATTGTGATTAGTATCTATCATGTCATGTTTACTCTTCACCCCTGCTTTGGAGGGAACCTCTGTGGTGTTCTCTGGAATGTCTTATTCCATGATTAAAGTACATTCCAGCTTAATGTACAGCTTTATCAGTTTTGGTTTTGTTTAGCTTTGTTTTCTTGGAAAAATGCACATTATTCTGTACTTATTTTAGAGAAGACAAGGTTAGAGAGACAAAGAGGGACCTTAGGTCCTCAGGGAGCTCATTCCACAGTCACAGGCTGACCAGTTCTGCCTCCACAGATAAGCTTTGCCCTAGTTTTACAGAGGCTCAGTTCCAGCAGAAGAGCAAACTTACTGAGTGCAGGTTTTATTGAGGGCTTAAAGCAGTATTTAAGATACTTTGGGCTCAAGATGAGAATTATTCAAATGATCCATCACATGGTAAACTCCATTTTTGTTTTGTTTGAAAAGACAACACAAGATCTGAAGGAAAAATCTGATTTCTCACAGTCAGCTCTGTTATATGAAATGCTGTGTGAATCTCTGGGATACAACCTGAATGCCTTACACCAGGTATATCACACTAGTGACAAAGGAGTAAACAGCTGAAGTCAGTCCCAGCTAGGCCTGCAACACATTCCAGCCAACTGCAGAATCCATGATGAAGTCCTCATGCAACAAGTTATATTGACAGGGAATGACTACCACCATTAAAGAACAAGAGGACCATCCCAGGGGAGGTAGGTTTGGGCTCCAAGCTTCTTAGCCCTGTGACACACCAGATCCTCTCCTCACATGGACTCTACCTGTGGTTTCAAGTTCGCAGAACACAGACTGGCTGAGAAATTAATGCTAAGAAGTTCAGCAGAAGGAGCTTTCTCATTAATATTAATCTGTGTTCTGGTGTGTCATGGGATGCCTGCACAATTGCCTTCCTGGTGTTAGAGGAACTGACTTTATGTTCATGCTAGCCCTCCCTGGGATGCTCTGAGCAGCCACCAAAAGAGCTATTTCAAAATAGCTTGAAGTCTTTTCTCATTGAAGAGGTTGAGACTGATGCTTTCTAGCCCTGCTAGCTCAGGTGCCTCTGCTATGGTCATTTAAAATGCTCTCAGGCTGAAGCTGAGCAACAGAAAGCAATAAAAACCAGCAAAGTACTCACTAGGAATTTGGTTTGAAGGAAGGGCATCTCAGCATGCTAGTGCACTCAGATTTTTTCAGGCATGCATCCAGTATTAAACTCAGACTCCTAATTTCCTTTAGGCTATGATTTCATGTGGCTCAGTTTATTCATAGGTATCCAAAAAGTTTAAAAGTCTCATACAATCCAGAAACTTCCTAATGGCCCCAGGCAACTCCATAAAGCAAGTAAGCACTGGAAAAGTAATAATTGCCGCAGACTACTTCCTAGAGCTTTATGCCTTCCCTTCGGAGCACAGAGCCAGCAGGGGTGGCTGGGTCACCCCGCTGTGGGATGCGCCCAGAGGCAGCACACATCAGGCCCTTTTGCAACCTACAGAGCTCCTCCAAGGTAGTGCTCTTTACTCCCACCTGAGCCAGGTATATGGGGGCTGTGCAGTTTAATATGAGGTGTAAGAGATAAACCAGGTTTTAGTTCCTTCCAGCCACTGGAACAGTGCAGCCACTGTTGTGCTACTGACAGTGTTCCCCCCAGCTCCTTGGCCTGGTTACAGCTTGGGTAGCTGCAATCTGCCTACTTTCAGTCTTCCCGGAGCTCCTGTTGGCAGCATTATTCTTTTTCCACTTCCTGTCCTAATTTAGTTGGGTTATCTTGCTGTGCACTGTTAAATGCTACCACAATCCATTTCAGAGGTGGCTACATGTCAGGTTTGGGTGAAGTGATCTCTCATTAGGGGAGCCTGATCTTCCAGGCTTTGCTCCTGTGAATAATCCAGAGGTGTGTAATTAGGCTTCCAGAAGTCCAGCAGTACTACTGGGCGATGCACTCAGAAGAATAACAGCACTCGAGTGGCCTGGAGTTTTATGCACATCTACACAAAATCCTTGCAAAAAATATGAAGCCTTTGTTTAAATTTGCTGTTTCAAACCAATTGGAAAATAAACATAACACTGGGGGAAAAAACTAAGAAAGCTAAAGGGATTTATCTTGCTTGCTCTGAAACCATTAAAAGCTTGAGGCTTTGAATGCTCCTGTATACTGAACAATGATATACACAGCCTTTCAGCTCAATTTGGGTTCAGTGGAAGCCAGAATTAAAAATGCAGCCCACTGGGCTTGAGTGTAAATGAATTAAAACCAGTGGAGCAAAGACTCCACCGTTCTTAGGAGTTTTGCACAGATCTACAATTTATAAGGATACTGATAAATAATTTGGAGAAAAGATTTTTTTAAATAAAGGCAAAATATTTATATGTCTCTTTTACTAATAGACATCCACTTTTCCTCCCTCCTCAAGTCTCTGGGCTAAGCAGCTCATTAGTGTTCTGTGGTGAGAGGTGCCCATCTGAAGGCAAGACAGAGACTGTGAATTATCCCTAGGGCTACCTTTTGCTCTGGTCTGACTATGGAGAAAGCTTTTTATTCATCAATTGACAGGATGGAGTGCTGGCCCTCTGTCTAAGTAAATAATAGGAAAGGCATCTAAATTTCTCGCGTGTGATGTAAAATATAACTTGATCTTTCTTTCTTGAGCAATAAGACACAGAAACTGTGAGTTTTGTCCAACAGGAACAATATACAATACATATGCACATATTTTAAAATCACACAACTTTTACATAAGTTATATATGCATTTGTTTTCAGATGCAGTCAATATCCACAATGGCATGAGATTTTTAGGTTTTAATATATGGCTCTGATGGCTGCCTGTGTAGGGAGAAATGCATCCTTAAACACTGCACTGTCAAAGTAATATCAACAAATCGTTCAGCGCCCATCACAGGCAGCTAGTAAATATTTTATACCTTACTGAAAAATAATATTTCTTCTTCTCAAGTATTGCTCATGTGTTCCCTTTGGGCAACTCTCAGAATAGCCTTTTGGGATTAATAAAAACTAATAGTTCCCTTTATGCTTTTAAAGCTTTCGTCACATGTGCTCCCAAAGCACTTCCACGGCAGCAATCCTAGTCACTTACTTTGAAAAACAAACATGCATTAAGGGGAGCATAGGGAAAGTAAAACTTCTTTCATCTGTTCCAGCATGAAGATGTCACCTATGCTGTGTGCAGGACTGCCACTAACACGGATGGTCTCTCTGCAGGGGTGGCACGGAGGAGCAGCCCTGCTCTGGGAAGATGTGTCAAAACAATGTACAAAGAAAATTAATGGTGTGCCTGGGGCAGGCAGCTAGGCTCAGAGGAAAGGCTCTGAATAAAGGTGTAATATATCCTTTTAATCCGCACTATTGTTATTTCCCACGTACTGATCCATCTTTTTATTGTGGTATTTCCAGCTGGATTGAAATTTTTGGGTTCAATGACAGTTTTTGCTTTAGGAACAGATGTCCCTTACATTAATCCAGATAAGGCTGACCCTGAGCAGGGTTGTTGGAGAGGCATTCCGGCTGGCCCACAGTCACCTCTGCCTTCTCTACTTTCAGGCTGCAAGTTGTTGATGATGCTGGCCCAAGATTCATTTGCCGTGGTTATGGTTTTGAGAAGCAGCAGTATGTCATTATGTCCCCAGAAGAGCTGAACATTATAAAGGGAATAATAATAATAATAATAATAATAATAAGGCTTCCAGAACACTCCAACAATGGTCTAACATTCTGCCCTTGAGCTATTCCTCCAAACAATATTTCCAGTATGTATTCTTCCCTTTCAAATGTCTAATGGAGTGTTGAGCCAGCAAGACAGCTGGGAAGTTCGAGTTTCTGCCTGCACAATGGCAGCAGTGTCTGTGCTGTCAAAATTAACTCTCCATTTTTTCCTGCTCATGCTGAAAAAAAGATCTTTCTAACATTTGAAAAATATACTGTGTGCTGAGAGATCTTATGTGCCTTTGCCGGTTTAGTTCAAGCAAAGCTGATTAAAAAATTCAATTCTAGTGTCATTCAAACAACCGGTGATACCTCAAACATTGGTATCATGAAGGTCTATTTTAAATATATAATTTCATGGTGTGTGGAAGGATAAGCACAGCAGATCACTGCTTGGCTAATAAGGGGATGGGCACTACATAAAAACCTGAAAAGCAGCATCAGCCCAGCTCTGTAGATATTTCCAGACTAGACTGACACAACACCTGCTGATACTGGCACTTGTCCAGTAAATCCAGCTCTGGGTTGCACTTACCCAAGAAATATCATCATGGTCTCTTTCATGCAGCTGAAAGAGAGAACAAGATCTAGCCCATTTTATTACACACCTAATTTCTGTGGAATGGTGGATTTTGTGATTTATTTTTCAGCCAATGCACAAACTGCATCAAAACATCAGAACATGCAAATTGGCACTTTTTGACCTGAGCTGCTAGACAAAGAAGGTTTATACAGATTTGTAATATCCATTTTGACCTCTCTGCCTTTGATGGTAACAGCACATGTTCAGCATGAGCTCAGTTTTTAATATATAAGTGACCCCCTTGGGGATCTGTTCCAAAGTTTGGCTTCTCAATGATGGAAAGAAATGTTTTTCTGTTTAAGGGAGGGAGAGAAGGAAACAGGTAAGAAAAAGTACTCTTCTCCTTGGATATGGAAGGCACATGTAAATGCAAGATGCCATTTGTCATTGTTTGATACATGGCAAAATACAGTAATTTCACTTAGCAGCAGGCTTTAAGAAGATTAAACATGCTAGGAAAATTGTTTTAGAATAACAGTGTAACAGGATATTGTAAATTATTTTGCAGTAGGCTGTCATGCTATGTCACCATAATTCTTCAATATTTAATTAAAATCCACAGCAAATTAATATTCAGGTCCTGTCAAGAAAACTAATTGGATACAGGGACCAGCTGCTGGGGAAGTTGGGATGTCAGCTTGAGATGGTAATGTTAATGGTTCACACTGGCTTGTGGGTACACATTTAGAACACTCATCAGAGATTCATAGAATTACAGAATCATGGATAGAATGGTTCGGGTTGGAAGGGACATTAAAATCATCTGGTTCTAATCCCCTTGCCATGAGCAGGAACATCTGCCACTAGACCAGGTTACTCAAAGCTCCATCCAGCTTGGCTTGTACACTTAAAGGGATGAGGCATCCACAAATTCTCTGGGGAACCTGTCAGTGCCTCACCAGCCTCATAGTGAAGATCACCATGGACTTATGGACAAGACTGGTTTTGTTTGTAACAAAATTTGGCATTTTAACAAGGAAGATTTATCTTTAATGATGAAATATGCTAATCCTATGTAATTAGAGAGGGGTTTTTAAAAGCAATTCTCAGATGATGCTCTGTGATAGAAAGGTCTCTCCTGGGAAAGGTGACAGGCACTGGTGTCCATGGTTTGAGGCACCTCTTCTTCTGCATACTCGATAGAGTTTCAGTTCCTCCCCCTGTCGCTGAGATTAAGCTCTTTCAAAGTAAGGACAGATACTTAAATCATTAGTCCCCTTTTTAGCAGTGTAATCCTTGCACGGGTCTGAACCACCACTCAATCAGGCTACACGATCATGGTGGAGTGACTACGGGAACTGTAGTACCCATTGGAATAGGGCCAGCCACACTGACCATGTTTCATGCTAAATAAGGAAAGCCCTGATATTAAATATATCACAATGAATCACACTTCTATTCAAGGTGATATTTTATAGCTCTTCAGTCTCAGAGCTGTGTATGTTTTTTAAAAAATAAGTTTTAAATTACTAGGGCTTTGTACGGCTCTGTAAACTCACAAGTACAGGGTATTGCAAGGTATCTGTATTTCAGTGTTTATCAGAACATAGAGGACTATTTGCAAATTGCTCAGAAATAGGAAAAAAATTAAAATTATGGAAACAGGCATAAATGGGATTTATAAATATTGTGTTAGTATGGGCTATGTAATTCTCCCACTCTTGCAGTACTATACAATACCCACAATGAAAGATACTATTTTCTAGTAAATTGTTGTGATTTTTTTCCATCATTGATTTATATTGAAGTGCTGAACTCCAACACTTTTGTTGCAAGCTAGCAATTAAGATGAAAGCACTGTCCTTTCTGAGAATAGCATTCATTCAGGCAGTACAGAGATCTGACACAGTTTTGCTCTTTTACTCAGCAGTTGTTTGCAAAACAATAGAAAGGAACTCTGCTTTATTTCATTGCCTTAAAAATAAAGAAAGAGAAAAAAAAACCAAGGAAAGAAAAAAGGCAGTGAAAATCTAGCTTACAAAGAGAAGAGAAATGGGGTTTTCAGGGAGCCAAAGCCATGCTGTATGGAAGCTAATATAGCAAATTCATACTAAATGCAAATGCAGTATGTTAGGCATATTAGAGATGGTTGAATTAATCCTGAGTAAGTGACCAACATTGTGCTCCTTTTGTCTGTGTTCTCCACTTGATGCTGATTTCTGGTTATGCTCTTGTTGCTGTTTAAGCAGATTATTCCATGGGTTAACCCTGTGAGTACCTGAACTCTTAGCAGATATCAAGAACATCAAGAATTCTCTTGACACAGTGAGGAAATGCCTGTCCCAAGTGGGTCAGTGCTGAACCCCAGCAGGAGTCCGTGCCTGGAGTCTTGCTCCCAGCTCCTCCAAAACTGTCAAGGACCTCAGCCTAGCCTTGATGGCCTGGATCCAGCCCTGAGGAGGTGAGGAACTCTGCATGCCCTGCTGAATCTCATGCTCATATTTCTCTGTGCTGGTCTCACGGGCCTTACCCAGTGGCTGGGAGACATAAATGGCCATGTAATGGAAGAGTTCCAGGGGGGAAGAAACCACATGATTTGCCTGGCTGAGAGCTCTTCATCACCCTCATCTAGAGAGTGATGCTGGGTGAGCTGCAATGCCAAGTGGGTGACACGCTCAGTCCTGCTTATATAGTTTTTTTTTCCCTGTGCTTGGGCAGGGTCCCTTTGCAGTCCAGTGGCACAACTCCCATGGTGAGGGGAGAGCAGTGGTCCTTGTACCCTGCAATGCAGAATAAGCACCCATGAGACTGAGCGGTAAGAGTCCTCTGAACTTTTATCCCATGGTAAATTTATTGGAGGAAGACCAACATCCTGCTAGGCTTTGGTCCAACATCAAGTAGTAAATACCTCGTCTTGTAAAGCTTGTTCTGCTGTAGAGAACAGTGTTGCCCTGCATTGTATTAGTGTATGTCTTCCACGTGCAACTTCTGCTAATTTAATGAATTATTTAGCCATGCCATGCTCACAGGCTCATGCCAACACAGTAATGGAATTCTGTACTGGCTACGGGTATAGCCAGATGTTCACAATTTTTCTCCCTCTTTCTGCACAGATTTTATGTAAATTGCAGGAAGAATGGCACTGCCATCACCACCTTCTCTGTTAATAAATCCCATAACAGGCTCCATGCCTAAACGACTCAGCCTGCAAGGGACAAGCTGCTGGGTGTGATCCCTACCCTTTACGAGTTAAGGATGCTCAGTGGTAGGAAGGTGAGGGCCACTGAGGCCATTTCTTCAGTCACCCGCTCCTGCTGGTGTAAATCACATGTAACCAGAGTCGGCAGATTTCCACTGAAGTGCTGTCAGGAGAGAACCAGGCTCAGCAAACTCAGGAAGAATTAGATAAGCTACAGAGTTAAAGGGCAATCAGAAGGTGATGACAGAAGCCCAGTAGGAGATCCAGAGCTGTAGGGTGTGACAATTTTGCAGACACTTTTTTCCCTCTTTTTTTTCTCCTAGGGATTGTTTTTCCATTGCTGGTGTGATTTTACTGAGTACCTACAGAGAGAAGAGCTGGCCTCACTCTCTCCCTGTTTTCCACTCTTCAGTCCCCTCTTCAGAGGATTTACTTGTGATTTACACTAGCAGAAGTGAGAAGAGATTCAAGCTGTGTTCATGCAATTATACCAAATGGGGGAGAGAGGCCAGCAGAACTGAAGTTGGTGGATTTTGGGGCTGGGGCTCTTTTTGCACAGCTGTGCTCCCTGATCAGCCATTCAAACCACTCCAGAGTGAGACAAAGAGGATGCAGCCATTCTGGAGTCCAAGCAGTTTCAGTCCAGGGCTGCTTTTCAACTCATAATGACATCCGTGCTGCAGAAGTATTTAAATATGAGCTTTACTCCCATCAACTCATTGCAGTAGTTAAGCTTAAGCATGTGCTTAAATGTTTTTCTGAAGTGAGTCCTTGTTTTGATAGCATTTTATACATGACGTCAAAGTTAATAAGCATCAGGCCCACTACTCAGGAGTGTGAGAGTTACCCATTTACAGAGATCTAGAAAAGTCATCTATAATTCAAGTCTTCCAAGGGAAGGATAATTGTCCAATTTTGCACTTCTGCATGGGAGAAAACAAAAGCGGGTTTTGTGTTTGTGTGCACTGTGCTCTTTGGGTTTATGTCATTTTGCTTTATAAATTGCTTCAGCTTTTGGGGCATTGCAGTCTACTTGAAGCTGTAAAATTCTTCCTATAAAGCAAAGTCTTGTACCTTGCCACAGCTGTGGGATTTTGTGGAAATGTTATGCTTGTTCCATTCTCCATCTGTGGTCTTGCTCACCCCGAGTGCCCAGTAATTACATGCTAACTTCATACCCTGGCACAGGGATGATGATGGATGCTCTCTGGCCAGAGCGATCCCTGCTCTCTGGTCACTTGAGTTGCCTTGCCAATGAGGCTGCATTTCTGTTTACTCAGTTAATGAGGATCAGCATTACAAAATGCATGGCAGGGATTCAGTATACATTACCAGTTAATAGGGATAATTGAGTGGAAGGAAAACTAGTTTCTGATGTCACAAAATGTCTCTTGTGACAAAGCATTTGGAATATAATGGTTAACATTTCATTTAGCACTGATGAAGATTTGTGTACCCATTAATACGTATTGTTTGTGAAATCATAATGACATAATAATTGCTAGCAGATACATTCCAATCGTATTGGGTGAAGACTTCCTCTTCATTTTTCTGGTCTTTCCAGTCTTACTAATTCTCCAAACATGCCATCAGACATCTGGTGCCAGGATCTGAATATCTGTTTTTCTGTCTTCATATCTAGACTCCTGAAAAGATAGCCAAATCTTTCTTGTTTTGTTTTGTGGTTTGTTTTCTTTTTCACAGAGACCTAAACACTGAGATCAGTGGGAGCTGAAGACTGACTAATATTTCAAATTGGGCAACTTAACTATGCTATAGCACATATGTTTGTAGCAGATCAATAGACAGGCACCAGGAAAGGACATTCAGATGTAGGATAATTTTTAGGCTTGGTAGAACCACGAAAACTTCGTGTTGTGCATTGTACAGACTTTCTTTGGCACCTAGTGACACTCATCTTTGGCACCATTAAAAATCTTAGCTCTGATTTGGGAAAACAGCTAGCAAACTAACACTGTTTACCTGGTTGTTGACTATCCATATTCTGATTTGAAAAATATTCATCAGTATGGATTTTATTCTGAAAAAAAAAAAAGACTCAATTGAGACAGTATTTTACCTTATTTTTTTCCTCAGTAAGTCCTCATATCAGTTTCAACTAAAAAGGTCTGTTTAACTCACAGATATATTTGCTTTTCCAGCAGGAAAAACCTTGAGAATAAAAAGAAAACAGGAATACATTGGAGGACATAAACAGTAGTTTTCTCTCTATATAGAAATAAATAACATCTAAAAGTCTTTTTGCCTTCTACTTTAGTAGACTAAAATCCTAAAAGCTTCTTGTATGTGCTGGCTGACTAAAAATAAAGAGCATTTATCACATTATCATTCATACAAAAACTGCCTGCACAGCCTATGTAGTCCCCAAGCTGCTGGAGGCAGGAAGGATATTTCATGTCAGTACCAGTTTATGTGGCAGAGTTCTTCCCTTGCTTCTTCTCAGAAACAGGGTATTAGACAACACAAGCTTTCAGGCTGATGTGTTATGACCAACATTAACTTCTTAAGCTTGAAAATGCACTTTGCTATCAAAATACTGGCAATTATTTTAGTACTGGTGGTGGTTTTTAAAGTATTAATCAGGATAAACAAGAAAGAAGATACCAGAAAATAAAGCAGTTAAACTGGAGGCTTTGCATGCTGCATGGGCTGTACTTGGCCTCATCTGTGCCGTGGCAAGTTAGAGCTCTCCATGGACTTTTCTTAGAAGCCAAGTATGTGTTGCTGAAAGCATCTCTGTGAGTCTCCAGGCTGCTGGTGTTTGTTAATTTGGCTAAGGAGGCACTACAAGGGGCTATGGATGCGAAGAAGAAGGTGATTTGTTTGGCCGTGTAGAAAAGTAATAAAGAAATAGTTTTCTGGTGAGGAAGGATCTAGGGTATGGGCTTAGGACCTCTTTGGGAGCTACCCTTTGTACAGCCCAAGCCAAGAGGCCACGTGAGCTGGACTTTCTGATGTTACATATGATTTCTTGAGGTGTGGCTGGAAGACGTGGGGAGCTCTTGAGGTGATGCTGGCTGGACTTTGCCTCAGTCAGACCCACAATTGTTCTCACTGGCATACAGAGAAAGCTGACTTCTCCAAGATCACTTGGATGGAAAGATGACCAGGGACAGGAACAATTTACAGCAAAGGAGTGAGAGATCCACCACACTCTGCGCTTTGTGCTGGTGCTGTGTCCTGCTTCAGGCAAGGTGGCACCAGCACAAACCAGAGCAGCACACAGGTGAGTCCAGCACACTAGCAATAGCTCTCAGACCACAGATGTCAGTCAGGTCAAAATAACCCGTGAAGCATGTGAAGGGAGATGTCAGGGGTGGTCAGGACTGCAGCCGCACCCTGAAGCATCCAGCACAGCTATCTGTAAGTTGCCCAGCCTTTGCTGACACTACCTGCTTATGAAGAGCTTGCAGAGATGTAAGAGAGGAAAAAAAGGCCACTGTGAAAAGCTAACTGTATAAAACCTCTAGTCTTCTAATATTCACATGTATTTTAAAGCATTGAATCTCCATTCATTTGAGAAGACTTCACTGATTCACTGTGGTAACTTTGTGCACAATCACTGCTCCTAATCTTTTTAGTCTGAGTGCAGATGGCTAACACCACAAAAAAGGATGGACACACAACCAGTTTTCTCTGCCTATAATCTACAAAGGCTTCCTGCTCACTTGACATGGGAAAATTATCCTTAACACCAGCCCATGCTGTCACGGTCAGGCCTGCCATACCTTGGGGAACATTAACCTAAATATACTTCTTGAAATATGTGAGAGTGGCTCAGGGGAAATCTCTGTCTCAGACAAATTTCCAGACAGGGTTAATGCCTTCATTTTGCTTTGTTCCACCTTGGAAGTTTTGTCAAACCTGGAGACTATTAATAGTCCAGGGAGGACGAAGGTGATCAGGGTATAAAGGTGAAAAGTGAAAGGAAAAACCCTGGGTAAAAAACTCAAGAAGTAGAGAAAATTACTGATTGTGTGATCCAACCCATGTTGTGGCTCATTATTATCACTTGCAACAGCAAATGTTGATGAAGTGCTGCAGAGTGCCAGTAATTAGTAGGCATGGCTCTCCAACTGCTGCAGCATGTGGTCAATGAGTTCCTGCCTCCAAGAGATGTTCTGCACTGTAAGAAAAGAGATTTATGTTACTGATAAACATAAAGAGAGACTGAAACACAGCCTATATGCCACACTAGGAATGAAATTTCTCCTACACCTACACATCCACAGAAATTATCTCAGGCTGGAGAGGTGGTAGAAAGTGAGGCTCAGCATCTAGGGTGCAAGTCAGAATATAAATCTTTCTGTTTTCTTCTCTTCAGACTCCCACCAATCTGTTCAGCAGTATCTGGGAAAAAGAAATCAAACCACTCAACATGGAATACTGTTAGGTGGCTTAGTGTCAATCAGTTCTGCACATCCAACAGCACTGGCATTCTGGCTGATGCCCTCCACAGTTTCCAAGTCTATCTTGTATAGAATTCTCTTAATTATATTTCTAGTCAAACTCTTTCTGCCACTTGTAGGCTGTACACATTTTACAAGCCTGGTAAATAGGGCATGAGCAAAGAAAGCCAAGAAGTTCATGAATGAGGGTAGAACTATGCTCACTAATGGCATTTAAAGGTGTTGACTTGGTGCCAGGCTACGTGGGAGCAGCGATGGGGCTACAAGCCCATCACTTGGAGGCTCGCATGGTGTGCCACTTGGTGTGGTGTATATATAGGGAAAGGGGCCCCTTCATTCTTGGGTAGATCCCAGTCCTCCTTCCATGCTGAATGTGGCTTTACACTGCAGACCTACCCTTTGGCACATTGTTTTTCCAAAACAATGTACAGCTCAGCTTTAGATTTCCAGCCTCTGAACTGCTGAATGAAGTCCTTTAAAACTTTGCGATGATGAAGAACATCTTGGGTGGCAGTGTCTAAGTTCTAGTCATATGCTATGCCAAACACTTTCCTGGCAATCTTTTATTAAGCAAAATCTTAACACAAGTTTGTCATTTACTCCCACTTGTGCTAAAATGCAGATCTAGGAATTAGCTCCTCTGTTCACTAGGTAGCTTCTTTCAACTTCTGTTCTTATTTTAGAAGATTGTCTTACAACTGTGAGCTCTTAGGCTGTCAATATTCTCTACATTTAAACAGCTCTTCTGCCTTGCTCACACTTGGCCCCTGATATTTTCATAATGACCATATTCTCTCTTAACCTTCACTTTGATAAGCTAAACAAGTCAATGTTTTCTAGTGTCCCCTCAAAAAATAAATGCTAAAATTCCTGAACGTCCTAGGAGGCCCGCTCTATCCCATTCCAGGTTGAATTCTTTGTTACCACATGGCAAGAGAACAGGGTATGGTACCCCAGGTACAGTCTTTACACAGTCTTACTCAGCTTAAGGCACTTTGTGCCCTAAGCATGTGGGAACTACCTCGACTTTGCACTCTTTGGTGAGGATGTGGGACTACATGAATGTAATTGTCTTCCAGCTTTCAAATCTACAAACAATCCCACGTTTGCTTCTAGTTCTGCTCTTAGGAGGGGCACCTCTTTTTCCTTCTATAGAAAGAACCAGAATCTAAATTAAGAACAGACTGACAAGTATTTTAATAAACTAAATTCTGCTGTTTTGCTTGACACTGGGAATGAGCAGCTTATAGACCAGAGAGCTTTTTACATATTCCTCTAGGCTTGGCTTCCTATGAGCCCATGCTTCTGCAAGCATGCGCTGCATGTGTGTGCATGTATGGATGTGTACGTGTTACTAATAAGTTTTCAACTCCTTGACTAATTTCAAACATATTTGACCATCTCGGTGGTACTGTATCCCTACATGTTTAATGAAAATCAACAGCCAAGTGGAGGGAAGAGCTGTGCTGTCATCTCCACTGAAGGAAAGATTGCAGACAAGCTTTGCCTAACCCTTTTTTAGATGCTAGGAAACCCTGTCAGGTTTACAGACATGGGAAACAGTAATTTGGAGCTCACAGGTTGTTATATATTATATAGTCAAGCCAGGACACAAATCCATTGGAAACCAGCTTGCATTAGTTCTGCTGCTCTGAGCTATTTGCTATATTTGTGTATTTTCCCTTGCTTAGAGAATTGGATATCTCTAAAAATGCACATCCACCCTTGTCTTTCTGAGAGGTTGTAATATGTATGGAAATTCTGTATCTGCAGACATATATTTGAATGCATCTCATGAATGAAATTGTCTTTCATTCACACACACTCCCCCTCTGTATCTTTACTCTGTATATTCCAGCTGTTTAGATATTCCATATTTATTTCTCAATCTACAGATTTTATTGACAACCTTACAGACAACTACATTGCCATCATCCATCTCTTCTCTCTGCTCACCCCTAGATGTTGGACCTATAGATAGATTTGCTGTGGCCATTTACAGGATGAAGAAACAATAACATGAATTGAAGGTAACAGGATATCTGTGGAAGGGGGTACAGACAGGGCCCTGCAGTTTATAGCTACTCCAGAGGTTCTGAGTAGAATCAAGGTTTGGCCCCAATTCAAGCGATAGATTAATAGTTATTCTATTAGCAATACATATCTGTTGACAAAACATTGGTCCAAATTACTTAGTCCAATAGTTCACTAACTGCAATACTGCATGTGGTGCTAGGAAACTGTTCCAAGGGCTTTTAAAGAGAAAATAACAGTCCTTCTTTGGTGCTCTGTGTTTTCACAATAAACAACCATAAATAAGATGCTGCTAGTAGACTCCATTTTCTCTGATTACACAGCTACCTGCCTGTCTGTCTATCAGCCACACAGTAAATCTCTCTCTTTCCATGAAGTATCTCACGTTGTGCAAAATCAATGTGCTGCTGTCAGAGTACTTTGCTACCTGACCGGTGACACCAGCATGGCATCTCCCCTGGAGAGCCTGACTTTTTGTGGGAGAAAAAATTCACCCTGTCCTAGGGCTGGACTTAGAAGGGCTCTGAGAGGTCAGATGCCCAGGGGGACTTTGGAATTTTTTGGCTCAAGCTCACATCATTTAGTGTTCTGGATCTCTCCACCTGGCTCCTTTGGTTTACAGCTCCCAGGGGCCTCCAACATCCCATGCCTCAGCAAACTTGGCCAGACTGCAGCCACGGCAGAGGCACAGCGAGCTTCTGCCAGCTCCCAGCTCAGCATTATCAGTGTTAAAATATTTACTGCATGTGCAATTCTCAACAGCTCTTAACTCTGGCAAATGAAAACCAATTTTAACCGGAACACTCCAAAACACTTCTCTGCAACGAGGGCTATCTATCTGTCTGACAAATCCAGGATTGCTTCCCCCAGCTGTTTTGGCATTAGAGCTGTTAAAAAAAAAAAATGAGTTGCAACAATTTTCTTCTTTATAGATGCTGGGAAAAAAAAAATCATTCTCTCTGTATTAAAAGCCAGTGATGTCTTCATGCCAACAAATCAAATGAGATTTCAATTGCAGGAGCAAATAGAAAAATTTCTGCCTGATCAATAGACATTCAAAGTGTTATCAGGAATTAGCCAGAGGGAGCTGGGATGGAAATGCCTGCTGATCTCAGCTGCTATGTGTAATGTCCTGTCTCAGGGCAGTCTGAACCCCTCAGGGCTACAGATTGATCTAGGTTTTAGGGCACAGAACCATAAATCCCTGTGGCCTGCCAAGTCACTCATATGTGTGATGCCAGGCATGTGACTGAACCCTACTCCTTCCTGCTGAGCACCCAGGCACTCACTCAACTCACAGCTGGGGCATCTGATGAGCTCTTTGAGGGCTCCAGTCAGCCTAAAATCTGTAAAATCCAGCTTTGGTTTTGCTTCCCACTTAGTTTAGCTTCATTGCTGCATTTGCAGGTTCAATGTGTGTATGACCAAGCTGTGAAAACAGCAACCAAACAAAATGATACCCTAAGGTCTGATCAGGAGCATTCTGAGATTCACTTCTTTTGGGCTATCATCCTCAATTTTAAATTGGAGCAGGGAGCACAGCATGATCATTTTATTGACTGGATTAGAGAAAAATTGAGCTGGCTGATCTGTATGATGACATTATTGAGTTGTGTTTGCAGCTATAACAGAAACAAAAGAGTTTTTATTGGATTACTGGAGCACAGGAAGAAAAGTGGAGAGAAAAGGGAAAGTAAAGGTGAACAGGTGTTAGGCTTGGTGCCTTTGTGCTCAATCTCTCCATCGAGGGCTCTCTTCTTCTTTGCTACCCTGTGTACCCAGCTCAGTGCTGTGTTGGCTGCTGCTGCCTTTCCAAACACAACCAACCGCGTATCCAGAGAGACAGGAATTATTTGCAGCCCCTCATTAGTGGATGCTCATATTACACTTGATAATCACCCAGATAAGAATATTTACCACTTTAAAAAAACCCTACAAAAGCTATTTGGGGGTGAATATCCTCTTTAAAGGATATTTTTGTGCAAGCCAGGTGTTTAAAAACCGTGGTATTGCATGACACCTACTGACAAGCAGGGCATACCACAGTTCAGTGTGTAGGCAGCTGAGTCGTTTGGTTTATTTTTACATCTGCTAAAAGTATATGATTAAAAGGAAGAAATTGGTATTTTGTACCATGTGAATATGTGACAGTGAGTGAGTGACTGACACATATACATATGTATGTGTGTGTGTGTGTGTGTGTGTGTATAAATGTACCATACCTTATGTTTTATGTACCTCTTTCGCATGTTTAGTTTATAGACTGGTGTTAAAACTACCATGTCCAGCAGTTTTGTTGATTCATTTTATTGGTGGCTGAAGAAGAACGTTAGTAGCAAATGTTGTACTCAGCACAAGAGAGCAACCTACAGGTTATGCTTTTGAAATGATCATATATTTTATTTATATGGTGCTTGTCAGTCATAGAAACCTCCTGTGAAATATGACTGAAATGAAACGCAGCTAAGCCGCCATATTAAAATGACACAGTCTGTTTCTCCACTGCCTTGCATGCTGTGCCTTTAGACTCCTGAAATCAAACCATGTGGAGAAGAAAACTATACAGGTATGAAGTGGCCTTACAAAATAAGAACATTTTTCAATTGCTTTGCTCTGGTGTGTTTTGTCCTACTAAATGATCAGGAAGAATTGAGAGCCATGACTGTGCTGCGTTTCTATTGGGGTTTTATTCCCAGATCAAAACATTCGTTGTCTTGTCAGCTCTCCTGTGGCATAGGTAAGAGGCCTGAGGGACAGATGACCAGGTGTCAGAGCCCCACCAAAGCCCCCTTGCCTTGCCACAGCCTGCATCAGGATCTCACCCAACAGCTGTTTAAACAGGGAGAGTTCCTGCATCACAGCTCAACCCAGTTCAGCACTGATGCGCTGACTGAAGACACAGAAGGAAATTGATCTTGTGAGGCTCATCAGCACAATCCAAACCTTAAATGAAACCAACAAGCAAACAAATGAGCTGTAATTTTATCAGGTGAAAATAGATATCAGAGGAGCTATAAGTTTGCAGCAGCTGAGACTCCACTCCTTAAATAAGTTACACAAAGCCACTGCTACAACTGGAGTGTTTTTCAGCTCAGAAGGCAGCAAGTGGGCCCCATGCCCAAGGAAAAGATATCGACACTGTACATTTTTGGAGACATCATTTCCATGCTGTGAAATTGCTCATGTGCTAGACTTGTATGGATTTCAATGGGAAAGCTCACCATCGAACCACATGGCACCCAGCCCATGCAGAGCTTTGAAGAAGATACTAGAGATAATGTCAAAATTGCCATGAAAATGGGACCAATGGCTAACAGTACTGCCAAAATTGGTCCCATAATTCATTTATAATGCTGTCAAAATAAGTCTAGAGCTGAAAGAATCTCAACAAGCATCATTATCAGCTGCACTTTTCTTCTAAGAATGAAATACAATGAGGAAAATGTGTCTTTGCAGAAAACCCAGTGCTTCAAGGTAAAAAGACTGCAAAAAATTGCTCCATTAAGATTTAGAAGTTGATACATCAGGCTACAAAATTCCATACAAACCACACAGCTCTCATTTAAAAAGCACAACATCATACACAGTGATGGCATACTCATCCAAGCTCCCCAAATAGCTCTGTTTTCCCCAGTGCTGGACACATCTATGTCTATCCCTGCATGTGTCTGACTTTCAAAGAAAATAAGTGCACTGCACACATTTGCTTCCTCAGTGTTGCTGGAAAACAGGCCCTTGCTGCTGCCCAGAATGACCCTAAATCAGAAGTTTTGGAAATAAGCACACCAGCTTCCTGGTGGAGGATGAGATCTCATAACTACCCAAGACTAGAGGACAGGCCCAGGATACCCAGAGCAGCTGCCATGCTGTAGGAACTGGGAGTGCCCCACTGCTCCAGCAGGCACTGAACACCACCTTTAAAGACACTGTTGATGTGATCAGTTCCTTAATGTAAAGGATGCCAGTGATGGAGCAGTAGGATAAAATTTAACAAGAAAAATGTGAAGGCTGGTAAAACTTTGGCATTCGTGAGGTCTAACTGAACATGGCTTGATCCTACCAGACATTTCTTGTTTGGTCCCTGGAAGAGATCAGAAAAAAAACACCAGAAAGACTACTACAAAGAAGAGTTTTGCATTGGCAAGACATCTTGCCCTGTTTTGCTTCATCCTTACACTAGCAGGATCAGTTTACTCAGGAGATGTTCACCTACTTAATTTTAAGTAAAACAAAAAACCACCAAAATAACAACAAAAAGGTTTTAAAGCCTCAGGAAGTATTATTTTTTCTAATTTAATGGTTATGTTTTTATACTGACTCTTTGAAGTTATTTGAATGCCCATGGGGGAATATGGTAGTGTTATGTTTACACTAGAGACACTGAGAAGGCAATTCCCCTCTAATTTATTTAGTACAACTCCCTGGACTTCAAACAGGTCATAGAGGGGAGTAGAAGGGGAGCAGAAGTTAACCCTGCAGATGTTTGTCTTGCTGGACTCGATTAGTTTATCGGCTGGTGCTCAGCTGGCACACGGTTTAGGCTAGAAGGAGCAATTCCCTGGCTGGGGACAGCCCCAGCAGTGGCATTGCTGTGCAAAGGGATGTGTTATCTGGGGACACTTGAGTTAGGACAGAGAGCTAAACAGTACTTTAGTGTGCAGTGGTGGCTACCCCAAGGTTGTTTTGCATATATATGGAGTTTGTGTGTGATAGTTAATTTAACTAACATGTTTGTTTACTGGCTCGCTGTCTTTTTGGAAAAGATGACTCACCTGCTACTTGATCCTGCCAATGTTTATTCTGCTGGTGGGCTCACTCTTTACTGAGTAATGAGAGTAATCCCACTCATATCAGGCCTATTAGCAAGCATTCTTTCACAGGATCAGGTCACAGGCTGGCTGTAAATAAAAATATCCACATCCTCGCCCCCAGCTCGGGCGGAATTTCAAGGATGCTCATGTCATCATGGCCTGTCGTAAGGTCTCAAAAGCACACATCAGCTATGTTCAGCTTTTCTAGGGATAACATTTTAAAGGGCACAACATGCAAGGAGGGATTTTGTTGTCGCTCAGCTGAGCACACAACAGTGAAGTTCTCACAGGACTTTCTGCCTCATTCTCTATGTTGTTCAGGTTCCTCCAGTGCCCAGAGGCAGATAAATGTCTAAGACAGTGGCTGGCCAGCAAAGCAGGGAGTTGTCTGAGGCTGAGAGAAATAGAGAGAAAGAAGCTGCATGCACAAAAAAATCAAGGCTCCTGGGGCCAGGAGGAGAATGCACTAGCAAAGCCACTGTGCTCCATCCTCAGAGTCAGGGCACCTGGCAAAGGTGGATGAAAGGCCTCTTCTTCCACCACTGCTGCTCCCTGCCCATGACTCTCTCTGTGCTGGTGAGCTACGGAGTGCCAGGAGACATTGAGGGAAACTGTAATTCAGTCATAGGCGGTTTTCTCCTTGGGAAACTTTTTGGCTTGTGCCACCTCTGCATCACAGAATAGTTTAGGTTGGAAAGGATCTCAAAGATCATCTGCTTCCAACCCCTCTGCCATGGGCAGGGATGTCAACCACTAGATCAGGCTGCTCAGGGCCCCATCCCACCTGGCCTTGAACACTTCTTAGTATGCCAAACAGAATCTAGCCACAACCAGAGCAGGAATGGCCAGAGTCTCTCCAGGGAGGCAGTCCCCACCTCTGCAAGCTTTGCTGCTGGCTGGCCTTTGTGACAGCATGCCTCTGTTTATGTTTAACATACTGGATGGCTGCAATCTCTATATGACCACCCTTATTTTGGGTTCTGTACAAGGGAGAACTAAAAGGAAGGTGTTTTGGTATCTCACTTGTAATTGCAGGAGTCTGGCTCTCAATTGCCAACTACATGAATGTCTCTGACCGCTTGCTGCCCTTGAAAATCCATGTGGGCCTTGGAGTTTTGATTAAATAGATATTAAGCACCTAAGGACCAAAAAAGGTGGTACAAAATAGATATTTAGTACTTGCAGATAACATCATAGGGTTTGTCAAAAAAGAATTGATAAAGATTCAGTAAACATCAACGTTGTGCACTTTGGTACTTTTTAAACTTGAACTTGGCATCATGCATCTACCTAGGTATCCTTGCAAACCTTTGCCTCCCAGTGGGGTCAGATTTGGAATGAGTTTTGGTGTCTAAAAAGATATCTAAGTCCACCCTGAGACTCTAAGTCCACCCAAGATCCCCCAGCTCAGGCACTGGACAACCTCCATTCTCCACAAGTCAAACTATTTGTGAGCCAAGGGGTGGCCCAGCCAATGTCCCTGGAAGGACTGGCAAAGTCCAAGCAACCAGCCATGCTCCCTGTAGCAGGAGCACAAATCACCTGAGCACCACAGAGGAGAGGAGAGGACACAGAGCACCAAAAGAAGCAAGAACTGAGGATAAGTTTCCAAGTCATCCTGAGTGCGGCAGAGCAATGCCACTCCTATTTCATGGATTCATAGATTCACAGATTCATAGGATATTTTGGGTTGGAAAGGACATTAAAGACCATCTAGATCCAATCCCCCTGCCATGGGCAGGGACACCTTCCACTGGATTAGGTCACATGGACAGTCTTTTTTGCTTCTTTCCAGAAGCAGGTTTGGAAAGAGGCTCCTCAGCTGCAGAGGTGCTGGTCTCCAACCCTCAGCCTGCTCAGGCAGTCCCAGTTCTTGCCTTGCCATACCCACTGTACCTCCCATCCTCCAGTTTCTGGTCACAGGCACTCTACTTGCCCCAGAGAAGCCAGCTTCAATTGTGTGTTCCTTGTGCACAGAGCGACGTTTTCCTTGCTTTCCTTACACCAGGATACTACAGCACACAATATAATGGGATAATGTGCTAAAATGAGATGCCAGGGCTGTCTCTTCAGAGGGCTAGGCTGCCAAACATTACACCCACTGGATGTTAAATGAAGGCGATGACTAAGTGTTCACACAGTGGCTTGCTTTTGCTGAAGAGTTTGGCAGACTGACGTAAATTGAAAGCCTGCTGCGGGCAGATTTCCTCCTACTATTTTTGATTTCATGCAAATAAGAATTGCAGGACGCCAGGCAATTTCTACCTGTGACTGACATATTTAGTGTTGACAGTCCCACACTGTTTTTATATCTAGAAGTGTAGATTTAATGATACATGCAGGGCAGTTGCAGTTTGCAATATCTCATCCCAAACCCATCTCCAGTTCCTCTCCCTCTCCTGCTCCCAGCAGGCTCCATCCAGCCCCATGACAAGGCTTCCTTTGACACATGCATGTCTATAAAGTGCTGCATTCTGCTGCTAAACTGCCAAGAAAACAGAACAGTGCAATATTTTTTGCTAACAAGCCTTTGTCCTGTGTGTTTCACTCCATGGTTCTTCTGGATAAAAGCTTCCTGTTAAAGGATTAAGGGGTAGCTTAGTCAAACAAGAATTCTCCATCTTCCAACTGATCCAAGAAAGAAGGCATCTGCTGCTCAAAAGCATTTAAGCTAATCTGAAAGAGTCTGGGATGGAGGCTCAGCAGGTGCAGGGCTTCTGGGAGGGGAGCAGAGACATCTTCTTTGGGATGATGGGGATCTAGTGGGAAGCAGCTGCACAGGGGAGCAGAGAGCCCCACAGGAGTGGAAACTGAAATGTGTTCAAGAGTCTGAAGCCCCAGGTACACGTGCAGCTTTGTTCTCTGAGCTCTGGGCTGCATCCTTGTGTCACAAAAAGTGCTGGATAGGGACAGCAGTCACATCCATGGGTATGAAGATCCCAGCCACCTGCAAGCAGCACTGCTGCCTCCCAAGGTCAGGAGGCCATGCCTGGAGACAGAGGCTGGCTGCAGATGCCTTTGGAAAAGCTCACTAACTCACTCCTGGATAAATAACCCATGAGCTTTTTTATGCTTTTTCCTGCCAACCCAGAAATCTTCCTCTTTATATTCCAGTGTACTGTCCAGCCACCATGAAATGTGGTGGTTTCACATCATGTTCTCCCCACAGCCACCAGTCACAAAATAAAATCTCAAGGAAAGGAGACTAGGTAGTCAGGATGCTGTAGCAGCGCGGCCGCCTTTGCGACCAGTCCTGGCTCAACTCCTAGACCCTGGCTTAAGGAGCAGCTGAGGCACAAGTCGCTGAGAAGCACGAGGAGCTAAAAGTGTCCAAGATAAGATGCAGACTCTTGCGGCGGGTGAGCGGAAGTTTATTGAGAGGTCGAGGGAAGGCCCACAGGAGCTCCGAGGAGCTCTGTGCAGCAGGTTTTAAGGGTCATAGGGAAGGGCGTGGTTTATCCTCCAGGGCCAACCAGGGTTCACTTTAAGGGGATTGACATATACAGTAACCAATGACTACATAACATAGGAGGGACATACAACATAAGGAACCAATAGTTTACAATCAACCAATAAGACAAAGCCGAACATTCTAGAACTTTTCCCTTATTAGGGAGACACAGAGGAGGGGTTGAAAGACAGGGAACCGTCCCCTTGGGGTACAACCAATTCAATCACCAGGGGCGTCCTGGGCTATACCATTAATCCTCCCAGGGCTCTGGTGGACATTCATCCCCATAGGGAGCATCCCTTGGTAGCTCGGCCAGAGCCACCTCCACAGGATGCTAATCAGAATAGGTGACAGAGTATAATGTTTTAATCCCCATCACTCTCTGATTCAGACCAGGACCTCCCATCGCAGCAATTGCCTGTTTGGAGGCTCATGCCCTCCCCTTGGAGGTGCTCTGCAGCAGATGCCTGTCTTTCCCTAGCATGTTTTAAACAAGACTTAGACTGTGCCTACCTGCCTACAGGCATTTGCAACGAACTATACACACAACTTGGCCAGTGGGCTATGTGGATTGCAGCCCAAAGCTTCAGGGGCTCTCCTGGAAGCAACTGGAAATCCATACATCTAGCATACAGCCTCAGTTTCCACCAGGCTCCCCCTGGAGGACCTAATACATAATAATTTTTGGTGGTTTTCCTCCCAGAGTGCTTGAATTGATGTGAGACTGTTCCCCACAGTGATGTTTGGCTTAGGAGCAGAAGGGAACCTTCAAGACTTTATGGGATAGTGGTAACTAATGGACAGTGAACAGATCCAAACTTGTGGGAATCTTATCCATAATGCCTGTGGAAAAGTGTGTCTGAATGAACTGTCGTTAGATAGCTATTTAGCAGTGCGCATACATCTGTAGGAAGCTAACTTGAAAGGGACCTGAGGGCCACAGTTCCTAGCAGTAGGAGGCATCCTGGGTACCTCACCTCCTACTCCATAATTCACACAGGCTCTTGAGACATCTCATCCCTCCGGGAGTAGAAAAGCAGGTGCCAAATCAGGCTGAAGGTGTCTTCTTTGATGTGCCTTGGAAACAGCCTGAGCTCTAACCTTGTGGCTGGCATGATGATGATGATGCTGTATTCACACTGATATGTTCACAAGACCACCTTCTTCCTTGAACATTCAAGTTCCACTGGGAGAGAAGAAATGGAACAAAAGTGAGCAAATTCATGAGTTGAGATATAGTTTAATAGGTGAGGGAAAGAGGGAAAAAAAACCAAGTGGGACAAAGGAGATTACTCACCCTGTCCCAGGAGACCAGCTGAGCAATGACCACCTTGGAAGCCAAAAGTCCACTGTTTATTTCCTCTACCCATTTTTATTCCTGAGCACATCAATCACTTTACAGTATGGAATATCCCTTTGGCCAGTTTGGGTCAGCTGTGGCTCCCACCTCCACTGGAAAGCTTAGTCTGACTTCAACTAGCGCCAACTGGTTCTGAGCACTGCAGTTCAGATAATGGACACAGGATTTCAGTGATAACACTCAATATGCAAAAAAGACACATGAAATAGCTAGTGGTCAAACTACTTATACGTGGAGGTGGCTAAAATGCCTTTTTTACGGTTACATATTTCATAGGATAGCTCCTTCTTGTGTGTTTGAGCTGTTAAACCTAAAACAGTGAGTCAGGTCTACAATACTGGGACCAAAGACACATCAGTAAGTGTTTGTGCTTACAGTCCAGTTTCTATTTACATTCTTCTCTTCAGTAGCTGACATCAAAGTTGGAAAGAGAAGTGGGTGGCCTGTCCCAGGGCTGGTACTAATTATTGCAATTAGGAAGCTTCATAAGAATACACCCAACATTCAAACAGAGCATCCAGTCTTTTGTAGCTTTGCTACACTACTTAACTGTGAGTGTTAATTTAACCAAAAAAGTTTGAACTGTTTTTTAACACAAGCATCCAGTTTGTTTAGGGATCTGTGGATTTCCAAGAGCTCATGAACAAAAAACATCCTGCACTGAATCCATCATGTTCATTATTTCTTCAGATCTACCAAGTTAAAGTTTCTTTGAAAAAACAGAACATCATTTGAGCCCATTGCATGCACCTCACCATTGAGAATACAGCTGTATCCTGCCACAGTGCCTCTGCCTATCTGTGCAGACTGTTTGCCTCTTTGCTAACATTCAAAGCATTGACAGGAATGAGCCCACCTTGCCTCAGCTATGCCCACTAGTTCATAAACTTCATTGTTTTGTATCTAGGGATACAAAACTGCTGCTTATTTCCCATGCTCCTTGCATCCACATATAGACAGTGCATTAATATTCTTCATCTTCTCTTGCTGAGCTACTCCAGCTTCAGTCTTATCTGTAGGCTGAAGTATATGTCAGATTACTTGAGTTAGGTGAAAATTTCTCCTCTTTGCTTCACACTGAGTTTTATAGCTATCCAATAAACTTGCATGGTTTTGAAACTGGGGGTTTGGTACCCTGTTCTGGCAGAGTAACATTAACCACAAATTGCTTGCATCTAAAAATAATACATGATAATTTTGTTCTCTCTTAGAAACTGGCACGCTGCATTCTCTAAAGGGAGATGAATGAATATGTGAAAACATTTTCAGAACAGTTGCTTGTCTATAACAAGTCAATATGAAATCAAGATAGAATTTATACCTTATCTCTTCATAAATGTTTATTGAGCTATGTTTCAAACATCATCCAGCATGAACCTTCTGGAGGACCAAGATAAAAGTACTTGATTTTTCTAGAGTTTTCTATCCAGAAGGAGACAACAGACTTGAATATTCATCTCCTGGACAGCAAGCACAGATTGAGACTCTCACAGAATTTCTTTGTGGAGTGAGGAAATCGTGATCGTCTTTCATTTTGTTCTCAATTTCCTGAGAAACATCTGGGCATAGCAACATTTAACAATTTCCTACAAGGAGTCCTACACGTTAATTAAATCTCCTGAGAGTCATCTCTCCCAGTCTGAAACAGGAGACAGACATTTGCCAAATTACATCATTTCACCATGAGCAACTTCTCTAAGTCTCACCCATGTCAGCCATGTGACAAAAATTGTGGTCATGCCCTGATCATTTCTCCTCAAGACTACTAGAGCCTCCTCTTCATTTTCACCTTTTTCCTTTGCAACCTATTTCAAATGTCTCAGTAAATCATCTGCCTCAACAGCGGCACCTCTGAATTCTTCCATCATCTTCCTTTGACCTTCTGCATTAAATTTCAACTAGTTGCGCTTCCCTTCAAGGATCCCCAGAACACTGCCCTGACTTATAGCACCAACTGCAATATTTCCCGCTCTCATTTCCACTCAGCCAGTACATCACACCTCTGTGATGCCTTTATCGTCTCCTCCATGCTCCAGAACATCCTCAAAAACTGAATTCTTCTTTCATGCAGTTTAGAAAGGAATGCATTTCTGTTTTCATCCATCCTTTCTCAAAGCACATCTTCCTTTACTGATACTTGCTGCTACAGTCCTTCCTGCTCCATTATGACATTCAGAAAAGGCCAAACATTGCCAAAACGATCACACAGTGGCCACTGATGAGCACCAGGCTAGTATTTACAATTCATTGGTTAAAAGCCTCCAGAGGTAGTAGCATTTTTAAAGCCCTGGACAGTACCAGCCTGCTTCTAGACATCAATAACTGGTAAAACTAAGAGGCCTGGAATAAAGTTTTATCATTCTTCTTCTTTTACAGATGGAGTCCTGTTCCATTTTTCAAATCCAAGTCCCTTCTGAGGCACAAAAAGAGTCAAAGTGAAGATCAGGGTTTGCTGAGAACTCCTCTATCCTTAACTGGTTGGCTGAGGCTATGCCCAGGGCACTTTTGTTCTCCTGCCATAAGGTGTCTCTCACATTTGGCCCCAGCTGTCTTCTTCCTTATTTAGAGAACTCGTAGGAGACAAGGGACACTGCAGGCTCATGGTTCCAACAAGTGGGGGAGGATCTCACCTAGATATTGGAATCCCATCAAACCTAGTGGCTTAGCCATTGGAAAAGGATGTTTTTTCCAGACATACAAAATGCAAAGAACATTAGATTTGGTTTGTGATTATATGTGTCCACCTGGGCTTAAAACCATGACAGCGTGCTTGTAGTGAGAAGAGTTATAGGACTCTGTTTCTTATGCACCATTTAGAAGAGTGTGAAGAGAGGATAAGAAATAGGATATGTTGTATATTTTCTATAATGGAGTATTATCTGGCAATTTTGCAAGGACCTGGTGAGACAGCGTTGCAACCATATCTCACGCTCAAGCCCATAACTGCAAATTGACTGCATCACAGAAGCAGTGTTGGAGTTACACAAATACTCTCTCTTTTTCTTTTGGCCTTAGTTACTGTAGCTAAGGGGAGCACTTGCTTGTTCTCTCTCTGTAATTTTGGGCTGACCCTGCCTGGATAACAGGTACCCACCAAAGCTACTCTATCACTCCTCTCCTTAGCTGGACAGGGGAGAAAAAACATGTCAAAAGGCACATAGGTTGAGATAAGGATGGGGAGAGATCACTCACCAGTTTGTGTCACAAGCAAAACAGACTCAGCTTGAGAAAATTAGTTTAATTTAATTAATTAATTTAGTTATTAACCAATAAAAATCAGAGTAAAGTAGTGAGAAAAAAAAAACCCACTTAAGTCACTTTTCCCCTACTCCTCCCTTCTTCCCAGGCTCTATTTTATATGTAAGTTCTCTCAGTCTTCCCCCAGCAGTACAGGGGTACAAAGAATGGGGGCTGTGGTCAGTTCATCACACCTTGTCTCAGCTACTCCTTCCTCCTCACAGGAAGAAGCCCTCACATTCCTCCCCAGCTCCAGCATGGGCCTCTTCCATAGCGTGCCTCTTCCATAGTCTGCCAGGGACAGACTGCTCCAATGTGGGTCCCTTGCAGTGCCACAAGTCCTGACAGAGAACTTGCTCCAGTGTGAGCTCCTCTCTCCAGGGGTCCACAGGTCCTGCCAGCACCCTGCTCCAGCATGGGCTTCCCACAGGGTCACAGCCTCCTCTGGGCACCCACCTGCTCCAGCATGGTTTCCTCCAGGGGCTGCAGGTGGATCTCTGCTCCACCATGGACTCCATGGGCTGAGGGGCAGAGCTGCCTCTCCATGTTCTGCACCACAGGCTGCAGGGGAATCTCTGCTACAGCACCTGAAGCACTTCCTGCCCCTCCTTCCTCACTGACCTGGGTGGCTGCAGGGCTGTTCATCTCATATATTCTCACTCCTCCAAGCAGTTTTTTACCCTTCTTGAACACATTATCCCAGAGGTGCCACCACAGGATGATGGTCTCAGCCTTGGCCAGCAGCAGGTCCACCTTGGAGCCAGCTGGCATTGGCTCTGTCAGACATGAGGGAAGCTTCCAGCAGCTTCTCACGGAAGCCACCCCTGTAGCCGCCCACTACTGAAACTCTGCCACAAAAACCCAACACAGCAGTATTTTCTACTCTTCCGTTTTCTGGATACAGCTATTTGATTTGCACTCAGGAGCTGTATCTTCCAACAAATAAAAAGTATGCACATACTCTGTGTCATTTCTGTTTTCATTAAATATATGTTTGCCTTCCCTCTCTTCAGTGAGGCTTCTGTGTATGCAAAAAAAGAGACTTGCATATGAGACAGCATCTTCCAGACACAAAGCCAGCTCCTTTCAGGCATGGCTTACTCTGCTGCACCACTCTTCGCCTCAGTCTGAGCCTGATGTGCTCCCAAAGGTCGAAGACTGGAGTTTGGATCTTTTGAGGAAGTGCTTCAAATGCCAGTGGGATGCATGGGTGTTGCATCTCCTTGTGCAGTCTCTTGTGCCTCACTTACAAAATGCCCACTAGTGCCAGTTCCCAAGAGAGAGAGGTGATGAAAGGGTCAGTGTGGGAGTTTTGCCAACACTTAGATCCTATCTACGGATCACAGCAGCTCAGTTACATCAAGGCTGAGCAAGCTTGTGAGTTCCTTCCTGTAAGAAAAACCTAGGCTTCAGTGTTACAGTAACATAGACATCTACAGGCTGAAATGGGATTTGAACACAAAATTTGCAACAAGTATTAGTATCACCGTAGTTGTTGGACACAGCACCCAAAGCAGACACACAGCTTTTGGAGTACTCAGGTTCCAAGTGTCCAACACTTTAACAACAAAGTAATTGCATGCATAAATGGCCAGAATTAGCCAGGTTTCATTACTTGCTGTGTTATGTACTGATGCAACACAACATCAGTTATTGTATTTAACAAATTGGTTCCTTCACAGTTGTTCCACAGAGATGTAGGCTACTGCAGCAACATTCTGCATGGACTCAAGAGGCAGAAACTTCTGTAGGTATTTAAAAAAGACCCTTGCTTGAACAATTCATGTTGATAGAATAAAATGAAGATCAGAATAGGCTCTTTAGTCAAGCAACTCCTCCCATTACAGCTATCCTTTACAAATCACATACACATTCCTAAAGCTATGCCTTCTGGAAATTTTGAGGAAGTTTATGGGCCTTAAAAGTCAATGTTCTTAGACACTGTTAGACACAGAAGAAAGGCAAAATCCAGAACAGAAGTCTCTCTCAGTTAAATGTTTAAAATGTTCCAGTAACAAACTCCCCCACATTAAACTAGATGACAACTAACTGAGGCATTTCTGATGTGCTCAGCTGCTTTGGTACTACACGAGCAGAGATTGTCTGTAAAATGTACAAGACAGAGCCTACAAAGGCCACTTTGTGCACTGTTTCTCTGAAACAATTTTTATAGCAATTACTTGGAAATTAAGTTCTACTGCATTTGCCATTAGCTTTAGTGGAACCAGATTTTCATCCATTTCATATCAGCTTTAGGGTTGGGTTTTTTCTGTTTTCCTATTTCTGGCATGATCCAGTTCAAAGAGTAGCTGCAATCTGTCATCTGTTGGTGGATACTGAATGTATGTTGAGGGGAGGCAGGGGAATTAAAAAAACCCAACCTGCCAAGTCTTCCAGCTTTCAACCTTTGGTGCAGTACAAGGTTTACAAGATGATTTAAAATCTGCATGTATAGGAAATAAGGAAGATGGGCTGACTTTACAGAGAAAATGGGTTTAGGACAGACACAGATTGATGGCTTTGTGACAATGACACTAAAGTTAATAGCTGATACAGGCAGACAACAGGATCTATTTTAAATTTCAAATTGAACTCTGTGTCACTCACAGCGTCATACTGACCATTCATTGCTAGATCTAATTTTTTTCTGGTAATGACTACAAGAAGCAGAATAGATAATGATGTGCACTGCAGAACACTTGGGAAATGGGGATTAACTGATTTGCTTTCTCTCCCCCCCNTGATTACTAAGGGTGGCTATCCTTGAACACTCCTGAAGGGTAAAAATTAGTCACTCCTCTGGGAACATCTCTGTCGCCTTTTCTTTCCTCTTTGGAGACAGAAGGGGTGTAAATTGTGCTTGCAACAGACTGGGAAGGCTGACACTGCTAAAATATAAGACCTTGACAAAAACCCTGGAGATGATGTATCACCAGTCTCCTGGGCAGTTGCACTCTACATTCACATTTGCACATTGCAGATAATTCCTGCCTCTCAAAAGCCTGAATCCAAACTTCAAATGCAAATTGTCTTGGAGCTGGAAATGGAAACTTGCATGCACTGAGAAGGAGACACTTATTCACATATTTAAATAAAAAGCTGACAAACAAAAAACAAACCCTTCAGTCCTAGGGGAAGCATTTCTTTGCTATCTGTTTCTGTCGTTAATCCTTCCTGTTTATCTAACCTGCACCTCAGAGGCAGAGCTATCCATAGGTTTTGTACTTCTCCACCCATACAAATAGAGATCTTTATTGGCATACCAGTATATGGTTGATCACCAGAGGCTTGACTTTATTACATGTCAGTGAAAGGCCTTTAAAAACGTCCATGAACCATAATACAAGGGGCTTCTGAAATTTTATACCCATGGCACATGGAAGCAGTTGACTTTGGAAATAAATATTTGAGCCTCAGACCTGAACACAACCAGCACACGAGCGAGGTGAATGTTGTTGGCCTTACGCTCCAAGTCTGGGCTCTGTCACTGAAACGTTTTTGGTAGGTGCTGTGCTAATGTGTTGCAAAATGTTAGTAGTACATTCCATAATCTGCTTGAAAACTGTATCTCAGAGTACCAGCAGGCTGAAATTTCCCCCTTTTTTCCCCTTATTCCTGTCTGTGATACAAGTTTGCACATCTGAAGGATTTACTGTTTCTCTGCTTGATTTTTTGTTCAGCAGGAAAACTAGCTGAATTGTTTATGTTCAAAAACGCTAATTTGAAAGCCACATACTTTTTGCTTGAATTAATTCCAACTCCACTCTGACTTTGTAAAACTAATTTAAATTATAGTGGTCTCTGCAACTCCATGCTGTAAAATAAATAAATCTAATAGTATTTTGCTTAACTACTGTGAATCTGCTTATTACTTTCTAAATGGTATGGTGGGGCTCACAGTTTTTATAAAATCTAAGATATCAAATTATTTTGATGAGAAATTGGGACTGTGGCAATCATAATTACACATGTAAAAACCCATTTTCTTCCCTGTGAGGAAGAGCAATATCTGTATTTTATTTCCATCCCTTATTTCTGTCTCCTATGGGTGCTGGGGGGCATTTTAGATGTGGTTGCTCAGACTGTTGAAGATCTTTTAAAAAGTTCTTGTTTCTTAGTAATTGAAAACTCCCGGACCAACCCAAAATGTATGTAATATGTTTAAATGCTATCAAAGTAACATGTGGTTTACGTAACAATTTATAATGCTACTTCATATTTGAGGCAAAATCTGATCAGATATTTTACACACAGAGCTCACCCCTCTGTGTCTGTGCTCCCTTGGTGCAGGCTGTGACACCAGCTCACACTGCAAGGCGTGCAAGCACTACAGCTGGTTTTGTTGTAAGAACGGGAAGGGTAGATAAATAGCATCACATGTCCCATCAGTAAAAGGCTTCCTGAGTTCTACTGAATCAAAAGACAATAATCAGGTATCAGCTACTTCACTAGGAAATGCATCAAAACCAGGAGTGGGAGGCTTGGGATGTGAGGTGGGGAAGCAGGGAGTGAGAAGCAAGGTACTGCTGCATTTCTTTGTCTGTTCCAATTCCTCTAACAGAAATTCCATGAAAGCATGTTAAGCTGAAGAGGAATTTCAGCAGCAAATCACCACAAAGAAGCCACAAAAGCTTGTTTAATACTTGCAGGTGGCATCCAGTCCAGGTGCTCTCAGGAGCTCATCATTTGACAGTCATCTGATAAACAGATGCTTTACAACTGTACAATCTAAAGATGGAAAAACCAGTCAGGTCAGTTCAATCCACCTCTTCCTTTGTCAGTGGAAGACTGGATTCTTTTCTTCCTTTTCCCAATGCATTTGTTTAGCCTTTTTGTGCTGTTTAGTTTTTAAATTTTCAGGTAAGCCAAGAGGCATTTTCTAAACTACCAGGGAAATTAGTATTTCATATCTTGACTCTAAGAGGTTTCCCCTCTTCACTGCTGTTTGGTGAAGTAAGTTCTTGTTTACCTTCTTTCACTGTTCTATACCACAGCCACTCCAAATCACTCTATTTACCTCCCCTTTGCATCTGCCCAAGAATTTCTATATTTAAGCCTTGTCTTCGCTTTCACAAGTCATTCTAATGATTATTCATATGGGACCACAACAGTATTCTTCTACTGTGTTGGTATCATGGTGACCCCAAAACCAATTCAGTATTTCATGCAGAATTACTCTATCAGAATTACTGGTTTCAGAGCAAGAGCTCTCACACTCCCTACTACACAATATTTGGACATGCACCCCAAAACTGCAGTGGTTTTTTTCCTCTCACTGCATCCAAATTTATCTTTTTAATGCAAGTTTAAGATAAGTTTTTCCAAATCACCTTTCATTCCCTCTATTTTATGGCCAGTGTGTACTCACCCAAGTTTTGATTGTTGCTGTTATATTTCTTTATATTTTCCCCTTATTGTTTGAAAGTCTTCCCACTCCAACAATGTATTTCAGTAACAGTCTGTCTCCATTAACTTGCTCCCTCCTCTCCAGGACTGTAACTACCACTAAACCCTCTACATGGCTATAAAAACAACTGCATCACTATCCATTGCTGCTCAGACAACTTCAAAATCACCAATCTTTCCTCCTATTTAGGCAAATCTGAATTTATTTTTCAAGCAAGATTTCATGGTAAGTACACACAGGCCTAGGAGAAAATTTTAGCAGAGACATGTATGTAATTAATTCCTTTCATCCATTCAATTTTAACTCCATTCTAGAACATTGCTCAATAGCTTTGTAGTAGGGGCAGTCAGCTGAAAGTGAGAGCACAAGGGGCCAAAGAGGGCCTAAGCACATCAGGTCTCATAGGATTTAGGCAGAAAAATCAAAGTTTATACAACTTCAGCCGTGATGATCAGATATCATCAGCTGCTGAGAACATGTGAAGAAGAAGAACTCCAAGCAATTAGCTTGCAAGTTGAACGTGGAGGCATTCAACGAGCTGTGAAGCTTTCAGAGTTAAGGAGACACAAGGAAATGTGCCTCTGTTTATTTACCTCAAATACACTGATGGTCTTTACTGGGCCCGGTCTGGTGAGAAGTGCTGGAAAACACGAATTCTGCTTCTGACTACATCCAATCAATACAAACACTGCTGCAGATTGTGCATAGTGTTATTTGTTCTGTAGCGTTGTAACAGATACCAGAATGTGTCCCTTATGCAATAGGAGCAAAAAAAAAATCCTTAAAACTTACACAGAAGTTAGATTCAACAAGGCAGAAATTTCACTATATTCAATGACTTCTTACATTCCACTTATCAATTACATTTTTTTAACTTAAAAACTGGAATTGGTACGTATTTTTTGTCACTTTAATTAATATCCTGCAATACATATCAGTCAGCTTGTTCTTTTTACGTATGGAATAACCTTTCAAGTCAGGGAAACCCCCTTCTCTTTTAAAGCCCTGATGCTCTACCATATCAGTCTTCATTACTATTACATAAGGGGAATGAGAAAACTACTCACTTCCTTCTCCAAATATTTTTTTCTGCACTGATGTATTTGTAAATTCCTTTATAATCCCTCATTTCCTCTGCTAGCATGAAACAATTAAACTAATCCATCCTCTGTCAACCCCAGTGGACTCACAGTGTCTTTGAGTGTCATTGCACATTTTTTTTTAATAATCTTTTTTCAACTTCAGGTCTTCAAATCCACATCTGAAGCTTTCTCTTTTCCATGGCAGTGGTCAGCTACCCTTCAGCAGTAGTGTTTTTGGCTTGTGCCGCCATCCTGCACACCAGTGAAAGCTTGGTTTCTGAGACCAGGATCTTTGTACTCCTCTGTCTAAATCCATTCTTTACACAGATTAATTTAAGTAGCATTTGTGCACAAGTTCCAGTTTCTCCATCAGTAAGAAATGCTACAGTCAGAGCAAGGTTTTTTTCTATGGGGACAAGAATGGTCATGGATATGACCTTTGGTGCCTCTATGGATGACAAGAAGAAAGGTAAGCTCCTTGCATCTTTCCTGAGCAAAGCATAAATCTGCTCTGCACTTCTGTCTTTATGTAAGAAAAACTTTGGACCTTTGCATACTGCCTAGCAGGCATCTCCTGTGCTTTGACACTGAACCACACATCCAATATCCATTATTTTGTCTACAACGGTGTTGGATTAATGGCTATATTTTGAGACTGTGTGATAACTTGGAGTATTCCCACAAATATGTGAAGTATTCTGCATCATAACTCCACTCTCCCAAGCTCTATGTGGGCAAAACAAAGCCCCAAGAAATCCAAACCCCTCAAATACTTTTGTATTCCAAAAATGTAGCGATCCTATGTTCTGGTATTTTCTTTTGGAAGTGTCAGCATGTTTATCCAGCTTCTGCCTTATCAAAAATATAAAGATAGCCGTAGAATCATAGAATAAGTTGGAAAAGACCTTTATGATCATTGATTCCAACCATTAGTAAGCAGCTATATTAATTACCAGTCACACAAAAATGACCCTCAAAGTGAAGAGGAGGCCAGTCAGAGCTCTGTGTGTTCAGGAGGGACAGAAAGTCCAGCACTGTTGCAGGCAGCAATTTTAACAACCTCCAGCCTGGTGAGGAAAGTAGCACGAAGATAATTTCAATGATATATAATGATATAACAGTCAATGATACATAAACCAAACACTGAAACATCTGTGTTTGTATTGCTTTACTAGTATTTGTAAATACTTCAGCTGGTGCCATTTCATTAACCAGCAGTTAAAGTTCAGTTCGCATTAACTAAAAGGTGTTGATGCCCAGTAATTCATCCAAGTGTTTCACAGCTGAGGAATCACCACTTTTCTTAAAACTATCATCTTCTTGGCCAAATCTTATACTTATTCACGGATCTGGCAGCATATGAATTATGCTCACTACCCTTACTTTCATCTGTGTAAGTCAAAGTGTATGGTTTTGGTCCAACAACTTGCAAAGTCCTGCTTTGACAGTATTTATTGTGATAATTTACAATTCTGTCAATTTTTGCACTTTGCAATTTAGCTACTGCCCATCTATTCTGGTAGTGGTTTGAAGTGTTTCTCCTCTCTCCCAGATGAAAAACAAGTACAGACCTTGGCTACTGCTAGCAGCTGCACGGAGAAAGCTGAATACTTCATCATCCAGACATCTACTTGCAATAGCTGCACTCTTATTCACATTTTAGGTTACTTCTGTACTGTTTGTGTGCAATAAAAAAGTCACCAAACTTTAAAAACATTTAGTAAGAAGAACACAGATACCACACAAGCAGTACAGTGAAGTCTAATCTCCATTTTCCACAATTGTTCCAAAAATAGAACAAAAATATGAAGAACTGAGAATTTTACACTCATAATTAAGATGATGGTGCCATTTCAAAATCCACTTCTAATACCTCTTCTAAGCTGGATGCATGCTTGTACATGCATTAAACAGAAAGCTGCCACTACAGCTTGCAAATAGAAAAATACATTTGCATTTTAAACCAACAACAAAGTAAAATCTCTACTTGCAGTCATCTCCTTTTCAAAGCTTTGCATACAAAATAGTTATAACTCTCACAGCTGCAGTAAAAAGCTATTATTTCTGACCAGCAAATCTGCCATAGTGGTCAATCTAAACGAGGAACAAACAATTCTGCCGCTGCCTTACAGAGTAAGATATCCACTCTTGAATTTGTGATGTGGGAGAAAAGAGAGAGATCTTATTTGTAAGGTATTTTGACATCTACTCACATCTAGATATTGTCATACCTACAGATCACTTTCAACACTGGGCAAACTAACCAAAATCAACATTTTCTAACACTTTATTTCCAGTTATAAGACTGAACATCCATTCATCTATTCACAGCCTTTAAAAAGAGAGACAAAAGACAACTATATTGTACCTGTTTTCAGGGAAAAGTCACATGCTGTTAACCAGGTGTGATCAGATCTATTACCAGTCATTTTTACCTCAAGGAGTAGACAAATGGGTTGAAATTATTAAAAAATGGAATTAAAGAGACTGATAGAACAACAAAACACCTGTGAGGGTGGTGAGACACTGGAACAGGTTGTCCAGAAAAGCTGCAGAGGTCCCATCTGTGGCAGTGATCGAGATGAGGCTGGATGGGGCTCTGAGCAACCCTGTCCATGGCAGGGGCATTTGAACAAGATGTTCTTTAGGGTCCCTTCCAACCCAAACCATTCTATGATCCTATGAAAACCAGTGTAACATTTTTAAACCCATGAATCTCAAATCAATAAGCATTTAGTATCAAACCATGAGACTGCAAAAACGGTATCTTTTGAAAGGATACCATTTCACTGGACACTTCAGGAGGTTCTGAACATATTTCACACAGAACTACTATGGAGTCTGGCTGGGAATGCAATGAGAGTTAAAAGTGATACACAAGAAGCAAATCATGAAGATGGTTAGTTTTCAACTCGACAAATATTAAGAGTAAAGTGCCCTATGGATTTGTACTGAATCTGTTACATGTATTTCTTTCATCTGGAAAAAGAGACACATTGCACTGGCAGCATCTGTGGAAAACAAAATTTTTCAAGATTATTTTCAGGGCAAATGAAAATTGTGAGGAGTAACAAAGGCAGAACAAAGAAAGATGAAGGTTGATGATTAACTCAAAATAATGAACTTCTCATAAACTCCAAAGTGTTCTAGGACTAACAGTCATAGGGAAAAGATAAATGTGTTATTTATATTATTAGAGGTGTTTATTCAGTGCATTCTGGTAAACAAAACCAAAGTATTCCAACCATACATAATGCTACAGAAATACACAACTGGTCACAGTTGGTCAAAGCCAGCATGGCTTCATGAGGGGGAAGTCCTGCTTGTTGAACCTGATTTCCTTCTACAAGAGGGTAACACACCTAGCTGATCTAGGAAAGCCAGCAGATGTAATCTTTTTGGACTTCAACCAAGCTTTTGGATACTGTCTCTCACAGAAGCCTTCTGGACAGAAGGTCCAGCACACAGCTGGATACCTGAGTTATGTGATAGGTGAGCAAGGGGCTGACAGGTTGGGCACAAAGGGTTACAGTGAATGGGGCACATCAGACTGGTGACCTGTCCCTAGTGGGGTTCCACAGGGCTCCATCCTTGGCCCTGTGCTCTTCAACGGAGGACTGCAAGGAATTCCGAGTAAGTTTGTTGATGACACTGAATTGGGAGGAGATGTCAACTCCCTCGAGGGCAGATACCTTGACAAATTAAAGGGTTGGGCAATCTCCAACCATGTGAAGTTTAACAAGGGCAAGTGCCAGATCCGGCATCTGGGATGGGGCAACTCTGACTGTGTGTATAAACTGGGGAATGAGGCTGGAGAGCAGCTCTGTGCAAAGGGACCTGGGGTTCTGGACAATGGCAAGCTGAACACGAGTCAGCAGTGCCCTGGCAGCCAGGAGGGCCAAGTGTGTCCTGGGGGGCATCAGGCACAGCATGAGCAGCTGGGCAAGGGAGGGGATTGTCCTGCTCTGCTCTGCACTGTATAATAATTCAACTGCATGTTGAATTGCAGTTTCTGATTGATGATTTCAGCCCTGCAATTTACTGGAGCAACTTTCTTGTCTTGCAACCTTTCCTCACTGTAGGGGCTGTTTGCACTGCAGAATGGCATAAAAACACATGTTTTTAAAAATTTTAATTGTATTATAAAGAAAATCCAGAAACGCTTTATTTGTAAAACCCCCTATTTGCATAGCAATCCAAACTACTACTGTAAATTACTGAGGTTGTACATCTTAAGTGAATAACTCAGGTAAGACTTATAGGATAAATCTTCTACAAAAACAAAATCAACACCATATAAGTTATTAGAAAACAATCCAACATTTTAATCTTGAAGACTTTTTAAACATTATCGCAACATAACTGTGGAAAAAACATGTTACTTCTTAGAAGGAAGGATATCCAAACAGATTTGTATCTTCTTCAGTTACAAAGTTTGATTTTCCTTGCTCAGTTCCTCATAGCCAACATGGCATTTATGTCCCAAATAAGATTTCGTAACTGATCCATGATCTGCTTCAGCTGCTGATTCTTCTGTTTCAGTTTCTGTGGGAAGAGTTTATTAGAAGTTTTTTTGTGATCAGTTCAAATAGTGCACTCAAAAAGTCAACAAAAGCTACAGTGCTATGAAATGCTATATGAAGCTTTTTCTCAGCTGTTGGTGAGCACTATTAGTGGGATAATACATCCCCTTTAAAGCACATTCTAAAAATACAACAAAGCCTCAAAAGTTAAGGAGCATTGCTAGAGGGGGAATGCTGTTTCTTTTCTAAGGAGCCTTTTATCAAAACACCTGACACCTTCAAAAACTGGAGGCTTGTGGGGAGCAGTCCTCACTTTGAAAAGTCCAAAAGAAAGCATCCTAAGTTAGAAGAAGGAATTTGGAGAGCAGGTAAATGTATGTGAATATACATTTTATAACCTGGGTTTAGAGAAAAATGAGGGATTAACAGTACAAATTTGAACGAAACACAAGGTATAGGTGAAACAAATCAAGCTTTTGCAGCCCTTCTGCTATGTAGGTCAACCATGATGCTTTAAGAGTCCTGTCTTAAAAAAGGTTTTCCCAATCATACTGAATTTTTTAAAATTATGTATTTGTTTTTGTAAACTGCAGAAGCATTTGGAGGAACAAGAGAACAGCAAACTAGCTTTTATGTGGTTGCATAACCAAAACATAAAAATTATGTCTCTACAGAAGAAAGAACAGGGCATTAAGACATCACACCATTCCCCTAACCTTTCATGTTTCACAATAATACCCATATTTATTGTCTCATTTATTCATTTTCCTGCTCAAATCAAAGCTGTTGAGATCTATGTTAGGTTGCTGCTAACAGTACACAGTCTGTACTTCATTTCATTCTGGTTTGATAAGATGCCAGCCTTCTCACATTACAGATCAAACTACTTATTCATCAGGGAAGTCCAGAGTTCCAAGTGAAGTGAAAGCACAGGAAAGACTTGCTGCCATCAAAACAGAACAAAATGTTTCAGGTTTGACGTAACTTTTGTTATTTGCAACAAACGAACGGCAATACATTAAAAATCTGATTCAAATCACTAATACAACTGAAGTAACTGGAACAGAGATAAAACAAGGCAATACCCTGAAAATAAGTCTCCTGAATTTTGATGCAGAAAACACAGCAATATTTTTTAGTTGCCAGCTGGTCAGCTGGGAAAGAAGTCCAGAGAAAAAAGGAAGCCTATTCACTTCAGACTGGTAAAGCAGTCTGAAGTAATACAGCAATTAGTCTCAGATTACATGCGGAACATAGTAAGGGAAATAGTCCTGAATATAGACTTTGCAGGACACATTCCCTGGAAGAAGAGGCAACACTCAGATCCAGACTCCCAAGAAGGATACAAAAACAGATGTAAGACAATTCATGTGCACTGACACGGAATTTCTAATCAAGCATTTGACAGACTAAGAAGTGTTTTAAAGATAACTATGTGCATTTATCTAATGCTTCTTTCTTTTTTGTTTGCTGATCCAAGACTTCACAACATACAGCAGAGATCCAGCTCCTAAAGACAAGAGGGAAACTGAGAAGCATGTAGTTACCACAGCATCCAAATGACAGAATTGATAGTGTCTTCCTACAAAAGGTCATAAATACAAGATCTTGATGCTTGAGAAAGCACAAGAGGCATGAGATAAACAAGCATGTTCATACCTGTGGCATTTTCAAACATAATTCTGTTTGCCATCCTCAACATTCAGTCCTAGAGAAACCAGTGACTGTTACATCCAAACTACTACTTTGATGCAAGCTGTAACTCCCTCAGTGCCATTTCAAGGTATTTCAAATTCTTCATCAATGGAAATGAAGGCTGAACAGTTGATGGTAATTCAAGCCACAGACAGAAATAAGAACCATTGTCCTCTGATAAGCAGATTGTTTTCTCTCTCCATCCATGTTTAATTGTACTGTTAAATACTGTTACTCACATGAACTTTGTGCAAGTTATGCCTGAAAGACTCATTCTGTAAGACTGTTTTCCTTTCTTGTACAAGTATTATGACACTGTAAATTGTTTGATCTTTATTTGATGCTAGACAAGGGAACCTTCAGACTGGATTTCATGTGTTTTCAAAGCATCTGTAAGGACATGTAGGATAAAATAGTTTCTTTATTTATCTGAAGATAATTTTAGATGCTCATCTTTAGTGAAGAGCTGATTTCTTAGCTCTTCTACTTTTTCTGGACCCAGAAAAAACATCTAAGATGAAGCATCATCCCTGGGTTGCCAGGCTATTGAAAGAATAAAGAGAGGAGGAAAAAAATCCACTTCAGAGAGCACAGTCTTCTAATTGAAATGCATACAGTGATCTTTGTTACTGATCTTTGACAGGCAGTGGTCCACACCACAAAGTACTACATAATTAATATGTTCTGCACCACTGGAAGTGCTGGCCTCTGCTTAAGACTTTGCTGAGCCAGTAAGAACATCTCAACTCAAGTCTAACCTTGAAAAGATAGGTGAAATGGCCTTCTTGGGAAATGGGCAAGATCTTCAAGCAGCTTCTACAGCAATGACAATTTTTCATTTGAACAGATTGCTTGCAAGTTGTCTCCCACTCTTTCCTCCTTCTGTTGAAATGACTTAGTTGAACCCTAGACTGCTTCTCAGGATTAACAGTTGCATGAAACAAGAAAAAGTACTTCATCCTACATACATGCTACAGCTTCTGACTTTTATCTGTTTTAAGATAGCACAGGGAAACTATATGAGGCAGTTTATAATGAGTTTAAGAAACCTACATTCAAGTTATACCTGTCAGGCATGTTTCTGTTAGTCCTTCTCTGTCATAAAAGTGACCTGAATGAAAACCAACCCTCAGGGGTCTTCTTTGGTGATGTTAATATTCAATGAGATTCATTTGGACTGACCTTGCAAGTATTATGGCCATCATGATGTGGCAAGGACTGCACCTTCCAGCACCTAACAAGACCTTAGTTGGCTTAGGTCAGGCAGGTCATTTATGAGAACATGTCCTGAAGCACAAAACCCACATAAATGAAATGAAGTGGGAGAAACATAACACACACCCAGGAAATACCTGTCTTTCAAGGAAGAAAAGCTGCCACAAAGAACCTGCAATACAGATTTGGGCTCATTAGGGCACAGTAATTTCAACTTTGACTGGAATAAATTTTTACTAAAAGTAATTTTTGGTTCACTTGCATTTCATTAGAAATCAGTGCTATCTAGACCAGTTCACAACTCACTATCAGAGATGTATCAGAACCTTCCTTTACACACTGTTCCTGTCTCTCTCCTCATTTTAAGCCCAGGTAGCCTTCAAATTTCAAAACTAAAACATCACTGTGAGTCATTATGTTGCACTCAATCCATTTGTTTTAAGTGCCTTCTTCAGGCAAAGAAAATAATATGAACACCGTGGAAGAGTAAGATCATATTCCAACTGGTGCTTGTAAAAACATCAACAGTACTTGTCTATGTTGTACAGGCTCTTCTTCTGCTTAAGGAAAAAAAAAACAAGCATAAATCTGTTTCCATGCTGAAAATCTCATATAGAAGACCATTCTCCTGAATGCTGTGCCAGCTGTAGTTTTCACCTGCTCTATTCAAGATCTACAATAGTACAGGCCAGAAGAACATTTACAACTAGTACCTTTACTTGCATAAATCTTAGCAAAATTTTAAAAATTATGTTTAGTTTGTTGATTAAGACTCTACTACAGAGAACTTGCATCATGTTCTTTCCCACGAGCATAAAATCGTGGAACAGTTTGGGCTGGAAGGGACCTTTAAAGATCATCTGGTCCAACCTTGCCATGAGCAGAGCCATCTTCAACTAGATCAGGTAGCTCACAGCCCTGTCCAGCCTGACTATGAATGTTTCCAGGGATGGGGCATCTACCACCTCTCAGGACAAGTGTTTTATCACCCTCAGCCTAAAATGTCTTCCTTATATTTAATCTAAAAAGGCCTTTTTTTAGTTTACAGCCATTACCCCTTGCCCTACTGCAACAGGCCTGGCTAAAAGGTTTGTCCCCATCTTTCTTATAAGCCCCTTTAAGGTACTGAAAGGCTGCTGTAAGATCTCCCTGGTGTCCTCTCTCTTTCAGACTGAACAGCCTCAACTCTCTCAGCCTTTCCTCATAGGAGAGGTACTCCATCCCTCTGTTAATTTTTGCAGCTTTCCTCTGAACCCACTCCAAGAGGTCCATGTCTTTCCTGTGCTGAGGAACCCAGAGCCGGACACAATACTCATGTTACTCCTGACCATTAAACTGTTGTAGGAAGTGATTCTTGAAAGCCTAACAAAAGTGACAGTAGCCTCTGTATTTCCAGGTAAGTCAAGCCTAAGAAATCTCTACAGAAACACAATGTTTGTAATAGCAGGGGGACATTTATACTGTTCTTTTTTTAAATGAGTCCNTCTCCTCTGAACCCACTCCAAGAAGTCCATGTCTTTCCTGTGCTGAGGAACCCAGAGCCGGACACAATACTCATGTTACTCCTGACCATTAAACTGCTGTAGGAAGTGATTTTTGAAAGCCTAACAAAAATGACAGTGGCCTCTGTATTTCCAGGTAAGTCAAGCCTAAGAAATCTCTACAGAAACACAATGTTTGTAATAGCAGGGTGACATTTATACTGTTCTTTTTTTAAATGAGTCCTTCATAATGAAATCTCTGAAGCAAGAAGGTGGAAAAACCTGCTTTTTTTTCCTTCAGTAGTCAAGAGACTATTACAATGTTATATGCATATAGCTGGAAAAAATACGATGGAAAAAACACTCCCAACACTTTGCTCAAACTCTCTTAAAGCTGCCTAGTGATGTCTTAACTTATGGCTGCTCAATTGATACCAAGGCTCACTTTCCATCATAATAAATTCATATATCAATCTTTTTATAATTTTTTTCCCAAAGGGATAAAAAATATTCATCACTAATAGAGTAACTGCTGTGCAATTATATATTAACCCAATCGTCCAGTTCTACAGCTTTTCCTGATGTCATCCACAGGCATGACTGTTCTACACTTAGCAGAAATGTGAGACTGAGTTTTCTGCCTCGCTCCTCACCTGACAGCTGAAAGGAAAACTGCTCCTTCTGCATGTGTAATCCTGTGTTCCTGAAACAAACAGAAGCACCAGTGCCTGTGCTCTGCTGCATGCTCAGTACTTTTCACCTACTGACCCAGACAGGATTGTATTTATCCACTGATCTGTTGTTCTAAGAAAAATAAGCATGTTCATTTAAATAGATGGATGTTTGCTTCATACCAATTATTTATCATTCAACAATGAGGTCTGAGGTCTTATTTACTGAATACCATCCAAGCTCTGTAGCTTGTAATGGAATTATTCATTCCCCAAGGTACTTCTCCACCACATTTCTCAGTGTTACTTCCCCATTCTTACCATGAAAATCACACAGATGTATGATCCTCAGTTACAGATGGCAAACTCAGTCACACGAACACTACAGATAAAACTGCAGTGCTGCCAACTTTGTCCAAAGACATTTAAGATTCATGTTCGTCTCTGAACTTCATATTTTAACAGTTTCCCACATATTCAAAGCTACCATGAGCCATAAGGGGAAGAATGAATAACTACCACAGATAATTTGTGGCAGAAAAAAAAATTCAGTTTCTAAGAGCTGCCTTAGTTACTCACTACAAACAATAAATCTTCCTTCTCATTCCCAAATTCCCTGCTTAGTCAATAGTCTAATGCCAGTTATGCAATACACAACCAGGATTTTTATAACCTGATTTACTACAATACTGATTCAATCTAAATAGTGCCTGGTCTGTATCAAAAACAGAATAGCTCAAAGGACTCTTCCAGAAAAGGAAGTGGGGAGGTGGGAAGAGGAATCAAATGTGATAATGCAATAAAGGTTGTACAATATACCTCTATATGAGGACAAAAGGGGGCAATTGAGATTTTACAGATAACTTTATGCTCACTTTTTCCCAACTTTTTTCAGCTTTGTAAGCATTATATGGTTTTGATAAAGGATGCAATGTGAAAAACTTTGTGTGCAACATTTATACAACTGAAAAGCAAGTATTTAATTATCTCAAATAAAAATGCATTTGAACGCTGAGAAAGCTGGTTTATGACAGAACAAGACCACTCTAACGTAATTTTCTATTCATGCTCCTGATGAAAAAGGAAACATTTCAACTCATCTGCAAGAAAGGCAAGGAGAGGGATCCAGAAAACTACAGGCTAGTCAGCCTAACCCCTGACTCCAGAAAGACTATGCAGCAAATCCTGCTGGAAGTCATATCCAGATAGATGAATGATAAGGTGACTGGGAATAGTCATACTGGATTTATTAAAGATGCCATGTGTGCCTGAACAACACAATAGCTTTTTATCAAGAAATGACTGGCTGTGTGACAAAGGGAGAGCAGGGGATTTTCTTTACTTTCATATTAGTCAGGCTTTTGACACAGTCTCTCATTGTCTTGTAGCCAAATTGGAGAGATGTGGTTTGGATAGGTGGATTACTGGGTTGATGGAAAGCTGGCTGGACTATGGGATTTTAAATGCTGGGATCATCGGTATTAAGACCAAGTGCTAGCTGGTCACTCTTGAAGGTTCTCAGGATTGATACTAAGGTGAGTATTCTTAATATGCTCATTAATGACTAATCCACACTTAATGACCTAATCACCATAATAAAGTTATCAATTTGGTGGACCATGCCTAATTGGGGAAGGTGAAAAATAGACTCAGTGGTAGGATGTCAGATTCAGAGAGACCTCAACAGGTGGGAAAGGCAGGCCAACACCCTATCTCAGGAACTTCAGGTAAAGCAACATCCCATATCTGCACACAATAAAAAACTCATACAGCAGCACAGGCAGAGGGCTGACTGAAGAGAAAGGAAATTTGCAGAAAAGGCTCAAAGGTCCTTTTTGATACTTTCTGACAAGTTGAACATGAGTCATCAGCAGATCTTTTTGCAACAAGGAAGACAAACTGCATTCTGCCCTACACACTGCGCTACCCAAGAGGTACCTCTCAGGTCAGGTGAAATTGTTACTCTCCACTACTTGGCTCTGGAGAACAATTGTCCAACTTGGGGATCAATACAAAGCTCTATCATACTAGATAATGCTTAGTGGAAGGCCATCACAATGATAAAAGCTGTGTTTGTTCAATCTCAAGCAAAGGCCACAGGGCAGGACCACAGTGCTGCCTTCAGCTACCTAATGAAGCTCACAGAGAAGACAAAGCTGGACTCGAGTGTACACAGCAAAAGGATGAGGGGCTGTTAATAGACAAGTTACAACAAAGAAAATTCCAATGTAACAGTAGGAAAACTTTCACAATAAAAGTCAACCCTTAGAAGGGCCCAGAAAAGGTAGAATTTCAATGCCAACAGATATTTGAGATGCTACCAGATATAAGCTGAAGCAACTGGATCTTAACTTTGCTGGCTGGCCCTGTTTTGAGCTGGGGGCTGAACCAGGTAATCTCCAGATCTCCCACTGAGCCCAAATTTCTCTGATTCTACCACTGCAGAGTCAGTTTGGGCACTCAAAAAATGATGGAGCTGCTTCCCCTGTAGATTAACCTGCCAAGAAGGTGGTCCAAGTAACGAATTCTTCCCCTCTTGCCAAAGTGTTCTTAGGTGTACACTCATATTCTGGGTGAAAAAGGACTGTACACACACAAAACAAATTAAAACACATGCAAATAGTGTGAACAGGTTTTCGGCATAGTCCTAAATAACATCAGCTGCAAGGCACAGTGTTTGTGTTATCAGAAAAAGCCCAGAGCTAAACTCATAATAGCTTAACTTAAAAGTTTGTCATGTAGATTGTCTTTTCCTCTCTTAGGAAGATCACTGTTAAACACTTAACAAACATTAATTAAGAAAATCAAATATGCTTGTTTTTTAAAGGGTCACCTGGAATTTCACTTTGTTTTCAAGCAAATGTACTTCAACTACTAATTATGTGATGATTTTCCTAACTGCTTCATTGAAACCAGACCTACAGCATGAATGAAACCTAAGCTGTTGCTCCATTTCTAAAATCGAGCAATAAAGAAAACTGCTGATAGGGCAGCAACACAGATTAAATCATGCTCAGTTTTTCATTCAATATTTTCTGTTTCAAGTTCTGTCAAATGTACTACAAGATCACAGACCTAAGATAAGCCTGACATCTTGGAAATAATACTGATGATGCTACACTTAAAAGGTGAAAAACTTATAGATAGAACATTAAGCACTCGAAAAACACCAACAGAAGGGGGGAAATCTTGGTTACACCTTCCACTTGCTGCCAGTAGATTAATGTCAATGAAAACTGGATCAAGACTTGTCCTAGAAGACCAAACCAAATGCTAAACTGATTCTGGAACAGTAATTTATTTTTAAAAAGTCACCACCTCAACAATTTACAAGCCCGGAAAATATACACAGATAAAAAAGAATAAGCTACATTTCTGGGAACTGCAGGAGAGAATTGTTTAAAACAAAAGATAGAGGTAGTCAGTGCTCAAGAAATGGTTTGTTTGTTTTATAATAACTGTACACACTTCTTAGTGTGGGTTCCCTTGTGTTATAAAGCTTAATAGGCTTTATTTAAACCTACAGTTGCTAATTACTACTGAATTGCTAGGACAGAAATTCGTTGCTTTCTAAACTAATCTATATTTTAAATTAACAGACAAGTATTTACATAGCCAAGGTCAGCACACTAAACTTTCTGACCTAAAGGGTAAGTCTAACATAGCAAAATAATTAAATTAGACCAAAAGATGTCACTATACAGCAAACCAACACCAAAAGCTCCTGCAGTCTTTAGGAACTCTGATACATCAACAGGTTCTCCTGCCTCAGGAATGAGATGGTGAGTATAGAAGTACCTGATGCTCCCCTCCTCCACAGAGGATGCTCCCTTCCCAGACAACTGCAAAGCTGCTTTTTTCCAACTTAGTGATTCTTGGAATTGAGGGCATTTTTGTGTGAGAATATATGATCCACAAGGTTTATAAGAGCTACTGCTAGTATAGGCAGTGCTCCACACTGTGGGGCAATTAGCGCCTTTCACATACATCCAGAGCCACTACAGAAATCAGACTGGCTGGGATATCACAGCAAGAAGGGCAAAATTAAGAGATCCAGAGCAGGTCTAAGAATTAATTCAAATACCACAATAGTATCAAAGTATTGGGTTATTGCACTATTGATTTTTTGGTACCAATAACACGCAAGACTGAAAAAATAATGCCTACCACAGCAAAAAGGAATAGGTAAGAACAGGACAAGGAGCTGAAGGAAGAAAAGATTTGGTCAAGAATATAAAAAGCTGCTTTATCTATCATGTTTGTTTCTATTTCACAGCATTTTCATCAACATTTTGTATTACTGAAATTTTCCTAAAATGAATTAATCAAATTGAGTTGGAGGTGGACATTACATACTACAGAGAACTGAAGAGCTGTCAGGTGTGCCAGGTAAAAGCCAGAGCAAGCCCTCCTTGAGCCCAGCAGCGAGTGCTAGAAATTAAGACCAATTATCTGATTCTAGGGATTTTTCTTTTCAGAAAGAAGAATTTTTATATTTCTAGTCATAAAAGCATTTCCTATTCTGTAATGTATTAAAATTTGAACTTTGAAAATGGTAGTAGATGTGCTCATACAACTTGAAAGAGACAAAAGAAAAAAAACCAGTGAACTTTCAAAAGCCAACAAATTTGATTTTCTTCTGCTGCACGTACTAAGTATTTGTCCACAGGAATACTAGAAAAAGCTCAACTATCTTGTGAAGACTTACTGTGGAAAATCAGGAAACGAGGTCTAGGCATTTAAGTGTAAATACAGGATTTCAGACCAGATTTAAGTGAAGGTTTAAATGCATTCTTAATTAACAGTTTGCTACCAATGGTCCTGTAACACCATCAACCTTTTTAAGGTTCAGAACTCTTCATAAAAATTTATGAAATTATTTTCACAAGATCACACCAAGGAGGTTTAAAACCATATTAGCATACAAGTACAACAACAAGGGCAAAAACCATGTCATAGAACTATTAAACCCACAGCAAATATGGACCGTTAAGCTTACTAACACTTAAAGATTGCAAATAAATGTGCATAAATTCACAGTACAACCTTACATACAATATAATATATACAACCCTGCTACATCAGCAGCGAAGAGAAAGATTACAACAGAAAAGCTGACAACTGCATTTCTCTAAATTCACATAGTCCTCATTTTCTCCTGTACAATACACATGCATTTTTCAAAATAAATGGGTTATGAAAAATTCAATACATATCTGATTGTGGAAGACAGATTAAAATATTTAAAATATTTTAAAAGCCAAAAATCCATCCATTATTCTTTCCATAAATAAATATTTTATTATTTTATTTCTTTCGTTCAGTTATTTTTGTAGATTATAACTCCTTTTTACTGAGCATTTACAGATATTACAACTATAGAAATATTTATTTAAAATAAATATTTCTATAGTTGTATATATCTTTGTACTTTACAGATTGAAGAAACAATGTTCAAAATTGTGGTCTGGTAAAACTACATATTTTTAATCTCAATATTATATTAACATTTACTACAGCATAATTATTTTTAGATTTGAATTGATCTTTAGCAATCATATCCTACTGCACAATGACACTCAAATGGAAAATTTAACATTTTAACTCCTTTAACATTTGGAATTCATAGTACTTTCTTTTTCTGAATGTGCCAAGATTCAAAAATGTTCCTCTTTACAAAATGAAGTCTTCCTCAAACTGTCAAAATACAGAAGGTAGCCCTGAAAATTCTTACCAACTCACATAATTGTAATACTATTCACACATCTGGTGTTCAGTATCAATTTTTTAACACCTAAGGTGTTTTGAAGATAAATAAGTTCAATGGGCACCTTAGTTCAGTTTGTACTGTCAATATCTAGTGGGTTATACATTAAAATAAAACACTGTATTCATAAGAATACACATCAGTTTTAAAAGAGACACAAGTTAAAATTGTTAGGAAACCTAAACCCTACTGCCAGAGGTACAGCTAAAAAATACTTGTTTAACTAAAAGGCCAATTCTGAAATATTTATATGCAAAAGGTATTTATCTCCAATTTTGATGGTAGTCATCACACATTCTGTGTTTAGTACAGCAATTTAGAAATGGAAACTTTGTAACATGAAAATGATATTTTTCATTTTATGCAAATCAATTTTGACTTTGTTACCTTATTTACTTCCATGATTTCCCTTCTCTCTTCACTAGCAAAACGAAGCTGACTTGCAGCACCACGATCATCGTGCTTGGAGCCATCTTCTTCAACATATGGAATAAGTTGCTGCGAAGACAAGAAACATCAGCTTTAGGGTGAATAAAAAAGAAAAAAAAAGAAGGAAAAAAAAGAAAGAGAAAAAAAGGAAAAAAAAAGGAAAAAAAAAACCCCAGGAAATATATAAGGTACTACCATGTTCTCCACAGGCTCTAACTGCCCAAGAGAAAGTGGAGACAAACCTGCTGGCTACATCAAGCCTAAAGGCCTTGGAAAGACCTCAGCTGGTTCTCCAGGAAAACGATGTGCTTCAAAAAGACACAATCCCACACACTTCCATGCCTGGACCAAAGAAATCTCATAACTGCAGGCAGAAGCCAGTCTTTCAATTTTAAGATGCTTATCAGGGATAATCCTTGTAGTTTTGAATTTTGTTGATTGAGATTTTAAAATTTACTATTTCACACTAAGAAATACCACAAACATGAAGTTATCATAATTATAAAGCAGTTTAGTGATATGCTAAACATAAGTATGACTGACTTGATATAGCTACTTGGTTAATACTCTAGTTCTGACTTGCTATTTTAATGAACCTCTGTTTGGCTACTCTTAAGACCAGGCCCACAGTTACCTAAATGAGTTTTCATGCAAGTATTTCTGTGATCTGCTTAGACACATAGAGTCATAATTTTGTTTAGGCTGGAAAAGACCATACTGTACTGTCTTTTTTGTAAGCTTTGACAAAACCAAAAATCCTTGATGTAAGAATTTCTAAATGAATACTACTTTCTAAATGAATACTACTTTCTAAATTAATACTACTTTTCCTTCCTAAAAATATAAATTAAAAAGAATCAGTAAACATACTAGATACAAAATACTTGCTTCCATGTCAGAACACTCCAAATCTACTAAAAATTTATTGAAAAATAATGCATCCACTAAGTCCATATTCTGTCATTGTTTTTCCTGTCCTGAACTATGCAAAACCACATCCATACTCACATACATACTACAGACAAATGAAAGACTAGTATTGATGAAAGTGAGCAAGAAGACATTAGTTTAAAAGCCTGAGAGCAAGCTGTTCATCAAGTGCACATTAACTTGTTACTAAGGCTGGGGTGTAATAATACAAAGTGCTCAGTGCCTTCAGCTCTCTGATGGAAAACTTATTTTGATTTAACCCACTGAATATGTAATTTCCATCTACACAAAAATTTTTGCAGCCATTCTTGTTAAGCTTATCAAAATGGACAAAAGCTACCACGCTAAACTCTGCCATGAAAAAGTAGTAAAACCACTAACTACATTTGCAAACCATAAAAAAGAAGTAGTGAGGCTGCTGAATACTCTTGGAAAAAACTCTTTCTGATGGAAAAATAAAGTAGCACTCGAAGAAGAACATTTCCTTTGAAAATCTCCTGTCTTTCATTAAAGGTGATAGATAAAAAAACTCAACAAACCCAAAAAGAAAAGCAGAACTATACCTAATACACAAAAGCAGCAGAAAATTTAAACTTTGTAGCCAGATCTCCTCCACAATTATCTCTAACAATGCCTAGCTATGCTGGTTAACAGAAATTTAATAACACCTATTACACTGACAAGTACACATTAACAGAAAGTATGAAAACATTTATGTCAATAATAATGGACTAAGCAATACTAGCAGGTACTGACTTCTCTTGATTGTGGAAAAAAAAGACTTGTTGGTATTCTGTAAAGATATGGTTAGAATGTCAACCATTAAACAATACAATTGAGATGATTATTGAAATACTGGAAGAAGAGTTTAAGAAAACTGATCCAAGAGGAACGGTGTGCCACTGTCATTCACCCTAACCAATAAAAACATGAAGAGGCAGGCATCTACTAACTTCAGAACAGAAAAGACTAAGAAGAACAAAGAAAGCCCTCCAAACTATTGATAAGAAATTCTGCTGTGCCTAAGCTATCAGTGAAACCTTGCAATAAAAGAGCCTGAAGTGACCACTCATTTTCCCTATGGCGATTCTTTTTCATCCTTGTAACATGAAAAAAAATGTGGGAAGTTATTAAAAAAAACCCAACAATAAACAAAAAAACCCAACGTCACCTCATCCGATTCATATGAGAAAATAAGACACATGAAAAGCTTTTAAAGAGGACTCTAGTATTTGGTTATTGCACACAAGTCAACACACCATGAAAACAGGTTTTATTTTCTTCAATGGTAAAATTAACTTATTCCCCTGCTTGCTGTCAGGTTTCCAGACACATTTCCCTGAAATCCTTGTCAAAAGTCAGTGACTGCTAACTGAAATAGTAGTCTGGAATGGACTGTACTCAATGGACGTCTTCATTTCTTTTTTCCTATTCAGTTAAGAGACTCAAACTTCAAATATAATGCCTATATGATTAAAATTCAATGGACAATCAAAAGTCTATTAACAAAGTTGCTTCAGAATACAGAGGTCAGAAATTAAAGAATTTCCAGGCTCTGGTTAATAAAGAGCAGTAGCAACTCAAACTGTAACATAATCAAGCATTTAAGAGTATAACTAGAAATCAGAAACAACTTATGAGGGGGCAAGATGAAATTTAGATTTTAAGAGAACAGCAGTTTTATTAAGAAAAACTTTGGCCAATCCTGGAAGTCTTATGTTGTAACTTTTCTATCACCACTACACATTTTACAGAACCACAGAATCAATTAGGCTGGAAAATACCTCTGAGATAAAGTCCAGTTTATGACAGAACTCCATGTCAACTAGACACTAAGTGCCATGTCCAGTTGTTTCTTGAACACCTCCAGGTATGGTGACTCTACCACCTCGTTGGGCAGACTGTTCCAATGTTTAATCACCCTTTCTGTGAAAAAAGTCCTCCTAGTGTCCAATCTAAACCTACCCTGGTACAGCTTGAGACCTTCTCCTCTTGTTCTACTGCTAGCTGCTTGGGAGAAAAAGCAGATCCCCACCTGGCTACAGCCTCCTTTCAGGGAGCTGTACAGAGTGATAAGGTCTCCTCTGAGCCTCCTGTTCTCCAGGCTGAGCACCCCGAGCTCCCTCAGCTGTTCCTTCCTCATCAGACTTGTGCTCCAGACACTTCCCCAGCTCCACTGCCCTTCTCTGGACACACTCCAGCCCCTCAGTGTCCATCCTGAACTGCACTGAGATGCAGCCTCACCAGTGCCAAATACAGGGGGAAAATGTCAAATGGAAACCCCCTCCAAACTTGTGAGAATCAATGATGTTAATGTGAAAGTTCCACAATCTTTCAAGGACCTCTAACTAATAAACAGAATTCAGTCCACTGAATAATTCCAGTATCATTAAAATTTGTTGTAAGTCTCCTGCAACTGAGGAGGATGGATGATTGGCTATCTAGAGTAGTTATTTTGATTTGCAATTTATACATAAATAAAGATACTCACTTCTATGGGTACAGGATCAAGCCCAGCACAGTTTTCATTGCATTTGTCGTAGACTAGTCTCAGTTTTCTGAAGAGTATTGATAGCTGACGGAGATGTTCTTGCAGCTTTCCCAGTCTGTCTTGATATGTTGAAGTATGGTAAGTAACACCATTTGGTAACTTAAGAGAACCAAAACATTAAAAATATTAAAGTTTCTGTCACATGAAATAAATAAAGATACCAGACAGCTTTTTGTACATTTTAAAGTAAGACAATCACACTATTCCCATAGCAATCACTGAAATTTTTAGTTTCCTTACCAGCAAAATTCTGTACTTTATGTGCTCAATCACTGCTGTCAAACACCTTCATGTATTTTAGACTTTGATCATTGTCAATCCCTCTGACTTTTCAGTGAGTGTCTTCACAATGCTTGTTGTGATGCAAATATTACACTTTGAGATTTTGTGTCTCAACCCCAGACCACACAATTCAACGACACAAGAGTAATGAAAATACAGAGGGAGTGGGAATGATTATTTATCTTGTATGCTCCACAGAGAAAATACAATAACAGTTTGTATATTTTCCTCAGTAAGTAGACACAAATAAGGATTTACATCCATTTTCCAAACAAAAAGAACCAAAAAGGTTTTACATGAAAAATAATACAGAAAAAGATCAATGAAAATTCCTCTAAAATTACTCACTGTTTGTTAACAAAAACAGAGAAACATAACTGACATACGAACAGACTTCACTATGCATAAAAGAAAACACATTTACTACACATATTTGGATTTTTTTTAATTGTGAGGGCAATGACAATTCAGTATTTCTGAATTTTCTCCATCTTAACGTACAGGTGTAAGCAAATATATTAAGAGTAATATTCACTTCTTCAGCCAGTCCTCCTTTTTAGAGCAGCTTGACTGAGTTTTCTAAACGTCTTAAGGCGTCTCCTGTGTCTATACATACTGGTGATAAAAGCATGGCAAGTTGAGTGCCATAAAAATAAACAGCTGTTCCTCACCTGCATGTTCCTCAGTAGCTGGAAGATTTCCATGGTTCGGAACACGATGTCCTGCACGGTCTCCTGGCCGATGCGGCAGAGGGAAGCCGTGTTCACCTCCCGGGCAGCCTGAGCCTGCGTCCCGGAGAAAGCGCCCGGCGGCATGCCGGCCCCGGCCAGCGGCGGGGTGGACATCTCCCGGCGTCACCCCGTCCCGCTGGGCGAGCTGCACCGAGAACGATCAAACACTTGTTCCAGCCTATCCTAGCAAACTTCTGCAGGGGGGCTATCCCACTCCTTTCCCCCGTACGCCGCTCTATCCAAGGTAAAACCGCACGGAGGATGAGGCTGCTCGGCGCAGCGCCCCTCGCTCCGGACACCTCCGCCCTCACCACAGCTCTGCCGGGCGCTGCAACTGGGGCGCTCCTCACGCACCTCCCTCCGTCAGGGCGGGCACCAGGCGCGCCCCTGCCCCGATCCCTGCCCGGGGGAACACGACAGGGACTTCTGCCCAGCTCCGGCAGGCAAAATCGCAGCCCTGGGCTCCGGGACCGGCACCTG
>VZRM01008410.1:1169264-1241761 GCA_013397955.1 Grantiella picta
GACGTTAAAGATAATTTAATTCTAATGCCCCTGCCACGGACAGGGCCGCCTTCCACCAAGCCAGGTTGCTCAGAGCTCCATTCAGCCTGACCGTGAGCACTGCTGGGATGGGGCAGCCACAGCTTCTCCAGGCAACCTGTTCCAGTGTGCTACCCTCACAAGAAAGGATTTCTTCCTAAACCTACTGCTTTTCAGTTTGAAGCCATTCCCCTTATCACTGCAGTTCAGGATGCAGAGTCCCTCTCCACCTTCCCTGTACCTGCCTTCAGATACTGGAAGGCTGCTATGAGGTCTCTTCTCTAGGCTGAGCAGCCCCAGCTCTCTCAGCCTGTCCCTGTAGGAGAGATGCTCTAGTCCCAGGCACACTGATAAATGGCTGAATATCTGTTTTGCAAGGTAAGTTTGTATTGTCAGCAGGCACTTTCACACCTGTGTTAATTTTATAGCTCTATGGGTGTACTGCTACTACTTGTTGCATAGGTACATTATTGCTAAGATGGAAAAGCCTTAACACTTGGCCTTCCTGTCACAGTATTTGTGTGGATGTAAAACAGCTCTGAGTGCTTGTACCACACTAACACAATTGAATTGAGGCATTTTCAAAGTACAGACAAAGCCTTCTATGTGAGGGAGAGGAAACACCCTGAAAAAGAAACCAGGCAGGGTCTGTGAGGGCTGATAGATGTGAACTGTCTATACAGTAGCTAATGCTTGCTTGCCATTTGCCTAACAAAAAATTTCTTCCTATACAAAAATCAGTAAGTACCAAAGTTTCTTTTCCAATTGACATCATACCGAGGACTCTGTATTTGAGTGATTGTGACGAGTATCTAACTATGTAGAAGAGGCCGTTTACATTCCTGCAACTTCTTATGAATTCTTAGTACAGTAAAGGTAGTTTTGCTGTGTTAAAACTCATGTTACAAATGATCTTTTGTGTGAAATGCTTTGCATCTGTAATTCAAAAATAAATCAGAAATTTGATGCGTGGTATACAGCCTTTGTTAAAGAAAGAAGAAATCAGTCAAGGAACATTCAGGTACAGAACCATACAAACTTGCTGTCAGAGGCATTTTGCTTCAAAAAACATTTTTTACCTCTGAAACAGACTACTGAGGGGAAAGAGCACCCCCTTTCCTAAACTGGAGCTTTTTGCTGCCTGGCTATGTCCTCTCTAGCAATCTGCCTTACTCAAGGTGCAATACAAATAACTGTATTTTAGCAAAGATCTTAGCATAAAGGATACAAAAGTGGTTTCTTAAAAAGAGAGGGGAAAATGGTTTATAAAAATAATAGGGGGATATTTTCAGATAGCAAAAGAACATCCCATGGTGTCTAGCTAGACAATGCTTGGGAAGAGGAGCCTCTGGAGAATTTCAAAGGGCTTGTTTGAAGGTTTGCTTCTCATTTCATTGGACTCTAAGAAAATGATACAAGAACTGTTCAAGTGTTGAGCACAAAGGATAATATTTTCATCTTCTGATTGCATGCCGAAGAGCTCTGTTCACAGTCCTTAACTTGCTGCCCCAAATCCAATGGCATAAGAGTAATGAGGGATTTAGACCACCTACTGCTCAGGGCTGCCAGACAGACTCCATACAGATTTGTATCCTGCAGTATAGGGCTGCCTTGTACAATAGGGAGTTGAAATACAGAGCCAAGTCTGCATGTGGAGAGTGCTGGAGAACGTTGCTAGGAGGCCTAATATTCTTCATTGCCAGTCTGTGGAGCCATCTAAATCTGGGATTTCATTCCCAGACAAAGGAATCTCCTTTTAGATAAGAATGTTTTCCTGGTTAAATGAGAAAAAGATGAATTTACTTTTAAAAGCAATCCATTAAGCAACTGCTCTCTGACTTCATTCTGGGCCAAGTGCTTTCATCTGGAAGGTGTCCAAGCCAGAGATCATCTTTCATATCCATTTCAATTTCTGTGGCATCAGTTCAAACCAGTGTCTTAGGATTCTGCTGCCTTTGTTGTTGAGTTGTAGAGAATCCACCAAAAATCTAACAAAGAGCCTATGTCTTCATGTAATATTCTAGTCCAATCAACTTTAACTCAAATTTGAAATTAGGTCTCTTTAGAGAGTAACTACTTCAGTGATTACAATTTTCACCATAATAATGGCTTGTGGGTTTGGGGGTTTTTCTGTATTTTAAGAGGTTCTCACTCATATACCCTGAGCAATTGCAAAGATGGTATTGCTGTGCTCTGTAAGGAGAGTAAAAATCCTCAGAAGTGAGGGAAGAGGATAATTGTTGCTTTTGTTCAAATAATTTTCTCTAAATCAGTTGATATGCTTGCAAGGCAATATGAATCATTCTGTTTAAAAATAAACAGAACTGGTGAAATTCCTAGATTATCCTCTATTTTCCTAGAATAAAGACGAGTTTACTCCCTCACAAGTCTTCTCACACAATTCGTAAAGTAGCAGTGCTTTGATACTGCTCTGAGGGTGACAGATGGGCTTAGGGAAAATGTGTTAATCACAGAAGGACTTTCATTCTCCACCCTGTCCCATTCAGTGTTTAAGTGTTCATTCAAGGAGAAATAATGGAACTTTGTGGAACCTTTGCCAACAATAAACAGACAAGGCACAATTTTACTGTTACCAATCTACTGTGGTAGATAACAGCATGGCACATAACTTTTTTAGTTATATGGTCAACACAGACACTTAAGGTAGGTGGAATTTAATTCAGAACGATTTTATTATAGACCAGAGGAAACAGTTAATGACTGATTAGGTGAGGAAGACTGGGGGGGGTTGGGGTTTTTTCTGTGGGACATGGGGGTTTTTGCAATGGTGTTATCCTCATCCAGCTGGGTGTTTTCATGAACTATGAAAGCATCCATTAAGAGGGAAGCAAGACCACCTGTGGTAGTGCTAGATAAAGTGGTATAAATTACATAGGATCAGCGCCCAAGGCATCAGAGCAGAGAGCAATACTCCATGCCCTTGCTCAGTAGGGGATGAGCACAGTTGTTTTCTGGACCAAGGGGAAGCTGAGGTTGAGTAGTTAAGACCTCTCTGCCTTTACAGGATTCTGTTGCAAAGCCCTTTGGTGGTGTAGGTGGTAGAAGGTGTGGTAGTTTGGATTGGCTCAAAACATCAGTAAAGTATTTTTAACATCTATGAGAAATCTGGACTCCTCAGAAGCTGTTGTGGTAGGCCTGGGGAGGTGTCTGAGGGGTGGGGAGTGGCACAAAGATGGCTCTTGTGTGTCCTGAGTGTAAGTTCTGGAAGTTTTTACATCAAGTCCAGCAGAGCCAATCTCTGATAGCTCTGAAGGTGATGGACATGCTGCTGGCCAAGTTTGGGCCAATTGGAGGTGCTGGTTATGCCTCTGTGAAAACATATTTAAGAAAAAATCAAAACAAGGTAGGCACACACTTCTCTGTAGTTGGAGGAGGAGGAAGTAGAGGTGAAAGTATGTGAGGGAGAACAGCATGGAGACGCCAAGGTCAGTGGAGAAGGTGGGGGAGGAGGTGCTCCAGGCGCTGGAGCTGAAAACCCTCTGCTAGCCGTGGTGAAGGCCATGGGGGNAGAAGTTCCCAGAGGACTGTCTCTTGTGGGAGGGACCCCATGGCTAAGCAGAGAACCCCTCTCCCTGATTGGGCTGACCAGAGAGCCCCTCAACCTGCCCTCTGTCTGTGTTGCTGGTTTGGAAAAGAGGGAAGGGGGGGTGAGCAGAGAGATTGCTTCTGAAGAGGGTGGGGGTGAGAGCAGAAAAAAAAACTGTCTGGAGAAAGAGAAATAAGTAGAAATAAAGAGTATTTGTAGTAAAAGAATTGTGGTGATGTATAGATTTATGGATCTGCTCTGTGGAGTGAGAAAATACCTCACACCCTGCCTCCCTACCCAGGCTTGTTGGTTATAAAGGAGGAAAAGGGGTGAATTCTATGGGTTCGTAAGAGCGAGGGGGGAGTGAACAAAATAATGTATGAAAAGTGTATTTTTGCCTCTGTTAGATCATTAAATCACTTTTTGCAACTTTAAGTTGGAGCCTGTTTGCCCTCTTTTTTTTCTTCTGTGCATCCTCCTACCAGTGTCCTATCTCATTTGACTCACGAAATTGGTGTGTATTTTTTACAATTTTTTTCTGTGGCAAGAGAGAGTCGCAGTGCCTGGTGTTTAGTCGGGGTCAAACCCCGACATTTTTTGGTGGCCCATACGGGCATTGAGTCATGAGTATTTGAGATAAAGACACGGACTAGGAGAAGTTATGGGCAAACAAGAATTAAGTTCTGTTTTAAAGTAAAATTGTAGTAGAAGTCCTAGAGGTAGATTTATTCTATGTAGCATGTTAATTTTGATGATTCTTGCAAGGAGAGTAAGATGGAAGGGGCTCAGCCTCCCTGCTTGCCTCTTGTTTCTGTCATCTGGGTATCCATGAGCAAACTTGTCTATACGTTGTGTGTGTTAATGGCACAGTCTGCTGGGACACAGAGGGGCAGCGTGTCATGCTTACTGAGTTTCATACAGGTAGTAACCAACTTCAGTGGTTGCCACAGTCAACCTCTGAATGTTCACAGAGTGGTCAGGAAACCACCAACTTCCAAATGGCTTTATGTAGAGGGGTGGCTGCCAGGTGCCCACCATGCCACTCCACCATCACATTTCCTCACTTTCCCCACCTCCCTCCTCAGCAGTACAGGGGGAGAAAATAGGATGAGAAACACATGGGTTGAGATAGAGTGAGTTTAATGAAAGAAAGTAAAGGCAGCATGTGGAAGCACAGTCATCCTGCAGACTGATCCAAGTGGCACTGCAGCTCAGATAATGTCAGGACTCACATTGCCTCCATCAGCCAGGGTCAGTGTGTGGGTTACTATTACTACTGTGTGAGTTTACTATTTCCCATAGAATAAAAATGAACATTAACAGATGATGGGGAAGTCAGGTGCAGTGTGATAGTCCAGCCTACACATGGGGTTCTTAAAGCATAGTGTGTCTTTTTGGTTCTCTCTTTGCAGTGGGTCCTACACACCATATCTTGATCTTGACAGGCATGTTGTATCAATTCTCTACTTCTCTGAAGTTTCCTTCTTGACATTCAACTCAGGAATATTGCCCTTGGCCCACTTCATGTTCCTTTAAACACCAAAGAACTAGTTTCCTAGTGAGTTGTTTCTGGCATGAAGATTGTTATCCTTCCCCACGTTTTATATGATGGGCTATTTTGCCCAGCAGCTGGTGCTCTCCCTGTAACTGTGACAAACAAAAAAGGAGTAACAGGACTTATTCCAGGGTATCACAATGCAGAAACATTATCCTTATAATTTTTCTGCTTTTGCAGTTGCTCAGTTTCTTGTCTCCAAAGAGACATCTGGAAGTCTCAGCATAATCTTGACATTGTGACTTCAGACCCAAACCCAGGAGCAAGCAGGCATATCATGTCTCCTTAGGTCTCTCACTACCCAGCACCTCCCTTTCAGCCTTCAATTGTATTGGTACTCCAAATGCTGACACTGAATATTGTTTAAACAGAACAGCACCAGGTTTCTCTCTCTGCCCCAAAATAGCTGTGGGCAATCTGTGTCTTCTTTTACTGGACTTTCAGACATTTCCCCTGGTCCTATTTCTCCTGAACAAATGGTGTCATATGGGACTAGCTGTTCGGAAGAAGAGGCACTCCAAATTGAAGTTTATATGAACTCTATGTCTTCATCAGCCAAATGTGCATTTCTGATGCCTGTGGATAAATTTTCAGCGTGTTTGTTTGATGGCTTCTCTTGGGGTTTGCAGAAAAATGGCTTGGAAATGGAACATTTGCGAAGAAGCGGATGCTGGCAAAAGAAAGCATTACAATGAGATGTAAAATATGTGCACTGTAATTTATACAGGCAACTAGCTTCTGGAAAACTTGACCTCTGGCCAGTAGAGGACAGAAACATATCCAAAGAGACTGCTGAAGCAGTGACTGGTACCCCGTGGGATAGAGATCGAGGGACTAATTATATTTTCACAGCTGTTACACCAATGCTGAAAGTATGTTGGTGACAAATGACTTTGTGGTGGACTTCACTGTAGTTAATGCTGGAGAAAAGCTAGTCTGCCCTGTGGTTTGACTGCTTATGTGCTATTAGCATTATAATCAGGAGTGCAAGGGTGATTTTTCCCTTCAGGGGTCATTGCTGGTATGCAGTTTCCCACTGTTGCTCCACAGTTCGAGGCATAGCTCTCATTAAGGTGTTGACAGATGATATTCCTGTGAGTCACTGCATAGTAGGACAGAGAGGTCCTGTGCTTGTTTCCTTCCTAAAACATGTCCTAGTTGTGTGAGGGGATCCTTGCTGTGCTCTGTAGTACATGGCTTTTTGTCCAATAGCCTGAAAGGTGCAGCAGGCTGGGGTTTCTCTCTTCATCTGCCTCTATTGAGGTTTTATTTCTCTCTCTGACTGTAAATCCCTAGCAGTAGGTGAAAACTTTCTCTGTGACTTTTCAGAAAATAACCCACCCCACTGTCATTTGGGGGAGCAGTGAGCACCCATCAGCTGAATGCAAAGAGCATCTGTATTCTAAAAGTATTATAAGGCTCATTTTTGTTTATTATGTCTGTGGCATGAGATGTTTTCTTCCACCTTAACTTCCTTCTTATGAGCAAAATTACTTGTGATTTATTCAGTGTCAATCAATCTAGATTCTCTAGCCTTGTTTCTTATTCAGAGGTTCCACAACCCTTTCTGCATGTGAATCAGATATTGCATGTAAACATGGATGGCATGTAAAATAGGTATTAGCAAGGTAGTAAGATCAGCCATTCTGGTGCTACAAATCTGGTCCTGGGAATTTTTGCATTCTGGTCAGTAGCTCCCCTACATGTGTGACCATTCATTGACTCATTCTGTGTCCTTCATTCCCTCATTTGGACATTCATTCATACAATCTGATCATAGCAAGGTACATTTTGCTCTTCTTGTTTTCTAGTAGTTTTAGAATGATTTAAACAGACACAGACATACATTATGTGATCATGTCAGATGCATTATGGTAGCAGCAGAAGACTTCAGGCAAAAGTATAACCTCATTCTGCTGTGTGAGTACAGAAGAAAATAGTCCTTGTCCTCAATGGTTTATGATTCAAAGATTGTATATTTCACAGCAAAGAAGTAGATAGATTAAAAAGGGACCTAATAGTTCCTGGATAAGGAGGTTGGAGTATCCTAATTTACCATGAAAGTCATCAACAGTATAGATGGCAATGCAGAAAAAAATTATAAGAGCATGAAAGATGTATAGTGCAGGTTGTGTCCACAAAAGCCATCATTGCTTGATGCAAGTCAAATGCCACTTGTATCTTCCCAGTGATATAAGACTATGTGAAATAGGGGATGGAATAATAGATAGGAAAAAAGCATAGCTGCCGGCAGATGTTTGAACACAAATCATCCCTCTAGGCTGATGCATTATTGCAGGGTTCCTGGATTGACTCACTGACATTATTTATGCAAAACTTCTGGCCACATTCCCTCTGTGCAATATTACTAGCAATATATTACAGAATGGAGGATGTCCTCTATTTCCCCAGAGTTTTCTATCCAGTTCCTATATAACCTTCCAGATGTATATCACAATTACTAGAAGCAGTATATTTCTCATTATAACCTGCATCTATATACAACATCTGGACATTTTTACTGACCACATTCCAACCTGTGCAGGCTTGGATGATGGCAATACTCATCATCTTGCTGTATCTGTACTAATTACACATTAGCTTTAAGATCTTCTTTCTTAAACATTGTGTATCCTCATTTTATTATGGCATGTTGGAAAGTTTTTTTGTAGCCTGTAGGGTGTGGTACGTTGTGAGGCAGATGTTCAATAGACTCTGTATGGCTGCAACTGTCTAATAAATTAAATGCTCATCAGGCTGTTCTCTGGGTGCAAAGCCAATTGGCGTTGAACAGTCTATATGAACACTGACTCTTTTAAACTTTGGAAAAGTGTAGCAACACACATACTGCCCACTGGAAAGGATTGCTGTCTCCTGGTAACCCCAAACTGTTGGTTTTAGACTGCTACTGACCAGGTTGGTCTGCTCTTCCTTTTGCAATGCAGTCTTACCTGTGTGTACAACATAACAAATGCATTTTTTAATTTGCTCTTAAGACCAGTAACTTTGAAATGCAAAATGGGATGGAAGAAAACCAAGCTACTAAAGAAGAAACTTTACAATCTTGTAATCCATGTCATTTTTAAGAGCATAATGGAATTTGGTAAACTTGTTTGTTTTTAAAATTGTTGTAGGAGTTTTTTAAACATTAAATGTGTCATGAGCGAGTGCTTTCTCCATGAACTGTGTGAAGTGAGTGAGAAGTGTGGTGTTATTTCAGTTTCACAAGTTTGTCAGTATGTGGAACAAGGCTTTTCCTGGAATGAAGATGATAATTAGTGATCTGAAATCTAAGCATGTTCTGAGGTTACAGCTCAAAAACGCTTATTAGCAGAGTGAAAATACTGTCAGATGCCATGTGACAGCATTGGATCTCCAAACATGGTAATGCTTGGAAAATTTGGAGAATTCCTGCTTTGGATGGCTTATTTTCAGTCATCTGTAAGTAGAGACTCAACCATAGCTAGTAGCAATGCTTTTAGTGTAAACAAGAGGAAGAAAGGAGTGTGAGTCCCACAGAACTCAAATATCAGTCTCTGCTGCCATATCAGGCTGTTACAGATGAGAAGTACAGTGATGTTCCTTGAAGGGAGCTGCCACAGACTTGCAGGTTGTGGTGCTTTGACAGGCACAGCAGAGGAGCTGCCTGAAACCTAAGAAATCTCTCATGGCTGCATCTGTCTTTATAGCTATGTGAAAAGCAAGAGTGCAGACAGACAAATTGTAAGGGTAGGGAGGCAGAATACATTAAAATTACGTGCTACTGTACTAAAAGATTCTTAAAATATCCAACTGTTTTAAACCAATGCAATGAATTGTCAAAGAAAAGGAGAAACAGAAAAGTGCCAGTCCCCTCTCATGCAAAGCCCTACTACTAAGTCCTACAAATGGGTCTTCAGCTCCTCTGCAGAACTACCTGAAATCTTGCTCCAATAGCAGGTGGCATGCAGCGGTTTTTATTTGCACTGGCAGTGCTGACAAATCACCTTGGCTTCATCACTGTTCCCTGGGACTGTTGCAGCAGGGTGCTACCATCCTGTGCCTCCTTCATCAAACTGAAAACAACCATTATGGGGCCCTTCAGCTGCAGCTATCTGCTTCCTGTAATATGAGGAGGTTTGATCTGGAGTTTAAAAGACCATAAAAAAATCCCATTAAAATAATTACAAAGGCCCTAAATGTAGGCCTTAAAAAAACAAACTATGCCAAAAGTCAATTAAGATATTTCCACCAGGTATTTTCAATATTTAGAGAGAACTGGACATGTGGTAATAGCAAGCAGAATTTGTTAAAAAAACATTTTCTCCTCATTACCATCTCCTTCCACCTAATCTCATGTTACTCCAGTAAAATGGTTAAAATTATTCTTGCTTGTTTTTCAATGATTTTTTTTTCTTCTGGAATGTGCAAGAGGGAGGTTTCTTTTAGAAAGTGCTCATCTTTTAATATATAATGTGAGGAGTTGTTACAGATGTTTCCATTTAACTGAATAGAAGCTTTTCATTAAATGAAAGTTTTTGATGGGAAATTTCTGGCCAGCACTATCTGAATGACACATCGCATAGTTCTGTGATAATAATAAGAGAAAAAGCCTGAAGTGAAACAGACCAGAAAGTAGTAACCTGAAAAGGAGAACATGACTGATTAGTTTGATTGTTCAAAGAAACCACAACAAAGCATGATAACTGAAACCTTCAAGCTTCGTATTTATTGTTCAACTAAAAATCTAAAACTCTTCTTTTAATGTCATAAGGGCATTGTTGGCACATTTGAAGATTATTGCAGCTTTGGGGGTAAGAAATGGGACTTTTAAATAATGTTATTTTAAGCAATACTAGCCCTTTAGAAGATGCCTTTTTAGAAAGCACTAGCAAATATCATTCATGTGTTATCAACAGAAGAAAGACTCAGTATGCTCTCTTGGGCTGAGGGTGGTGACAATAATAACAATGCATGCACCACTGTAAAACAGAAAAAATGAAAGTAATGTTATTGCAGACTTTGTAGACTTCTTTTTCTATTTTTAATTTCTAGAGGTATTATCCTTAGCTCTCATTGTTTGAGCTGAGGATCTTCAGACCCAAATGTCTTTGTTTCTCGTGTGCAAGTGCCAAATTACTGTATAGAAAGAAGGCCTACATAATACAGAAAGGATTCTGTTTTTTTTTAATTCAGAAAAATCTGTGAAATCCTTTTTGCAGCCCTTACAGAATGAAAGCATGGGTGTAGAAAGAATGCTTACAAATAATGTTGTGCCCTGTTGCTACTTCTGCAGATTAAGTGATTTTTTTTAGTTTTATGTAGAAAGATTGTGATTTACCAGCGTGTGTTCCACACACCATAGGACAGACCTTCCCCTGGACCTGTAAACATACATCTTTCAAATATTCTTTTTTTCTTCTGTCAGCCTGTGCACATCTTCCCGCTGGAGATGCAATACTGCCATGCTTTCTTAATCTTAATATTTAATGATAGAAATGTATTTAGGGATGCTGCTTCCATTAGTGCCAGAAGTGACAGAGCAAACATACATATTGAGGGCGTGGGAAGAGGTCCTTCAGCAGCTGGTATCTGCTGAGTAATAGCTGCAGGCATGAGAATTAAAAGCTTATACTCAAGCATGAAAAGAAGAAAACTACAGTGCAAAGGTCAATTCAGTGTTTCATCATTTGTCATTTGAGTCAAACTAGTTTTTCAAATCCATATCCTCTGATAACATGAAATGTGGAGTTTTCTAGGTGACTTATCTTTTCTCTGTATGGCACTATATGACAGCAGTGGCAGCATCTAGTGATTCATGTCTTCGGAGAAGTGGATAACAGGAGAGAAAAAAATGAATATTGGGTTGATGGCAATTGTCATGGTTCCACTGACGTCAAAGAGACAGCTATCAAGTGGCAGGAGTTGTGAAAATTTACATGAGTTGAGCATCTGTGCCATCCTGTATTTTATTAACTGACAATCCTGACTGAAAACTAATGAGGGAGAAACTTAAAAAGATCTGATTCATACAGACTCAAAATGTGAACTGCAGAATTTAAGCCTTAGTGTGGGAGATTTTGGAATGTGGGGTTGATTAACTTGGTCCAACTCCAGTAAATACAGGGCCATTTCTAAGATGCACATCTTTGCTGGGATAGCCATTTGAAACCCAGACTGAGAGCACATTCTTCCCATATTATCTAGCTAGCACAAAATTAGTGGGAGAATAATTCTTTACAGGACACCTAGCCACTGGTGAGATCCTAATAAAATATGGCATAGAAAAGTCTTTCTCTGATTTTATATTCTTTCATTTTAAAAATACTTTTGTTTATGATTAAAATTGTTCAGAATTAATTAACCTTATCGTTCAGCCTTCCGTGACCAATAGAGTTTAAAAGTTGTAATATTTCAGCTAAATTAATTAGCACCAACCCAAGTAATATGTTTCAGATGTTAATCACATCAAATCCTCAGGATAAATGAGGAAAAAAAATTACATCAGGGACAGAACTGCAGCTACTGCAGTAAAAGAAAAGGCTGCATTGAATCATTAATGACCTAAACATCAGGTCTGAAATAACAGCACTTCTCAGACTCATAATCCCACAGAGACCAACAATCTTTCATCCTTATAGAGTAAATATCCTAGGAGTCAGTAGTTTGTTATTCCTCAGTCTTTAGCCTTAGAATTTAATATCAAGATCTTGTGTTTCAGATGAACAGATCTTATGGGAAGAGCATGATTTAATTCATCCAATTCACCATCATTTCCACCATTCTTTTAATCTGCATGTCCTTAACTCTGGACTCTCCATTGTTGCAAATTTCCGACAGGCAGGACATGGGAACTCTAAGTGCAAAGCAGGAATCCAGGGTAAGGACAGTGCTGGCAGCTGTTGTACTGACAACACTGAAATAGTGCTAAAAACAATCAGAAGTTAATCAATCTGTTAAATCAGTTTAGTGAACATAGTTGATAATTTTATACCATGTATTTACAAAACTGTTTATATGGACTAATAGGTGATATTTTTGCATCACTCCATCTGTAATGGGCTTTTGTTTTTTGAGGGAATTCTAGACTTGGTTTTGTTCAACATACTAATGTTTTTGCAGTCACTTAATATGGACATAAGTGGTGGATGCAAACATATATCCACTCCTCAAAACTGCAAGACTGAATCTAAATCTCCCGGCTTGGTGCTTTCTCCATTGTTAGGGTGATATTAGGGGCAGCAGAAAACAGTGAGAGTGTTTTACATAGGGTCTGACAGAACAGAGACAGGTTCTTCTTGGGATGCCTTTGGTAGATCCTTCTCCTGACCTCAGCTTCCTGTCATGTCCAACAGGGGCAGTTATTAGTGTCTCTTGTCTTCTGTTTGTCTGTGTCCAGTCTCTCCAGGGAATCTACTTAAAAATATTCAGTGGCCATTTCCATGCTAACAGTTCATAAGCCTACCTTTAATGAGTTCCCCATCTCAGCTGGTTTTGTTGGCTCTGATCTAGGCAAGTACTTAAGCATGTACTTAGTCTTGAGTTTATTGACATTCCAAACTCAGACTAACATCACACTTTGGAGAGGTGTAAAAATAATAACTGATTTTATTATTGAAATTGCCATGCTTTGTGCTGTAAGGTTGATACAAAATTTTGATTGGTATTAACCTACTAAATAAGGTATGTTGTAAAATCATTCAGGACAGAAGCGATGCTGAAAAAACTGAAGAAACAGATAACATAAATAAATTTAAAATTAGTTACATGCATCTGAATGTCACATTTTACTGATATTTACAATATACAAATCTACATTTAGGATAATATGTTTATAAAAACATATGAACCATATAAGCTAATATTTCATATCCTGTGCAGCATGTTAAATGTGTATCTATGTGTATCTGTATCTGTTTTTATATAACTGTATCCATATGAAATGTATACGTCTGCCCAGTTATCTGTGTGTTGTAAACCATTATATTAAAAATGTAGATGAAATAATTCCTTCTGATATTTCAAGTGTTTCAATTGCTTGACTGAAATTCTGAGACTTGTCCATCTGTCTTCACACTAGGGGAATGATAGCAGCTCTTGTGTGGTGGTTATTTAGTAAATGTCAGAAGGATAATTGATCTGTAGGAATTGTGCTACTGCTGGTAATGCCTGTGCAGTGATGTGTGCACCACGAGAAGATGCCAGTGCATACTGGTTGTGTTTATAATGGGGAGAACACTTTCAGAATGAATTTAACTGGAGTGTTCCTTAGCTAAAGAAGAAAGGAAGAGTAGAAAATAGCTTCAGACGAAATGTTCCTTAGGCACAGACAGAATCCTTATTTGACCATATAAGGGTAGACCTAAATTTGAGCACAGCCTTCATATGAGCCAGGAACAGATTGTCTTCCTGAGTGCATTGCTTCCGCAGCCTCTCCTTGTTATGTTGTTTCTGATGCCATAAACTTTGTTACAGTGATAATTGCTGTTTCTGGATTCCTGAGTCTTCTCAACACTGGACCAAGAATGGAGATCAGCTCAGGCCAAACTGCCCAAGGCTTCTGCTCCCTGTAACATTAACGTGTTGCAAGATCTGAACTAGATTACCCTACCTTCTTACTCTCTGATTTAAAGGGTGAACCAGGAGCTAGTGGGAAATTCTAAACTATGGTGAATAAATCCAAAACATTTTGGATCTGTTCTTAGGAACTAACTCTTGAGTAACTTAATAATGTGTTATGTGGGCATTTCTGAATTTTGGATATTTACAACCAGATACCTGGTGTGGGTATGAATTTCATTTTTAACCTCAATTTTCATAAACATTGGAATCAAAAAGCACAGTTACAGATGTCTCTGAACATTTGGAGCTTTGTGGATTTCTTCTGCTCAAGATCTTAAAGTCAAGATGAGGAAATATAAGATTAGAATGTGAAAGTGGTGAGAGGGACAGCTGAGCACAGCAGGTGAAACAATTCCATGTATTGGAATGCTGAATCTATGCTGTTATACTAACTAATTCAGCAAATATGAAAGATTTCCAGAGTATAAGCTGGATATAACCAAATTGAAAGGACATTAAAAATCATTTTCGAGTAACTTTCCTACTGGCTAACAAAAGAAAGCTGGATGGATGTGGCCAACTGCTGGCAGAGCTCTCCACCTGCCCTTGGAGAGTGGCTATCCTCCTCAGTTTGGCCTGATGTTTAACAGGACCTAGAATGGTGCTGCAAACTTTCCTGCAGTGGAAGCATTCATAGTCCCTCTTTTATCTAACTGGGCACTCTTCAAACACAGAATACGAGAGTTACAACTTTATATATCTTGAACAGAGATGGCTGGTAACAGGTAGAAGAAGGTCATTGTTGTTACTACCATAGTAGAGATCTGGGGTGGAGAGCAGGTAGGGATAGCATTTCTTTGTAAATATTGGCCTTCTGAAAGCTGTGGTGTGGATTCCAATCCTGTTGACAAGACTCTCCCACTTGTCAAAAGAGAGGGAAAGATGCCTATGGGAAATTATGTCCTCAGGACTGCTGTTCATGCATCTGTCTTGACTCTAGAGAAGAGCTTAGCCTGAGCAGCTGAGTCAGGGAAGGCAAACCCCATTCCCAGTGACAGAGGCAAACCTCCTGGAGAAGCTATGTCATAGTTAAAAATTGGAAGCAGGTATCCATCCAGAATCCTGTGTCTTGTGTGCAATGCTATTCTTTATTTCTAAAGATGAATATTTGATGACAAAGAAGGTTGAAAGTGGAAGATTTCTGCTGAGGAAAAACTGGGGTCATCAGTTAGGTCTGGAGCTTAATCTTGAGAAATCATATCCATTTCAAAGATTGAAATCAGTATGAAGGCTGTATGGAAAGTGAAGAAGTGAAAATGTGGCTGTGAGGCAGAGAAAGGGTGATTAGTTAGCAGACAAGCAGGTTTTAATTGCAGTAGAGAGCTGAATGTGACAAAACAGACAGTCCATGTCATTTTCCTACAAGGTTCTACTGTGCTGCATGACAATGACGGATAAGGGAGTATCAGTCAAAAAAATATAAATTGAGAAGCGATCGCTTTGTGGGTCTGACTGATGAAGCCAACCAGAAAGTGAGACTTCATCCAAAGGGGATTAGTGATTTAAATGTAAGACTTGGTGTCCTCCAAAGGATTGCAAAGGTGAAAGGCTTTCAGACCAAAGGAAAAATGGCACTTTGCTACTTAGTCTCTGTTCTCAGGATGAATTGTAGGCAGGACAAAGGAGAGTGAATGAGAGTTTATGTTAAAAAATGAAAGTATCAATTGTAGGCAGGACAAAGGAGAGTGAAGGAGAGTTTATGTTAAAAAATGAAAGTATCAATGAAAGAGTGAAAAAAGGAAAGTAATTGTAAAATCATTTTAAGTTCATCTGTGATAAAATAGAACCTATTTATAGAAATGTCTACAGCAGCCTTCATTCATCTGAAAAACCTTAAACTCCTGCATGAGCTGAAGTTAACAGGATTTACATCTGAGTAAGATTTGATTTTTATACAGGGGCAGTTTCTTTGATATAATTTTGTTTTCTGGTACTGTCTGCCTTGCCATGTCCTTACATTCAACTTTGTTTTCTGTGGAACAGTTTTTTTCACCTGAGGATTTTTTGTACTAGAGTCATCTCCAGTACCTTGTCCAGCCTTTGTTTCACTTCCCTTGTCTTGTCTCATAAAATGCTTTTGTCTCAAGGATGTCTTAAGACATCCTAAGGTCTAAGGGTGTGATTTGATTCACTGATAATACACCCAGCTTCAAATCTCTTTCAGGACATGCCAAGTGCTCCTCTCTATATCTACCAGCCTTTTGTATGCCAGTGGTTGGAAGTCCTCAAATCCAGTAATTCTAAAAGCCAGCTCTGACAGTCTGGTGAGTTTTGAAGTTTGAAACAGGATCTCCAAGTGTAGTTCATATGGTGCTAAACAAAGGACATGGTCTATGTTTTTTAACGTGTTTTCATTATGTAACTGATACACCTGACAAAAGCCCTCACACCCTTTGCATCTCCTGCGCCTTCCCTCTTTCTGGCGGTGCAATTTCTGTCCTGATCATGTAAGGGATTAAGTTTCCATTCCCATGCTCCCTGTATTGACAGATCATTTCAGATGAAAGAGACAAAGCAAAGGCAACAGGAATTCAGACAAGTAACTTGGAGCAACATGAGATACATGTTGCCAAATGCCCAATCTATCACTATCAGCATCACTGAACTCAACATCTTTCCTCACTTTTGAATCATCACAGGCTTTATAAACCACCCTCCCTCCTTCTGATTTCTAAATGCCTTTGTTGTTCTGTATAATTTTTCTTTATAGTGGATATTATTTTCCTGGGTTTTTCTTTGCTTCCACACATATTTTTATGCAAGTCAGAAAAGATGTTTTGTCACCTGCAGCTAAGCTGCCAACTGAAACTGGCTGGCATATGCACATTAGGCCAGGAATCTGCAAGCTTCACTGACTGCTAATAAAGTGGCAGATTGATGTTAATGTTAAGATTGTCTGACTTTTAAGTCCCTATATATAGAGTCAGCCTTGTTAACTTTATTAATTATTTATATACTACTAAAAATATACATAGCACTTTACTAACAAATTAGCAGATTAAGGCTCTCCACTGAACCACTTACAGGGGCTAGTTTAGTTTGCTATGATGCAGGAAAAATTAGTGGACACATGCAGAAGTAGGGGCAAATAACACTGAAGAGGAACTGCGTCATGCGAAGTTTTGTGGAAGCAGCAAAGATTCAAAGCTGTTTGTTTTTGGGACATCCTTTGTTGTGACTGTGGGTCATCTTTGGACTGCAGCCCCAGAAATCTGGATTTAACAGCTGAGTCCTCAACAAATCTGCTGTTCAAGCCTTAACAGTGCATAGTGTGCACTGCTGTTGTGCTGCAAAACGAGGTCTTAACCATGTGCTTAGTTTAAACTTCTGGCATGTTAGTTTCAATAGACCTGAGCCAGCTTACATCAGCTGAGGATCTGTCCCAAAAAATGGAAACCCACAGACTACCTACCTTAGCTGAGTTCTGAAGAGACATCTGCAAACATTTGTGCTGTTTTATCTGATGTCACAAGGGTTTATTTGTAACTTCTCTGGCAGAAGGAGGTGGAATATGGCTTGCATACAATTTCCAGGGCAGATATGTCAGAGACTAAATCAGTGTTAACATACTTTATTTTTTTTCAGTCTTAATGCGCATTTTCTTCTGCTACTGTACAAGATATATAAATTATTTCAATTCTTTATATTTTTTTCTCTTTACTTGTTGACAAAGCAATGAGCTGATTCTAACGCTGATCTCTAAGGTATGCAGGCATTCTTTTTAGCAGGCAAAGGATTTGTTTATGACAACCTGTTATTCTTATCCCATTGTTCCACTTTCTGCCTTATCTGTTGATGCTTCTTCCTTCACATTAGGCATTTGTTGCTGGTGGGCTGTGTTATCAAGTGCACTTGGACATCTTAGCTAAGGGCTGCATGTCTCATGAGCAGCATGTCAGAGGGATCTTCAAAGAAGTCTTAACAAAGGATGCATTTGAAGCAAGAGAAGTCTGCCTATTCTTCCTTTTGATCTCAGAAAGTAGATTGTGAATGTGACTGCTCTGTATTTTCCTGTTGGGTCCCTTGACTCTTTTTCTAAAAGGTTATGTTAGTTACTTTCCACTCCAAAGGGACTTGTTCCTGTACTAAATGCATTTCTGAAAATGTCAGCCAAAACTCCTCCATCTTCTATTCTTGTTTGTTTTTAATATTCTCAGTTTCCCATAGCCTGAATCTCAGAGCACCATCAATTTTCAGGTCTTTGAAACTTTTCAGAGAAGTTTGGTGCTACTGAATGTCTTGTTTGTCCTTATCACTTTGCTGACTGACAACAAAAGTGATTCACCTTTTGCATTTCAGAATGTGGTTTATCACTTTATTACTACTGTTACTCCTCCTCCTCTGCAGCCTCTCCTGCCCTTGTGCAACAAACAGGTTTGAAAATCTGCGTGCTAGGCCTTAGTGCTCTTACTGATTCTTTTCTTAAATTTTCACTGCTTTAATTTAAAAGCAATAACAACCTATCACTCTGTTTCAAGGTGTACTGAAATATAACTTATTGTTTAAGACTAAATAGCAGAATAATTTTTCTTTCAGTTTTAGTGGATTTTGTCTATAAATTTCCTGATGATGTTGAATTAGGATAGGTAGAGCTGTTCAGGAATCGATTTACCAGCTATTTTATTTTTTCATTTAAAATCAGAATAAAAACCAGCAAATTAAAGAAACTTTCCATTAATAAAAATATTTCATTCTGGTCCACTAACACATTTCTTTTCAGTGAAATTAGAAATTTAATGTCAGTTTCAACAATCTTAGTTTTCCAGGATTTGTTTAAAAATCAATGTGATTTGAAAAGTAAAAATAATGCATTTATTGCTCCAAATGAGAAATGTTCAATTTTTACATTGCACCCAGTCTTCCTTTTCTTTCTTAATTGCACCATCTGGCCTAATAAAGTTTGTTACATCTCCTTGCAAACTGACTCAGTGATGGATATGGGTAACTTTTACTTACTTAAGCATCTTAACTGGTGTGCTGCTGTCGTGGTTTAAGCCCAGATGGAAATAAAGTACCACGCAGCTGCTCATTCTACTCCCTTCCCTCTCCTCCCCCTCCCTGGTGGAATGGGAGGAGAATTGAAGTAAAAGTTGTATGTTGAGATAAGATCAGTTAATAACTGTAAATTAAGTAAAATTCAATAATAATATTAAATAATTATAATAAAATGGAGACAATCAAGTGAAGCTCAATGCAATTGCTCACCACTGGCTTACCAATGCCTGACCCTGCTACCCTAACCCAGATCAGCCGTGCTTCTGAGTAACTCCCCCCAGTTTATATCCTGGGCATGATGTTCTGTGGTGTGGAATATCCCTCTGGTCAGTTTGGATCGCCTGTCCTGCCTATGCTCCCTCCCAGTTTCTCTTGTGTACCTCCTCACTGGCAGAGCATGAGATAAGTGGGAAAAAAAGGTCATTCACTTAGGATAAACACAATGTTGGAAAAACCAAATCATCAGTGTGTTATCAGCACCATTCTCCTTCCAAAATCAAAACACGGCACTGTAACAGCTACTGAGAAGAAATTAACACTATCCTAGCTGAAACCAGGACAAATCCACCCCTTACTCCATACCATTTATGTCATGCCGAGTTTCACATTCCTCAATATTCCATCACCTTTCCTACAAATATTATTCTCTTAGTCTATGGAAGGCCCCTGTCAAATGTTCATAAAATGTCCATGCACACCAAAAGAGTTGCTTGTTGAATTCATTTAGTCCTTGACTTTTGGTCTGTATCCCTGTTAACAGTCTTTCAAGCAGGAAAGATGGTGTGAGGTGTCGTATTGTGGCATGCTGTACATTTGAGTCAGTTGTGATTCCAGTGCTGCAGTACTTGCTCAGTTTTATCAAAGTTCATTTTTCATTGGTGTGAGTGCAATAGTCAGAGGGAAGTCAGGCTGAGACCCTCACAACGCTTGTGGTTAAGATCGATGCTGTGAGGTGCTCAGTGAAGTGATGCACACATTGCCACCACAGAAGTGATAATACACAGTGTTGAATAGTTATTAACACAATACAATTTAATTAATTCATGATTTTTGCCCCAAATCAAATTCCCTCGAGGCACACACCAGATTTCCCCATCCTCCTGCATTACCCACCCAGTGCGCCCAGGTTAGTGAGCAAAAGTAATCCTGCGTTTGGGTGTGCCTTTGCCTGAGCTGGAAATAACTCAGACTGTTTCTCCCAGTATGTTTTTAATGTGCACCAGAAGTCTTTATCTTCTTCTACAGTACATAAAAATTTATAAACTTGCTATAGTTTTATCTGTGTGACCATTGGAATGACTAGTGTTAAGAAAGGTGAGAAAGTGAGATGGTTGTCTTAAAAGATCCAAGAGTGTTAGTGAGGGAGGGTCTACCAGAATGTGGGGACGTCAGAATTAAGACTAAAATGGCTATAGGCAAATGTGTTTGCTTCTCTGAAATCCAACTACTAATGCGGATTTCTTGTCAAGTCCTTTTAACCATTTTCAAGGTGGCTGGTTACTGCATCTGATGGGAAGATCTCTTGATAGCTGTAATCTGCCACTTTACTGTAGTCAAGTGCCTTCCTAGGACTGCTCAATTCCATTTCTTCCTGCTTCAGACATCAGAGACAACATATCAGCAAACTACATGGGTGACATGGTTAATCCATCCAGAAGGGAACTGAGACATGGGAGGAATTTTAATGAAAGATTTTTTAATTCATAATAAAAGTAAATGTTTTTTGTTTTTTATTTTATTGCAGCTTTCCAGTCAACCTGGAGCTGATTCCTAGCCTAGTAAGGTATAGTAATGATCAGTTTACTCAGGTGAAATTGGAAGGACACACAAGAAAGTCAATGTGTAGAACTGAAACACAGTATGAGACTTAGCATCTTTAAAAGGGGGCAGTTTTACCTTGTGCTTCCTTGCATGCATTTGCTCTTAGGGGAAGGACTAATGAAGAGGAACAGAGATATTTCCACTTTGCCATGGGGAGTTTGACATATGCCCAAATTGACAGCATAAATTAAATGTGAACAGATACAGGTGTGATTTCTTGTACTCACTGTAGCTCCACATAGTGTAACTGGAGCACATAGAGCCTGTAGTGACTATTTTACCCCAGGTAGCCTGGGGCTTACAGCTTGTAAATCAGAGTCTCTACCTGTGTCATGGACTTTGCTGTGGATTAGTTAATATCTTGAATGGATTTTGAAGTACAAGAATTCCCAATGCCTTAAACTAGACACCATTTTGCCATTTGCAGCTTCATCTTATATAATTTTGTCTCACTCCTATTCAGTCATTTTTAGGGAGAAGATTGTCACAAATAGAAATACTCAACATGAGGTTCATTCCATAGAGCAGCTGACACACAAGAAGGGGCATCACAGGGCTGGAAGTTTCTCCATGAGGAAAGACACACATGCTGAGAGGTTACTGTGCTAAAAGAGAAGACTCCACTGAAAGCGAATTCCAACTCTCCTTTAATGAAAGTCATTAACAGTGTGAAAAAGCTAGCAAGGATCTCAATTTGGAAGGCTTTGCCAAGTTTCAGGAGGATGTGCTCCTCCTCCCATCCTTTTAAATAATGCCAAAAACTATCAGTTCACCTTGAATTTCCATCCAATGCATAAAAATTATATTCATGTAGTAGAATGAAGATATTTTTACCTCCTTAATCTCAGAAAATTATCTATTTCCAAATTTGTTAATATATGAAAAATGTCCGCATATGTGGTATATTGGAATGTTAGAATATGTTGTTCATGAAATATGATTCTTTTCTTTTTTATTTACAACAAAGTCTGGTTCCAAGCTTGAATAGCTTGAAGAAACAAACCAAGCCAACCAGGCTAGCATGTATTTTCAAAGACGATCTTAAAAAGAAAGATCTCCAAAGGGAAAGGCAGAAACTCTTCACAAGAAGAAGGAGATGCTTCTTTACCCCTGATCTCTCTTTTGAATGTAAAATCTAAGGGTGAGAATGGGATGCACTCGAAAGGGGTGCTTGCTGTTAGTACTGATATACCTGAATTTGCTTTTCAATCAGTGCCTTGGGATCTGAGGAGAGTTTGTGAAAATTTTATCAGACTATGCAACCTGTACCATTAGGCAAGGTGCTGTTTGAGTACCTGAGTATAATCTTTATCTCCCCTAATTATAGAAAACAGCACTTGAAGGGACCCTGACAACTCCTTCAGTCCTCCCTTAATTGCTCTTCATCCTAAACCAGTCTCACTTGTCCCCAAAAACCAGTGTGATGAGGTCTCCAGAGTCACCTTGTGCAATAATTTCCAGTGCTTTAATATCTTTTGTATTGTCTGACCTAAATATCCCTTATGTTACTTTTTGTCCTATTCACAGTGAATGCAAAGGGCAGTGTATCCCTGCAGTGCTTTGCAATAATTTCTTTTGTACCTGAAAACTGTTAGTTTGTCTCTTTTCTCTCTTCTTTAGGAATGAACCTCCAACAGTAGCACAAAGAGAAATAATAACAGCAAAAATAACTATCGAGTCCTATTCACTGGTATGTCCTGGCAAGTCATATACATTGTGTATTTTACGCCCTCGCTCTGCAATAAAGACAGAACAGTAATCTGATTAGCGTACAGGGCTGTGTGTGATCCCCTCGGCAGAACACAAGGGCTCTTGGGGACCCGGCAGAGCCTCGGGCTGGCGGCGGCAGAACCGCGGGCTCGTGGTGCCACCTGGTGCCAGCCCTGCCGGCGAGGGACCGAGGGGATGGCGGGGACACCGAGCAGCCCGAGAGCAGCCTGCTGAAAATAAATCCACTAAAACAGCATGTGGAAAAAATCCCATTGCTGTCCAGAAGTCCAAGCCCTCCGAGTTTAATTTCTTTTTCTCGGTAGCAGCAGCTGCTTCCCCCTGATCCGAGCTATGAAAGGCTTTTCTGAGCGAAACGTTTTCCTAACTAATTTGAAGTCAGTATGAGACACCGGCATACAAGCCTCAGAGCAAGGAAAACCTGTGCCTCCCACTCTCCGATGTCAAGATCTTATCTTAAACAAAGTTGACTTGACACCAATTAGCAAGCAAAGAGCTGAGGAAAATAAGAATAGTTCTGAACTTTGTGATCTGCCTCAAGTACAGCAGGAAACTTCTAAGAGTTTCTAAGATTTGGCCTGGAGAATTACAGAACATCCGTGTTTTCCAGCTTCCCCTGGTTGGGTCATGGTGTTCATCAGGCTTAACACCTGGCATTTAGGTTCAGGTTACAGTCTCTGAAAGAGAATAAATTACTGTTGCTATTGACGACACTCCAACAGGGTAATACTAAACATAACTAGACACGGCCAATAGTTTCTATTAGAAAGTGCTAATTTTAGGAAATAGAAATGCTAATTAGAGGTATTGGTTGCTCAGATGTTTTAATGAAAAAATATTGAAACGTCACGTTCTGTCAGAGTAAATATATTTTACATTAAGCTCATCAAAATGCTTATTTTTTAATATGGCTATGTGTTAGAAAAGGTTTAGAAAAAGGAGTGAAAACTTCAACAATATTGAATTAATTTACTGAAAAATCTTCTTACTAATTTTCTTTCTACATTTCTAAAACTTGCATGGTGCAATGAGATCAAGAAATGTTTTCCAAGTTTTTTAATATCTTTATCTATGAAAAATCCATATTCTACATGGTAGAAAACTGGGGAAGTGGGAATGGCAGTTGCTGAAATTACATGGAGAACTGGAAGTTGAATTGTATAAAGCAGTAAGATGGTAGGGGAGACCACAAGAAATTAAAAAATGGGTCAGAGAGATAAATAATAAATAACAGAACTAGCAAAGAAGTGAAGAAGGAACAAGATCATCTTTGAAAGTCCATGGACATTACTATTGTACTATATAGTAACTCAGATCTGTTCCTGCATTAGAGTATATGAATTTTACATTAGATTTACCCAAGTACTGCTCTTTTTTTTTCTTTAATTATTTTTATTATTGCTTAACAGACTCATCCTGCACAGCAGCAACCAATTGCATTTCTGCTCTGTGTATGTATTTTTGCTAGGTATATGGAGCAGCAGTCTGGGAGGGGAGGTGGGCCTCAGTAGTTTCATATCCAGCTGTTCTTCTCTGTGCACATATCCCCTAGAAACTGCACAGTGCCTCTTGTCTTAGCACTCACTGACCTCCAGAGCATCCCTGACACAGTGAGTTACCACACAAAAGTCTAGGAAACAACAGACTTTTAGCCATGAGCAAGAAAATACCAAATTAGCTGCAATAGCAAAATTACCTGAAAACATCAGCTTAACCTGGATGTACCAAATCATTGTGGCTGCTCTGCCTGCCATTTACTTTAGCAACTATGAAAAATTAGCAACCTGAACTGGGTTTGGCTTTATAGAAGAAACTGATGGTGCTCATTCTGCTGTCAGCAATTAAAGAAGATTCATTGGTAGATGCTGACATAGAAAGTGATTTCTGTTATGAAGCGTGTGAAGATGCAGCTGTGTGAAGAGGGTTTCAGAAAGATAAATAGAAGCAGTGGATGTTGGATGTGCTTTGGGTAAGATAGATTTTTGTCATGCATTAAAATAACTTGTGACTTTTTAGAAGTATCAGAAAGTAAATTGTCTGAAGATAAAGTTATGAAGTAACTCCTAAATTTAAGACATGACATGTTTGACAATTGATGATCCACTTCTGTCATCTGGAACTGAACCTATTAAGCAGATTGTCTGACTCGAGGCAGGTGCATTAGGTAGCAAGCTGGTCTCTCTAGCTCTTCTACCCAGATAAAATAGTAGGATATTTCAAATTGGAAGGGACCCATAAGTATCATCAAGTCCTATTCCTCGCAGCATTTCCTAAAACTAAACCATACAACTAAAGCATTGTCCGGACACCCTTGAACTCTGACAGGCTTAGTGCAGCAACCACTTTCCTGAGGACTCAGTTCCAGTGACTGATCACCCTCCCAGTGAACTTTCTCCTAATGCCCAGTCTGGACTTCCCCTGACACAGCTTCATTCTATTTCCTTGGGTCTTTGATGGGTCTCCCGATAGAGGAGATCAGTGTCTGCCCCTCTGCTGTCTCTTTTTCAGAAAATGTAGACTGTGATGAGGTCATTCCTCGTCCTTTTTCCAAGATGAACAAAACAAGTGCCCCTCAGCCCCTCTTTATAAGTGTTCCACTCGAAGTGTTTCTCCATGTTGGTCACTGTCCTCTGGACACAGTCTAATATCTTTATAGACTTCTTTTATTGTGCAGCCCAAAACTGCACAGAGCACTCAAGGTGAGGCCACACCAGTGCAGAACAGAGTGGACAATTGCCTCAGCAATTGCTGGCCATGCAGTGCTTGATGCACCTCAGGATACTCTTGGCCCTTTTGGCTGCAAGGACGCTCTGTTAACTCATGTTCAACTCAGGGTGGGGGCTGTTCTCAGTTGAACTCTTCCTTACACACCATGACTCCACGTGCACCCATTCCTACACAAGGATACAGGTAATGAAGCACTTTCAGCCCTGTGTGCCATCCTTCCTCATTTCTCACTGCGCTGTGCCATCAATGGGAATGTTGCTAGTTATTCTAGTTCGGAAGATGAATGTGAAAGGGCTTTACTTGTGTGAATAATTGCAGCAAGCAGGTTTCTTTCGCTTCCTCCTTCTCTTGCCTTCTTGCCGTAGGTATCCCATTCAGTATTTGGCTTTGTGCTTTTGGCATCTGGCACCCCCTGACTCTCAGTGGCTGAGATGATGAAACCTGCAGGACTGGAATGAAGATGTTGTGCTTGTAATTGATCTCTGAAGCAGTGTGCAGGAATCCGGAATAGGATATGCCAATGATTACACAACTGGATATTTGATACCCAGGGTAGGTTTGGGAGGTTTGTTTGGTTTGGTTGTTTTAAATTATAAGCAGACAAGTCTCTAAAGTGAAGTTTGGCTTTGAGGGGTGACCCTACTCCACATTTTTGTATCTCTTGAATTTCCTCATTGAGTTTTCACCTGCTTAGAAGTGTTTTTTCTCACCTTCAGTGTTACATCTGAAATCTGAGTATTTAAAACCTGTGTCTTTTCTGCTTCCTCAGCAACACAGTTTATGTGTTGAAATCATTTATAACTCGGTTTCTGGTTGTTGGGCATGTAAATATGGAGCAGATGCATTACAGCTAGCTTTGTCCCGTACTGCAGGGTTAATGGTGGCCATCAGCTGGAGAATCTTCTCCTTTTCCTTCCTTAGATATGCCCTTGGGTACACACCAGGACTGGTTTCTGAACAAATGTGCTTGCCTAGGTTTTTAATTTTGTGCCTAATTTTTATGGGTCTTTTTTTTCTTGCACTCCTGGTTTTACTACATTAAATTTGAAAGTGTTTTTCCTGATGTGAGGAGGGTCAGCATGTGTTTCTAATTACCTTAATATTAAAGAAAAGATACCACTGAATCTATGACATAAAGATGTCAAATAGGTGTTAAATGTAATCCTAAGTAAGATTTTATTGTCTGCATTATTCAACAAGAACAGAAAATTACTTGCTGCTTAGTAATTAAACAAAATACTTGAATAAACAACCAAGGTCTTTAAGGTCTTTAAAATGCCCTGACAGATCACATGTGAGTTCAAAAATTAAAAAAGAAAAAATATGATTGTGATAAGTCTTAGGCAATGCACTCAACATTAAGAGTGAGAATAAGCACTCCTGGAAACAACTAAGATTAAATAATATATTTTCTGAAATGACAAATTGTATTTATGCCACACACATGTATCTTGTGTTGTTTAAAACAAGTGAAAAAAAATTAAATTACTCAATATTTTTCAATTTTATCTTTCCTGTTTTCTACATACCTTTCTGCTCTCCTGGAGCCTGCTATATCAGTTTGCAGAATGCTGTGAGAATTAACCCAAAGGAGCAGCAAAATTGTATTAAAAATAATCTAAGCACTTGATGTCCCTGAAACATTAGTAACGAATAAAAATTTTCATAATAAAAGAAAAATATTTTTGAAATCTGAAAATTCTTTACATTATTTTGGATAAAACAGAAATTTTAATTTCATATTGAAAGAAATAGATAAGAATAAATTTAGGTTCTGAATTCCATTTAACCCATTTGATTCAGAAACTGGAATGCAAATTTAAATATTCTTGTTACTAAATAAATATTTTATAATAATTTTATTATTGCAGTTTATAATTCATTATTATAATTTTATTTTAACTTGTATTTCTATGCAAATATTGTCTCAAATAAAAGACACTATAGAAAATAGATATTTATTAAATGCAAATAGAGAGTTCTATGTGACACTATGTTGCATGTGAAACTATATAAAAATCTATTAATTACAGGTATATGTGTATAGATTTTTTCCTTCTTACAACAATCTTTCTGAGCAAATAAACAAACAAACAAAGGGAGGGTGTTTCGGCAGCAATGCAGAGAGGTCCCTTGAAAGTCCCTTGAATGCAGACAGAGCCCCGTGGTGGAGCTGAGTCTTTGCTGGGTGAAGCCTTTGCTGCCTCAGCTCACCTTCTCCTCCTCCGTTTACAGATCAGTGCTGCCACTCGGGGCATCCCGAACGCTGCCGTTTCTATGGCAATGGATTTGAGGCAGGCAGAGCAATGGCTGTGGCTCAGGGCTTGTGGTTTCCCGTGTTGGAGTCAGGAGAACAAACCTGGGACACCAATGTGGGCACCACAGTGTGGAAATGACCCCAGTCACATCCCCCTTGGCAGCACACAGGGCTGCAGAGCTGTGCTCCCTCTCCAGAGACTGCCCCACAGTCACAGGGGTCCTGTGACCCTCAAAACCTATTTGACATGGCAGCTGAAGGCTTTAGATCTATGCAGAAGCAGTTCATTTGCCATCCACCCAAGGCTCTTGGCTCGTTGTCCACCACGACAATTCCTGAAGAGTTAAACTCCACAATAGCGGTATAGAAATAGTAATTCCAATTAAGGTAATCGCCAGGGAGCAATTGAAGGAGAAATAAAAATGTGGTGTTCTCATTTCCATAAGCAAATTAAAACAATTTAGATGACTTTTATCTAGATGAAGGAAAATGCCTGTGTAAAAACTAATTACCCTCCGTGCTAATTATGACAAAGAAGATAAAGGACAAACCTTTTGAAAAATATCCAAGGATATTAAATGGAGTTTTATTAATAGATGAAATAAGCTGAAAATGAGAGTTGTGATATATTGTGTTTGGGCCTAGATTCAATAAAAACTCTCTCTGGCTTCCACTTCACAGCAGCCCCATAAAATCAATTTATTATATGAAGCCAGATGGGTCTTTTATTGAACCTGGACCTTATTCATTAAATAAAAGTAATTATCATGAGAGTTAAAAGAAACAATACCTACTGCTTCATGAATCAGTTACTATCCCATACATTTAAGTGACAATAAGAAAGAAAAATATATTTTTAAATCAATAGACATACAGTTCATCAAGTGTAAGAGGAAGACCTGTAATATATTTTCTGGTGTAATTTGTTCCTAATCACAAGGTTCATTTAAATCATAACATCTGCTTTGGTTGTTGAATATGGATCAACTCATGGCACCAGCCACATGGAGCATGATGCTCTTGGCCTTTTCTGAGGATGTCCAATTTCAAACATGGGAGTAAGAACTGGGTCTGAGATGACGAATGTAGAAAACCAGCAGTGAGTTGGTACTGAGCAGAGCTCACCATTCTTTACACCACTGTGTTTGATTTGTTCTACCTCCTGTGCTGGCAGTGTTTTACCCCAGAGACCAACTGCCCTGAATGTTCAAAACTTCTCTGTACCTCCAGCACTGCTCCGGGGAGGACCTGGCATGGAACACAAAGATACTGAAGTGGGCTTGAGTGACAAAGTCTAGGTAGGCGGTGGGTACTACTGGGGTGGCTTCTGTGAGAAGCTGCTGGAAGCTTCCCCCACGTCCAACAGAGCCAATGCCAGCTGGCTCTGAGGCAGACCTGCCTCTAGCCAAGGCTGAGCCATCAGTGACAGTGATAGTGCCTCTGGGATAACGTATTCAAGAAAGGGAAAAAACAGCAGTAGAGAGAGGAGTGAGAATATGTGACAGCAACAGCCCTGCAGACAGCAGTGCCAGAGAGGAAGGAGGGGCAGGAGGTGCTTCAGGGGCTGTAGCAGAGATTCCCCTGCAGCCTGTGGTGCAGAACATGGAGAGGCAGCTCTGCCCCTGAGCCCATGGAGTCCATGGTGAAGTAGAGATCCACCTGCAGCCCCTGGAGGAACCCATGCTGGGGCAGAGGGATACTGACAGGAGGCTGTGAGTCCATGGGAAGTCCATGCTGGAGGAGGCGCCTGGTGGGACTTGTGACCCTTTGGAGAACCCTGTCCTTATCTCTAGCCAAAAACCTTTGGTTATATTTTGTGTCCCCTGCCCAGCTGAGGAGGAGTGTGATAGAGTGCCTTTGGTGGGTGCCTGGCATCTAGTTTACCTTAGATGAGACCTCAGATGTGACATCAGTAGATGTCAAGACTTAATGTCAGGAGGGTTGTAAGATGAACATATCGACATCTCACACTGCTTGACTCCAGCTACCACTGTGATAGTGAATGAGAAATGGCTACACATGGTAGAATCTTTTCTTCATACAACTAAAAGTGGTACAGTATGGAGGAAATCAGAGGAAGACACGGGGAAGGGCAATCCCTCCTAAGGAACTGACTAGAAACATGACATTTCAACAGGACTGAAATTCACAGGGTGGTGTGGTTTAATCCCAGCCAGCAGCCAAGCCCCAGGCATCCGCTCACTCCCCCACCAGTGGGATAAGGGAGAGAATCCGAAGGGTAAAGGCCAGAAAATTCGTGCAATGAGATAAAAGCAGTTTAATAGAGAAAGCAAAAGCTGAGCACACAAGCAAAACAAAACCAGGAATCAGTTCACTTATTCCCATGGCAGGCAGGGGCTCAGCCACCTCCAGGACAGCAGAGCCCCAACACATGTATGGTGACTTGGGAAGACAAACATCATCATTCCAAATGTCCTCTTCTTCCTCCTTCTTCCTCCCACTTTATATCCTAGGCATTATGTCATATGGTTTGTAATATCCCTTTGGTCAGTTTGGGTCACCTATCCACAAATCCAAACCATAGTCCCATACTAGCCAGTGTAAAGAAATTTAACTCTATTTCAGCTGAAACCAGCATGCAGGGAGAGCAATTGAAACTCGACTGAAGTCAGAGAGTGTTTCAGCAGAAATGCAGACAGGGAAGGACGTTCCAGCAGAGTTTTGTCATTGCTGCTTGAACAGATGACAGGCACAGAATTTATAGATATAACTAAAAGGAGTCGATAAACTCAGATTTCAGTATTTTAAAAGATTCAATATTTTTAATATTGTCATATTGAATTATTTCATTGCCACCAATCAATCACTTACAGGAAATTAGTAATTTCAAATCAATAGTGGTGATAATAGCGTAATTCCATATATCAATGCTTAAAACCCCAGAATATAGGTCTTGAAATTCAATGCACTGTTTTCAACTACTGTTTCTAGCACAGTGCCTTTCTCCTGCTTCCCTGGAGAAGTTTGTATTTGAGTTATATCTATTTAGTCACATCTTGCTCTGTATTTTATAACACACAGAGGATGAAAACTTCCCACAGTTAAATCACAACTCACTTGAGCACAGCCTCTAGTTTAAAAGCTGACCTGGAAAGTGTACTTCTCTTTTCAATTTTGTTCCTTTAGGTATTTTTCCCTCCATCTTTCAGGATGATAATAATGATGATTTGTGTTGCTGCTATCCCACTGTGTTAGCCACTCTGTGAGCACTGAACAAAAAGGTTACTCTGCAGGATGCTTCTACTGCTTGTTTACGGCCTTTATTCCCGGGACAACAGTAGTGGGATTCCTGCTTGGCAGAAGAACTGAAGTGCTTAACTGTTTGAGATGCAAGTCAATTTTTCCTAAAACTTTAAAGCACTCGGTGGGGTCACGCCTGATCACGGGGAGGCAGCCCCATGCCACAGCAAATCCTTTAAAGGCTGATGAAGTAGATGAGCTTAACCACTCACTGGAGTAGTCCCTGCTGTCTTCAAAGGAGACAAATCTGAGTGACTCCACTCCTCGTGTCTACTGAAACGGATGCACTTCGTGCTGGTAAGCCTTTCCTGGCCTCCTCTATCACACAAAACCAGCAAGGTCTTTCTCTGGCACTTGAGCTTCTTCACAAATGTGAGCTGGCTTGAGGCTGGCATACAATGAAAGCAGAGGCACAGGAGCACGCCAGGAATTAGGACTCTGACACCCCTGTGCTCCTCTTCTGCCTCCCATGTTTTCTTTTGAGCTCTTTCCAACATTAGGGCACTGCTTGTGCCTGATGACTATATGTGGTTTCTTGGGCAGCAGAAATAGGCACAAGGTTCAGAGTACTCCTTCTGGTCACCAAAGACTTCATCTAGAACAACACATCCTGAATAGTGAACGATTATTTGGGACATTTCAACTTTCAGAGTTGAAGACAACGTTCAGTTTAAGGTACCTAAATCCTGTACAGTTATTGAAATTTATTGAAAGGGGTATCTGCAGAGCAGGGTTGAATTCAGAACAAGCTAGCAGGAATCAGTAACACAGGGATGTTACTGAAATCTGCCCCCTCAGACCCGTGTGAGGAGACACGATGGTGTCCAGGACCCAGAATTTGCTCCCAAGAGCAAACATGGCTTTTTCTTCTTTCAAAAGCAGAACAGAGCTGACTTTCAAAGTGCAGATGCTGAGAGGCTTTGTTCTTCAGCGCTCAGAGCATTTCCCCAGGAAATTCCCCAGGTGCAATGGCTTGACACTGTGTCACAAGCCTTCACCTTGCACCATGCAGTTTACATTAAACCAACACTACACTGGAAACTCAAACAATCTCCTCCAGCCCTTCTATCAGGAAAACAAATCTGCAGCCATATGTTGTTTGCAGGCTGATCCTGTTGTTGTGAGTTAGGCATTTGCAAACATGGCTATGGGCTGTGGTTGCTGACAGCACTTGGACCCTGCTCCACACCAGCCTCGAGGTTCAAGCAGAGCTTCAGGAGAAGCAGGAGGTTTGCAGACACTGCAAGGCAGATCCAGATCTTTCTGGTGAACTTTTAGGCAGCTCTTGAACACGGAGTTTGGGGTTTTATTTTAGGCGTAGGTGGCTGACATTTCAATGAGTGTACTCCATTGCAGTTGATGGGGGGATGGATTTGATGGATCCATGAGAGCAATTAGGAGCATTCTGGCTCATGGTCCACTAGCCTTCAGACAACCTCGTGCACAGCCTGTACCCAAGCTCTCTGTACACTTGACAACAGGCTGCCAGATGTACTTGGCTCACAAACACCATCCAGGACAGCCCTCAGCTGCCCCTGGAGCTCAGCTTTCCCATTTGGCATTAAAGCAGCGCTGTGTTGTTAAAGACAGCAGTGAGGCAGCCCTCACATCGCGGTGCAAACATGTGTCCTAAATCCTGATTTGCACCCCGCCTTGGAGCTTTCACCCTGCCAGGCTTACCTCTCCCATTCTGTTTTCTCCTGTGTATTCTCTCTCCTAATGGAGAAGTGAGTAGTTCCTTAATGAGAGAGGAAGAAAAGACTCTGACTTTTAAATAGGAAAGCTGAGCATAACAGAGGTGCTCAAAGCTTACAGCATAGTATGCAGCTGAGCTAGTGGGACTGTTTTCCTGCTTGCATCAATAGCTGGGGATTTAAAAGATGTTCCAAGTATGCCTTGGGGGTCTGATTTAACCATGTGGGGTGGGTTGTTGTGTGATGGGGTGAGTGGAGGGATTCGTTATGTAAATCCCCTTACTCTTATGTGCTTAGGGATGTTTAACTACAGTATCTCAGCAATGCAGTTTGTAAAAGATTTGTATTAATCATGGATCAACCTTCATTATAAGTCAAATTATTTTGTGGGTGATAAACATAAAGCTTTTCCAAACTCAGAGACCATTAAAAATATTGGTGTCTTGCACTGGAGTTTTTAGAATGGTTTATCCTAGATTTTGGTTTAGGTCTTCTGTATTACTGCTTCTGCTTCAAAACGTTTTATTTCAGAGGGACTATTATGAAAGACGAAACATGATAAAATCTGCAGTCCACCAAAGCTGTGATTCAAAGGAAACCTCTTTCATCTTTCCAACCTATTCTCAATTCTATTTTAGTAATATATGTTATCATTCTTAGCCTTACCATCCTTTAATCAGAGATTTGATACCTGATTAGAAATGTTAGAGATACAGAAGGGAAAAAAAAAATCCCTTCTGGAAGAGATTTCCAGCAGGGCAGGAAAGCCTCTAGATGGCAGAAGCGCACTGCAGAAAACTCCAAACCTTAATTAAGCAACAAGCTGCAGAAGGGTTGTGTGCCAGCTGTGGGGAAAAGGTGCTCTGATTATTGACTGGTCCACTGACCTCTTCCTCCTCCTCCAACTTTAATTGCTGCTCCAGATGATCTGTGCTTTACAGCCACACAGACATGATGGCAAACTGTGTCTGAACAAGTTTCCTCATGGACGTAGTTTTTGTCTTTCTGCAAAATGACACTGCGGCTGTTTTTTTAAAGGTGAAGTGAAAGGTTCTGTCAGCTGGCAATATCTGGAGTTTGGAATGACTTCTGTTAGCAGTTAATGCCACCCCTGAAACTTCACAAGGAGCTGCATCCTTTATGAGGCTGTGTGACTACCCCTTGGGAAGTGATTGTCAGTCTGCAGTCCTTTCAAAAATACAATTTCACCTTCTATGCAGGTGGGCAGTACACATCTTAAGGTATTTTTGACTTAGAAATAGTGCAGAAAAGTTTCAAGTGTCCTTATCTGTCTGATAGAACTGTCAGCAACTCTTATTGTAATCAGTTACACAAGAATCCAGTGAATTCTGGCTCTGAAGCACATAGAAGAAAATCCTTCTGTAAATCTGAGGTTTAAGCAGTATTAATGGCTGACACATCGCTAACTTCTGTGCCAGTGAATACTGTTACATCTTCATCAGGATCCCTCTGCACAGTCACCTTGGGAGACAACCCAACTGCTTAGACTTGCACGGTGCCAGATAAGCGATCTCCGATAAAAGTTCAATTTCTAGCTCTGCAGCCTTACACCTCAGTATGGGTAGGAAATTATTTGACATTTCTGAGTATTCAGTCTCAAAGGAAGGCCTTTTGATGTTGGCTTCTGGTTGCTGGTTAAAAGAAATTAAATGGTACTCAAAATACTTGGATGGGTCTTCAGTCCACCATATGGCAGACGTGTCCTAACCTTGAGGCAGCTGCAGGGATAAAACACAGTCTTTCTTGAGATTTTTCTCAGTATTAGATACATAAACCAAGGACTTGAACCTTGAAATGAGTCCCCAAGGCTGCAGGAGCCCCACAGCCTTGACATGTGCCTCCAGATATTTGTGACGGCCATGAGTCATCTGGCTTTCGGGTTATCTGCAACAGGGTGGCAAGAAAACAAATATAGGAAAGTCTTTGCTGCTTTCAGATCAATTGCTTTTGGCAATACTTACAAAGGATAGGCTTTTTATGGCAGCGTTTTCCCACCAGGTCTTTCTTCCTTCCATGGACCCTAGGCATGGGTCAGAAACCAGGCAACAGTCAATAATATGGATTCTAGATCACAGCCTTGGTGATGTCTCAGTGGAAATCCTGCAGTGAACTACCTAGTGCTGTTTAGCTGTGTGAAAAACAGCATAAGTTGCCCCAGGACATTCCTAAGTTTTATTTTCTGTTGTAGCAAACCCAAGTGGGTAATTTCACTTGCCAGCTCTGGCACAGGTGGTTCCTGGGCAGTCTCATGCAGCCAGCAGGACTGAAGCCACTAGGACACCCTGTGCACCCTTGGCATAGCCATGCTGGTAACCTGCTATGGATTTGTCTGTATTTTTTCCAGGAATGCTGACCAATTGCTTACTTGGCCTTCTCTTTCTAAGGTGTCATTTGTGCTTCCAGCAGCAGATTTCACATTTTAAGCAAAGGACCTCAATACTTGACTTGGAGATTCCCAAAAGCATTGTAATGAGATGTGTGACTATAGTAAAGACAGAAACACCCAATATAGCTGGCTGGGCAGCAGTGAAGATGTGGCAGCACAATTTTCAAGGTAGCTGAGCCACTCAAGTAGCTGGTATTAGCATTGCTGTCTAGATAGAAGCTTTTGTCACTATTTCTGCCTGCTTCTGCAGCTTTTATGGCATTTGTCCTTGTTCTCAAATACCAATGCTAACGACAGGAGACAGAATTGTTTATCTACTGCATCTCACATTTTTTCAACCACACTAAGCACTAAATCAATGCATCATTACAAGGTTTGATGGCTGCTAGCCAATTCCTCAAGTAAGAAATAGAATCAATAACTTTTTTGTATTTTATCAAAACCACAGATTCTTGCATATTTATTAACTGATACAGACTGTAGATCTGATTAGTTTAGAACTTGGGTAATCACAAGGTACCTACCCAGTTTCAGACTTGTCTTCATGGTTGTGTATCCATGATATTTTCTCCAGCCTTCCATTTCAGGAATGATTGCATTTCAGGGAAAAATAAGTGCTTTTTTTTCAGGTAGTTTGTGTGGTGCACAAATATTTTAGTTTCTTCAGTAGATTCTCCATGCTTTATGCAGATTCTCATAAAGCTGCAGGTAGACCCAAGCGTTTGTACTTTATGTTATATTTCTGCTAGGGAAAGCTTTGCATTGCAGACAGCTTGGCCAATGTTTAATAAAATGCCTAGTGCTCTGTAGTGAAAAAAATAAAATTCTCAACACCATTCACATATAGAGAGCACTTGAATAGCTGTTACTTGAGGCATGAATTAGCCTGAAAGTTTGTAAAAAGGAACACATACTGTGTTTTTTGGAAGTATTTGATGGTTTTAGAATACCCTCCCCTCTGACAGACTGTCAAAGCACATAACATCCTGAGTGAGCAAAACCCTTGCAGGGCTGGAGGGCACATTACCTATCAGCAATGGCTGTGAAAGAGAGGCACAGTGCTCACAGTGAGAGCCAGGCTGGCCAACAGACAGGAAGGCCCTTTGATCTGCTGCTCTGCTTGAGGGCACCCTGCACCTGCTGCCTTCCAGAAGGTTGTTAGGATCTGTGGGTTCTGCTTGGGTATTTAGCTTCTGTGACTCCTCAAGCTCAGTCCTGTTCAGATTACAGATTTCTAATTTCACACTTACATAAATTCGTTGCCTTGTTCTTACAGTTTGTTTGCTAACTTAAGCAACTCTTCCCTAGCTGAGCCTCCCAAGATTTCATTTTCTGGTTTGAACAAATATCCATTATGGTAATTTCCACAGAACCAACCTTCCTTCTGAATCAGCCCATTGCAGCATGTTAGGGGTTGGAGGGAGGGAGTCTGAGGCTGGAAATAGCCACAGAAGTCTTTGGAAGCTGCAGTCAGGTTCTGCATTTTCTGATAGGTGTCCTGGGGCTTGAGTGCAGCCCCACAGAATGGTGTGTTTGCTGGTTTGATGGCCTCTACAGAAACCTGGCCCCAGGGAAAAAAAAAACCAACCAGCCTGAATAGAGCTGTATTGTATTTTCAGAATTTCTTTTCAGAGTCCAAAGACCAGTCTGAGTCTCCTATTTTCTCGCTGCCATCCTGCTGAGGAATTAGCTCTGGGTATTGACAGGCTGTTTCTGTGAACACAGCCCGCAGAGCTGCTGCAGCAGGACAACAGCTTTCCTGGAGTGACAGCAGCGCTGTCATGCTGAGCCCTAAAGTACATGAGCATGCAGAGATAGAGACATCTCCTCAGCTCCCACAAATCCAGCCCCACAAAGGGGTGCATAAATTAAACAATTATTTACATGTGGAGGGATTAATATTTTTTACTGTCTTAAATTTAAACCCTTTATTAATTCCCAGGTAAGCAAACCTCAGGAGCAATGTCACCACCAAACATGTCAGTGACTCTTCATGTCAACTTAAGAGGCAGCACAATGCTCTTTCTTCTGTGTGCAACATCATGGTGCTGTGAGTAGAGCTACTCACATGCCAACAACTGTTGTAGAGAGCCTTCTGACATTTTGAATTAATTTCTGATCTACACTGAATTGGCAACTCTGAATTTTATGGCAAAATTGGAGCAATAAAAACACTTATTGGCCATTCCACAAGCCTGGTATGTTGGAGACTCTGGGTACATCCACATTAATATTTCAATTTTGGTCAAAGATAAATTGAAGTGACTGTTTATCATCCTCATTGAATGAAGTAATTTTGGGTGAAACTTAGCTAAAGGATGTGCTTTAGCTTTAGACACTTGATGCTTTCCAACCTGCTGATAGACATTCAGTCCAGCAAACCAGACTGGCATTAACCCTGGAAAAACCTTTAATTTGGGCCTTGGTCCCTCAGCTCTAGCTGTTCTGCTCTACAGATTTATCCTGTGCCAGAGGCAGCAGAGCCTCAGGCTGGTGGCTCTGCCCAGACTCCTGCTTCAAAGCAAAACTTGTCGTGTGTGTGATTGCCTTGAGTCTACACAGTGGAGCCTTGACCCTCCTGCTGCTCTGCTGCGCTTGTGCCCTTGCCAACAGCTTCTGTGTTACCTCAAAATAAAGATCAATAAAGCTACCTATGCTTTATTTTGACTTGGATAAAGTGTCATCATGCCAAAGCATTTTGAGTACCTATAGTTAATTTGCTCTCATCAGAGCTATGGCTGATTTCAGCTGGAGCGGCACGTACACAGATCAGTGGCCCAGAGCTGCGGGCTAACCCAGCCAGAAACTGAAGAATAGACCATTAGTGGCTCTGAAATGTCTGGTCTGGGCTGTTTTTGCCTAGCAGGCAACTGGAGAACTGTGGCTGTGCCACCTGCTGACCTGGTGTCAGTGCTGGAACTGTGAGTCCCCTTGCATTCAGCACACTTCATTTGCAGATGTTGGGAGGTATTGGCATCACAAATAACAGTTTCTACCACTGCACAGCTTTGATCCATGGCCAGAATACATCCAGCCTGTACACTCAGTATCTTGGTTCTGTATTCTTGGGTTGAAGACTGACTGCATCCAAGCCTTCTTGGCAATTATGTAAAAAAATTCCAGCAACCTCCTTCCCGACCATGTGAAAACTATAATTTCTCAAAGTTTTATCCTCCTTTTTGAGTAAATATTTTCTAAGACAGGAAAAAGCACCAGCCTGGATTACCATCTCCAGTCAGTTCTCTCCCTCTCCTTATTTTTCCCTCATCCTCCCTGCTAGGTATGAATGGCAAGAGGCTTTCAAAGAGAAAGTTAACAGAATTTTTATTTTTATTTACACACAAAATAGTATGTCTTTCTCCCACTTAGTGTTCAAAAGCATTGTCACTGTTCCAGCTCACAAAATTACAAACTGAGATGTGCTTAAAAATAATGACAATTGAACAACATTACAAGAGTCTTCCAGCAAAAAAAAAAAAAGAAAATCAACCTTGGGAAGTATGGAAATATGGGAGACTGTCTATCCAGAGTATTGAGACATAGAATTGTTTCCTCAAATATACAGGAATGTCTATTTTAGGGGCTGATATACCTGGTGCCTTGGGCAGGTCCACAATGAGTGGAAAGCTGCGGTCTCTTACAGAAGACAGAGATGCTCTTTTGAGCAGACACTGACTGAGAAACTCCAAGTTAAGCTCTGGAGAGGTTTTTTTTATTTTTCATACTCCTCTTTCTTTAAGGAATTCAGTCGATGTACCTAAATTAGGACTTGCCTTGGGCTTTTCTTAAACTCAGAGGAGGTGAGGCACTTGCTGAGGGGATTCAAACAAACTGTGCATTTTATCCCTTGTGGAATAAAGTGCTGAAAATTACCTGGATGGTTTTATGTTGCTGGCTTCAGTTCTGCTAAGCAAACTCTCCCAGTGAGTTTTGTAATATGCTAGGAGAGTGGTACACTGAAAAAACTATTTTTAAGTAAAGTTCCACTCCTATGATATTTTTTCTTTTGTATCAGCTATAATAGGAATAAGCAGAGGAATTAAAGCACACTTGTGCATCAGTCTTTATGGTGGAACATGGGGAAAATCCTATTTAAAGGGCACTTTTATTTAAAATCACATTGTAGGCTTTAATAGACTCAATCTCTGGTACAGCTTGTGAAACCCAGGAGCAGTAAATCACAAGGACTGACTGATACTCATCCAAGGATTTGAAAATAAACAAAGCATTAAAGAGGAGCAACATTGACAAGGATATATTACAGTCTTTACAGTAAGGGAGCCTGAAAACTTAAAACTCATTAGCATGATGCTTATCTTCAAAATGAGGCTCTGGGCATCTGAGGCTTTACAGATCAGTAAACTTTATTATGATAGCAGGCAACCCGATTGAGGGTTCAATTAGGGATAGAACTGCACGATGCTTGGATAAGTATAGCTTCTCAGGATCAAAGCAGCACTGCTTCTCTGAGAAAAAAATGTGCTTGTCTGCCTTGTTTGAGCTCTTTTCAGTGTTAATGCAGGGGACCTGGTGGAAACAGCATACTTGGATTTTCAAAAGACTTTTTGATGAGAGCCCTCATAAGGGACTATTAAAGTATAATTGGGCACCATCAGGTAATGCACATTAGTAAAAATAGGCTAAACTTCTGATAGGAGGATGGACCCAGAATTTTCAAGGTCTTTCTTAGGAGAGAGACTTGAAAGTTGTCATGCAGAGCTCTGAGCAGAGGAGCGCAGGAATAGCTGAAAAATAAAGAGGATGCTGGAGTTGTGATAAAGAAAATTATACGAAGATGGGCTGTACTTGAAAACTGACATTGAATTCAGGTGGGCCAAACTGCTCCAAGCCCTCTTTCCTAGAAAAAAATAAATGTGAGCGAACTCTTAAAAAATACTTTTTCCTCTTGCCAGCTTCTTGAGAATGAGAATTTATGGGGCAAAAGGTGACTAAGCAGAGGAAAAATGGGAGGGAGAACCAAGGAGCAGCTTCTGGGTTTGGTCCTAGCAGGGAGGATGACCATACCAAATTTAGAGCCCCTCCAAGCAGAAGTATACCTCAGCAAATTGTAATTAGCAATAGGTAATATAATCCCTAGGAGTCTGTGGGCAGAAATGCTTCGAGATGGGCTTGCTAAGTAGGCCAGGATAGTTTTTGGCATATTTGTAACTCACAGTGGTCAGTTCTGTATTTTCAGGAGTATTATATTTTGTGCAGTTTAAGCACAGATTTCCATCAGTGTGTTTTTTAACATGGCTTGTATTTATCGTGGATTGACCATATTAAAGAATCATAATAAGAATATATTGTTCATGCGTGACATTATTAAGTAATTTGGTAGAGGCCTGATGTAATAAGCAGGAAATCCATGTGGGGAAGTTGGGAAAATTCACGTTAATTCAATGTCTTATTAATTTTCATTATTTTAAATAATAGCAACCCCAAATATCTTTGTTTCCTAATCAGTGTAAGCCCAGTAGATCTTAAAATGTTTTATAAAGGAGGAAGAGCTCATTATCCTGTCTTACTGGTGGGAAAATAGAAGCACAAAGTAGCAATTCCTACAACTAGAAATTAAGCCTTTGTGTTTTGGATCTCAGAGATGGGAGCTACCTGATAACCTATATCTCAGAGACACTTTCCCCCTAAAATGTCTGTTTGATGCAAGATATATTGTTAATATAGTTCTTATACAGATGCATTAATTTGGATTTACAGATGTTATATGTTTCCAAGCTTAATGCTGAGCTTTGTACTCAGACAAAAATGGGAGCTAAATCAATGGGAGTTAATGCAGTTTCCCTTTAGTGATTTCTGGACAGAATCTCTGTTCAGTGCTCTGCAAAGTCAAGTATTAGTGCTTGTCAGAAAGCAGTGTTTCTGCTTTATAATAAATCTTAATTTTTGAAAGGCTAAATTTGAAAAGAAACATAAAATTCCCAAGATTTCTGTGAAAGGTGCCTTCCCAGACCTTGTAGGTCTGTGTCTAGTGAAGTTGATGCTCTGCTTGATTTCAGCAGACAATAACTCAAATGAAAATATCAAGATTGTTAGTTTTATTGAGGATTCTTAAACCACTGGTGGTGCAGCTTCTAAGATATCTAACTTGAGGACAGACCAACAGGAATTAATTTGCTGAAAGTCTATAAAACCTGGAATGTTTCAATTAATCCTTCCTACTCTGTGAATATGCATCTTCTGATGAAAAGCTGCGTTGTTACAAAATTTTTGTTTGTCTCTAAACATTCTGGTATCCCTTATGGAGCCAGGTGCCTAAAGTGGTCACGGTAAGAGACTTTGTTTAGGATGAAAACCCTTTTATGTCTGTGTTTGTTGTAAAGTTTCTTAATTAAATTAGAGGGTTTTTTCTGTAAGTTTGTTGAACATAATAAGTTAAGCATAGTTCTATTGCACAGTAGAAATGTAATGGATTGAAAAAACCATTTTTCTCGTCTGCATGAGCCAAAATTCAGTTCATATTTATATACGTGTCTGAGCATAACTCAGGATGCTATAAAGACTCAATATATCAATTAGATGCAGAATAAAGATCTTAAGGTGCTGCTTCTAAAGGTTATTCAGGAAAAGATTGCCCTGAAAACTAATTAGGATGACTGTAATAGTCAAATATATGAATGTATCTTAAAATTCTTTAGATGTTTTTCATCTAAAAAGTGGGAAAGAAAAGGGCTGTGATTGACATAATCTAAAAGTTTTACACAACTTTATTTCCCTATTATCTCCTGGTGGCCGATGACAACAATAAATTTTTCATTGTTATAGGATGGGGTGGTCACCCAACCTAGTACTACTTACTCTGCCTGATAACCCTCTCTCGTGTGTCAAAATTCATTTTTACCTACTCTGGGTAGCAATCTGCAATTCCCACATTCTCAGGCAGGCTACTGTATCCTCAGAGTCATTTGCATGTCTCTGAATTTCAGAGGTTCTTCACCTAGGGATGCTGCAGGCAGTCGTACACAGCATGCAAACAATCCTCCTGCAAACCAAACTAACACTTATAGTGCTACATAAGCAGAATTTATTAAAAGAAAATTGTTTTAAAACTAGAAAACTTTTACAGTTTCTACTGTGCTTGCAACCCTACAGTACCCTGAGGTGAGTCATAAATAAGTGCCATGAATTAGAGGCCATTAAATAAAATACTGCTTAAGTGTGTTGTTCTGTTTCCCTGGGCTCTGACCAGTCTGGACTGCTCAGCAGGAGAGTGAGCTGGTATAAAAGCATTCTCAACAGCTCTGGGAAGTTCAACAAGAGTTTTTCTCAAGACAGGTGAGGTTGGATGGCAACTCTTGACATCATCTCGTCCAATCTCCCTCCTCAAAGCAGGGCCAGCTACAATGGATTCCTCAGGGTCGAGTCCAGTCCAGTCTCCAAGGATGGAGACTCCACAACCTCTCTGGACCACTTGCCCCAGTGCTCAGTCATTCTCACAGTAGAATACTTTTTCTTACTTTTAAGCAGAATTTTCTGTATTTCAATTTTTGCCCTTTGCCTCTTTTCCTCTTACTGAACACTGCCAAGAATAACTTGACTTTGTCTCCTTTACTCCCCCATCAGGTATTTGGGTAAGACTTCTCCTGTAAGCCTTCTCTTCTCCAGGCTGAGCAGTCCCACCTCTCAGTCTCACATCATGGGGCAGATGCTCCAGTCCCTTAATGATCACCCTGGGCCTATGTGGCACTCACTCCAGTGTGCCACGTCTCTTTTGTTCTAGAGAGCCCAGTGCTGGACATAGTATCCAGATGTTTCTCACCACAGCTGAGCAGAGAGTAGTGATCACTTCCCATGAGTGGCTCCTACTGCTCTGTCAGCCCATTTCTTCAGTCTGTCGGGGTCCTAAAATCATGGTGCTCAAGTCAGAAGCTTCCAGCCTTTGTCATTGTGGGAGACTCCATTTCCCAACCAGACAAGCTCAGGCTCTCCCTGTGTCTTCTTCAGTACAGCTGAATGTTCAGGCTTCTCTACCTGCAAGGTCTTGGAGAAGATCTGGGCTACATCTTTCTATCATTTCTGCCACTCCATGGTCTGCAGATCTGCTCCCACAGCTCTTCTCTTGGTGAGAAGAAAGGCTCTGCACCAGCACATACCTCCGGCAGGCAATGAGCCCCAGCGAGAGGCCCCAGGCACCCCTGCAGGGCTGTGTCTTCCTTTGGGAGCTTCATCTGTGCCAAGACCCAGCAGTTACAGGCACAGATGATGCTCTGGCAGCTGCTGGGACCATCCCTCGTGGTGCACCATCACCACCCCCAGCCCATGTACTCTGCCCTCAGCAGAGCTCCTGGCTCCCTGCTCCAAAAACTGCTGCCCCTGGTCACAGCACATTGTTCGGTGGTTCCACATGTCTTTCCTTCATGCAGCATCTCAGAATTCCCTCTGTTCTACCCCTGCTCTGCAGCCATGTAGCAAACACCTCAGAGGGCTAATGAGCTCTATTAATAATTGATTGCAGAACAGACCCTCATTTATAATAGTGAATGACTGGCTAGCACCCCACTGGGACTGCAGGAAAGGATTCATCCAGACAAGTTACAGTCTCATCTGCCCAATTTGGGGCTGTAAAATAACGGATATGGTTTTTGGAAAGAAAAAGGAAAATCACAATAAAAGAGTAAAATGAGTTAGGAGTGAATATCTGTTCATTCTGATTTCATGAGGACTAGCAAAGGCAAAGGAAAACTTCTGTCTTTTTCAGACAAAACTTTGAAACTTTGTTCAAAATGAGCAAAGGGAAATGATGCAAACTAAAGTAGCACACTCTATTACCTATTAATACAGATTTCAGTTCCTAGAGACTGAAAAATCTTGAGAAACCACAGTGAACTGGAACAGAATGTGACTTACGTGGGGTTACATGGAATTTGCTTGAAAAATTCCTGACTTGGGTGCTAAAGAAGTTTTGAGTCACATCTGAAATACTCATGGGAAGTTGTTTAAGTGACATCTCATTCTGACATGCAGTCAGGAGAGCAATGGCATAGAAGGAAGACCAGTTGTTTATGTAATACACAAAACTGACAGTCATACCCAGCCAAAGCTCCTGTGACAATTTGTAGAAGTTCCCTGTATTAATATTTGGTTATGGCATTCAGTTTTGATTTCTGTTTTAGAATAACAAACTCTCACCTCTGGAAATACATACAAGGGAGTGAAATACAGGAGATAGTTTAGAGAGAAGGAAGTAGGAAAGAGGGATGGCTTAAAAACCTAAGAAATTCAGGGGCAACAGTTTGAGCAAAACCCTTCATGCTGCAAATTCATTTAGCTTTCAGAGCTAGAACTGAACCTGACTGAAGCACTGGGGCATCATTGTTTTCTTCTCATTTTACCTGCTCTCTGCTCTCAGAGGAGGTTAGTTTTAAATGGCCTTGTCAAAACCTAATTGCAGTTTTGTAATGGCTAATTCCCAGGCTATTTAGGCACTGAAGAATCAATTCTGAGACATGTCTAAGAGGGGTTTGTTAAGGGATGGAGAATGCTGCTGAGATCAATCAGCATCCTAGTTTTTAAATCACACAGGAAATTCAGGGTAAAATCTCTGTTCTGGTTGATTGATCCCATGTCTCAGAGAAATGCCCTCACTAACCACCTTTATTCTTGCAAATGTGCAGATCTTTAAATTAATTAAATGTTCACTGGGTGAGAAAAAAGATTCATGTTGAAACCCTGGCTCACATTAGTCTGTGGTGTGGGAACTAGAATAAGGACTTCTACCCTCATCTTCTGCATCTCAAATGAGGGCTCCAGCCACTGGAAGTTCCAGGTGGGCACACATAAATTTCTACTGGTCATTTCAGTCACTTCTGTCCCATACACATACTGACAAGATCGTGCCTAGTGGGGAGAAAACTCCTAGTTTGATAATCTGGCTTGAAGGTCAATGCCCTAAAGGGATAGCTGGTGTGTGGAGAAACTACGAGATTTTCCACATGACCAGAAACCTCTCCAGCCTGGCGGACATGTGGAGACAGCAGGTGCCTCACTGGTGGCCAGAACAGAGGGGACCTGTGGGAATCCAGGACACGAGAACATGTACTTTGCACTAGAATCAAATTGCCTTGACTGACAGCCTGAAAAAGAGGCTCTGAGTGCTCCTGCAACTGAGCCAATTTCTTTTGTAACTTGCATTAACCTCACAAAATTTCATGTATTTTATACGCTTTAGAGATCAATGAGCTGAGGTTTGGGAGTAAGGAAAGAAAGGCTCGAGCTGAGTAATGTTTAAGTTTGGCTGTTTAAAGGTCATACTATTTGTTAGCATGTATAATTATTGGATGTAGAGCAGGGAAATGGAAAATAGTTCAAAACTGGATTCAGGATACCTGATGACAGACCTGATGATCTTGGTGACTCAGATTTCCTTGTGTCAGAATGCCTATGTCAATGCTGGATTTTAAAGTGATGGGGAATGCTTTGCACATGCAAGAGCAAGAATAGAGAATCAAATTTCTTTGCTAGATTATCGTGAATTAGCCTAGTCACAAGAAAATTCAGGACTGGTTAAGGTTTTGTCTGTCCTCAACAGACGTTTTAGGGATGACAGGAAAAGAAAACTGTAAATGGGAAAAGTCAAGTAATCTGTCAAGATATGGGATATTTTAAGGTAACCCACATTATACTACCCTTAGGAACCATTTCTTTACCAAGAGTGTGGTCAAACACTGAAACAGGCTTCCTTTCCTGGAGAGGTGGTTGATGCCCCAAAACCATCAATATTTAAGAGACCTTTGGACATGGCCCTTAATGACAGGCTTTAATTTGGTGATCCCTGAATTGCTCAGGAAGTTGAACTAGATGGTCCTTGTAGGTCGTTTTCAATTGAAATATTCTATCCTATTGTATTCTAAAATGTTGGCATGTTGTTCACTGCACAGACAACGTTTTCCTGTGTGAAATACGCTGAGTACAACTGCAGATTCTTGCTGTAGGTCAGGTGTATGCTGGGGTGACTCAATGAGGGGAGAGATATTCAGCACTTGATTTGAAGTCACCCAGCAGAAATACCGCCCTTAAATTCAGTGAGAGCTGGAGCAGGGCCTGCCTAGAACTAATTAAATGCTGCTGGTCTATCACATTTTTTATGCAGTTGAAATAGTTGATTGTACTATGAGAAATAGGAAATATTTTTACTTTAAATCATCTCTTTTCTTTTTGTGAATAATTCCAATAATTTTCCTTGATTTCCTCTTTTGAAATCCAGAGGAATGAAGTCACATGTGGATTTCCATCTCTCCATCACTTGGCAGGTAGTATAAAGAAAACAAATAACTGCATAACAGAATAACTAAGTGAGACATGTCTGCAAGGAAGGAATATCCACCAATACCATTTCCACTTACTGCTTTTCTTTATTTTTTTTTTTATTTATAAACAGAAGGCAACTCACTTGTAACTGCATACATTAAAGCAGAGTAGTAAAATTTCATCAGGCTTGCACTGCAGATCTTCAGGTCAAAACAGTTCAACCATGTCGTGTAAATCAACACATAAGGAAATCCAAGTCCCACCAGAGTGTGGTTAGATTAAGCCTCAACCCCACCTCCAAACAGAGGCTTTTCCATCTCTTGTCAAAAATAATCATCCCTTTAAATATAGCTGTAGACATTCTCATTAGCAATACAAATATATCTAATTCAGTGCTCTTCTGGTGAGATAGAAGAGAAAAAGAGAGAAATGAAATCACAAAGCCCAGTTTTTAATCACTTTAACCAGTTTCTGCCAAGAGTGGTTTCAAATTCCACCATACCACGGTAACATATTCAGGAGGTCCTTCTAGCCCTGCCTGGATAATTTCTGTGGTAGTCCTTGACATAAATTGGGTTGTACAGCATAGAGAGTTTTGAAGGGTTGGGGAGAAAGAATGAATATTTCTCAATCACTTCAGTCTTTTAAAGTAGATTTGGGAGTGAGAAAAATATATCAGCCATTTCTTAATAGAAAATTGTTTCATGCTTTCCATGGAGAGCAATTAGCACTGTACGGAAGCCCAGGTGAGTTTCTTGCATTTTAAAACTCTGGCTGGCTCACTCAGTCATGTGTAGACAATATTCCTTCACCTCTAGAAAAAGTAACAGGACCTAAAATTATGGGACTTGAATATAATTGTAGGTATCCTATTTGATCAGGAATTAGCAAACCATTGCTTGCTTGTTCGAGAAATAAGTAAGAAGCCAAGAAACCATAATATATGAGATTTTTGTATCATTTATTTATGGAGAGAAAATAAATTGGTGAATTCTAATTTGAAGGAAATATCACATAGAAAGCTATAAAGCTTTCTATGTGATATTTTTGCCTGTTAGGCACTTTTCTCCTTCCCCCTCCTCAAGGGGGAAAATCCCACAACCCATAGTTTTGTTTAATACTGTTTGCACACTCATACTCCAACTGAGTGTGGTGTTTAAGTTGCGCTGGGGGAGTAGCTGGTTTATACCAACTACCTGGAGCTCTGTGAGTGCTGCTCATTGAGTTATGTTCTTCATGTCATGTCTCCCATATTAAAAGTTCTGTTCCAAACCAGCATTTTCTTAAATCTGTGTTCATATTCTCAATATGCAGTGGAGAGCAGGCACACCTTTACACTTATAATGACTTACCCTCTCTCTCTGAGAATAAAAGCAATGTACAGAGTGTTCTTCCAGTCACATCATAGAGTCACAGAATCACAGATCGGGCAAGGTTGGAAGGAACCACAGAGGGTCATCAGGTCCAACCTTCCTGCTCAATCAGGATCATCCTAGGGCACATTGCACAGGATTGTGTCCCGACAGTTCTTGAATATCTCCATCCTCTTCACACCCTCCATTCAATTATTTATAGGCATTAATGAGGTCCCCTCTCCGTTTCCTCTTCTCGTGGATAAACAGGCTCAACTCTCTCAGCCTGTCCTTGTGAGAAAGATGCTAATGAAAAGGACTTTGTCATCACACAGATGTTGAAAGAGATTCTTTAACTTCTAGTTTGTCCCAGAACAAGCCAGCAACTGAATCTTCAGCTTTTTCCTCATGTCCCTGACATCTAGTAATGGGCTGGTTGTTGCTATAAGGTTGTTTATTGGTGGTAATCAGCTGCTTGGCGCCAGTAGCAGTTCTTGTGAAGCAAATTTGTTAGTATTTGTCAAATGGCTGTGTGAACTGTTTATTGAAGTGAATTATTTTCCAGCCATGAAATCAGCTCTCTATTTTTGGTCTGGCCTGTGTGACAGCATGTAGCATTGCTCAGGACATATTTGATTGCCTTCAAAATAGTGTATTCAGGGAGTTTGCAAATGAAGAGCTACCTGCACTGTAACTGATGAGAATGCAGTGGTAGAAGATAATTTTATCCCATTTATGATTTGATACACTTAATTTTTTGTCATATTTCCAGAAATTCATACTGACAGATTATTTGGATAAGCTAAGTATTTAAAAAAACTTTAAATTACGAAGCTATTTTTCTTCTTTGTAGAAGTGTTTACTCCAAAGGTTACTGAATAACATCCAATTTCCTCTACATCTGTGTTATAAATACTTATATTCCCCTCCCGTCTAAAACCCAGTCTCCAATCTTAAAACTGAGCTGAACTTTTGTTCAGATTTGCAATATCATCAATAACCCCCAACCAGCCAATTTGGTTTCTCAATATGGCACCAGACTGTGCATGTTAATGTAGTCATGGTTTCTGTGACTATAAGATTCCAGCCTGACCTTCAGAAATGAAGGGCAAGTTTCATAAACCGACGATTAGAAAAACACTTTAACTTGGAACTTGCATTATGTGATTCTTCAAGACAGCATAAACCCAGGAGGACACAGTGGCATAAATTTGCAGTCATATGGACTATCTCAAATCAGTAAACAGTCCAATTTGATACTGGTATATTAAGAAAAAAGCTGTTCCACTGTAGGAGTAGTTAAATGCTGGAGCAGCCTCACTTGCTGGAAGAATTGTGAAATCCCATTTACTGGAGATCTTTTAAAGCAGCTAAAACAAATATCTTTCAGGCATGTCTGTCTCAGAGCAAGAGGAGAGAAAAAGTAATCCCCTCAAGGTGTCTCTCAGCCTTATGTATCTAGAATTCCAAAATGTGCTGTTATTCATTAAAAAAGGAAGTTTATTTATAATGTAAGTCTGTTATTTCCATAAATCAGCAACAGTGACAAGTTCTTGAGGTCAGCTATACCAGCAAGAAGTTTATAATGATGCCATGCCTGTAGAGCTGACACCCTGCTGAAATGCCTGTGTGCAATAATTATTGTAGCAACAGACAAGTGTTCTCTCCAGCCTGCTCATGCAGTTTCAATTTATGATCAGCTGAATTGTCTTAGTGATAGATATTTTGAATTCACTTGCAGTTCTAATATTATTTGCCAAATATAACAGTTGAGGTTCAATGTTCTTCTGACTATGACAAAGAAAAGACTGATGAGGGGATTTTCAGTGAGTATTTAATGCAGTTTAGCCTCTGGCACTTTGTGGATAGAAAAGCTTTAATGGGAAACCTGTATTGCTTTTTTTATATGTTGTGCCTTCCTAATACACATTTCAGAGCTTTGTGAAGTAACTTTGGCAAGTTATTTCATTTTCAAAGTGACCACAGCATAACTCTGCTATCTTATTTCTAAAGTTGTGCCAGTGAATATGTTATTCTGGTAATTATTATTATTTGAATTCTTTGCAAGATCTACGGCATTTATTCCAGGGAATGACAAGATTTTGGGCTGGGCACTTCTTCAGGCTTCTGTATTGCTGAGAGTAAGGGTCACTTGTTCTGATTTCTTACACCCTCGTATTGCAAACTTTTTATATGGCCATATCCAATTACCTAGAAGTAACCTGGTATTTTTTTCTTTGTTTCAGTAGTCTCCAAGTTTTCCTGATTTTTACTCTCCTGGCAAGCTACCAATGAAGTTCAACCCCCTGAAATAAGCTTCTCAGTCTTAATGTGGACCTCTTAGTTCCTAGCTGTCAGGGGGTCCTTATCTACTTCTTTATCTGCTTATTTTAGCCAGCCCCCTTTCACATCTCTGATGGGAGGATATGGAAAGGAATCCATGTTCACAAGAAGTGCAGTTTTCCCAGGCTAACAACATCAGTATTTTTCTTTTCTAGCACTGTTATTCGCAATACAGATAGAGGAAGTCCAGCATGTGGTTTCCACAGTCTGTCTTAAAGGCTGAGAACAGATAGAGTGTTTCCAAAAAAAACCTCTAGAAGAAGATGAATTCTTTTGTCTATGCAATAAGAAGGTTCAAAGTCATCCCCACTTAACTTTGCTTACTGCCAGGACAGTTTTTGACACCTCTTCACTTTGCAGAGCTGGTGCTGATTTTATAGTTGTGTAATATTAATTTCTCTAGATTCTGGGGAGAATGCACAGGTTCATGGAAGAGAAACAGACCATATACAAATCCATGTTTGGATTAGGATGTCCTATGCTGACAATGACTTCAGTCTGACCGAATAATAGAGGGAAACACCTTACGTGCTTGCTGTGGTCTTACTTTTCCCCAAGTGTCTGTTGATGGCTGCTGTTAAAAAGAAGATATTTGAGCTAGGAAGACCTTTGGTCTAACCAAATGCTGTGTTTAGCAGTCATGTCACAGAAGTCATTACCAGCATACTTGCCATGCAACATAAGAAGAATTTTCAGCCTTTTTTAGCAATGTGGGAGCAGCCTCTGCAAAAGATTATGGACCTCAAATCTCTAAAGAAGCTCTTTGTATTCTGTCTTTGAAACATCTATGTAAAGTGTGGATGCTCTCCACAAACCATCCAGGTGGACATAGCAGGATCTTCCTTTGGGTTTCTTGTAAACTGTGGCGAAGCTTTTTGCTTTTCACTAACTAGAGGAAACCCATAGGGTCTAATTGGGGCTGAGAGTTACGTGTGTGAATGTCCTTCTGAGGGCCAAATTTGACTTCCATGTACAATGAGACACTGAGACTCACGTGCAAAGAGCAGGGCCAAAGGGGCCTGGCTGGCTCCATAGCTGGTGTGCAGAGAAGTAATGCAAAGATAATGCTCAGGGCCATGAGTCAAGACACTTAGAAAATTCCTTTATGTTGTATTTTATTTCTTTTTGTAGTGCCTTCTATTCACATTCCTCTGCACAGAAGTGACTCCAGGATTCAATCTTGTGCCACCAAAATTAGCAGAACCTTAGCCAGCTTCAGGGAATATCATGACCCTGAAGCTGGGTCATGATATTCCCTGAAGTTCATTCAAGTCTATGGCAGCTTGAATATCCATCCTGCTTGAAGAGGTAACATATCATTTCCATCCAATTTTCTTTGCAGGCACTCTTTCAAGTGGTTACTCTCATATCTATTCCTCTCCTCTGTGTTTTCTTGCCACTGTTGTGTTCCTTTTCCAGAACACCACTCTCAGCACAGTAACATTGGCTTTGGCAATGCTAATCGCATCCCTGCCATCCAGTAAAGGAGCATTGTAACTTTAAGTGATGGAGTTCAGCCTGTGTCTGCTCAGTTTTTGTGTATAGTTTATCCAGGGTTCTTCTTCACCATAATGATTCACCTTCATGTCAATCCAATGCATTTAAAATCTGCCTTCAGCTAATGGGTTCATGGTGCTAGGTCATTTTCTGACCCCAGAAAGCCCTGATACTTAATTTTCTAAGAGGAAAGTCTGTGTCATCTAACAAAATGATCAAGTCAGCCTCTTAAAAATGCATTTTTCAGTCCCTTCTGGTTCCCTCCCAGCCCCCATTCCTCTAGTTGTTGGTTTCACCACATAGCGTGTGGAAAATGGTCTTGCTGAATCCCTGACATTATATATTTCTCTCAAATAACTGCTTGTATATCTGTTAACTAATAAATTCTACAGCCATAATAAGAAAATAAAATTATCTGTGGTCTCAGAAGTCCAAAGAGTTATATGAATATGCTACAAACAGAACGGATTCCTTGGAAAAAATCATTGCAGTCTAAATCTTTCAACCTAAATTTACTGAAGCTAACATTAGTCAAGACCAACCCTTTTATTACTAGAAATTGTGAGAATCACAGTTTACATTGCTCTGTCAAGGCAGTCCTGAGAATCAACTCCCCTGTTCAAACACCAGGCACTGAGGGAAGCTCCAGGCATGATGCTTGGGGCATCTTTTGGGGTAACATGTACTCCAGAAGCCCCTCATCCCAAACCTTGATTTTCCATTTTAAACTTTGTGACATCATGACACAGTGTCCCTCCCAGGGGAATAATCTCACCTCTAAGAGCCTTAAAGGAAAAGGAGTGGACAGCCAAGAATCAGAGCTTATACTTTATTATTGTGAAGAACCTAAAAATATTGGGATGTGAGGTGAATCACACAGGTCATGAGCAAGCAACACACCCCATAGTCTGTCCCCAACGAATAGCACTTGTATGACCATAAAAGTACCCAAAATCCTAGAGAGACAGGATTGTATTTGTTAGGGAGGGTGAGGAAGGGTATGAACAATGAGGCAATGGAAGGGGGAAATCAAGTTAAGGTTCAAACAGCCAGGGTTTGCTTTGCCTCCACATGTTCAGCTTTGCCATATTTCAGCAAGTCTCAGGGAATACTGTCATGAGAATGCCTGTACCTCAGGCTGTACAGAAACTCCTGATGGAAGAGCTCTCCTGTGCAGGCATCAGGAGAAGACAATGCCAGACATCTCATTAGGATACCTGCCTTGCAAGTTTGTGCCTCCCTGGCAAGTCCTTTTCAGGAAAAGGTCCCTGTGCAGGGAAGCACTGTGGATGCAGGATGGGAAGGCAGGCTGGCTCTGGGGGTGCAGCAGAGGGAAGGCAGTACAAAGTGGGTGGCATGAGCAGCTTCAACCAGACAATGAGCTGGCTCAGGAGTGAGGCAGCTCCACAGGGTCTGGCTGTTTTCCCTTTAGCCTGGCACTATAGCATGTGGGAATGAAAGGTCAAGCTGTTGGCAGCAACAGAGATGGAAAGCCTGAGGCATCAGGGATGTTGGGCCCTGAAAGGAAAATGTTTTCTCTCCCATTAAAGACAGAATCTGTTTGAAATATGCGTATTCACTCAAATATAAATTTGAGTGTTATCTTTGTGCTATATAGTGGCAAAAAGCCCTGTAATGTCTACTCCACTCAGCTCCTGCTCTCCAGTGGCTCTTCAGGACCTTGGGCAGGGAGAAGGTTTGGTCTTGGAGATGGGCTGTGTACACTGCCCATCCGTGGAGGTAACCTGATGTAAGATTCTTCCAGGCAGGGAAGGACCTGCCATCTGGGATGGAGAGAAGGTGGGAGGGCTTGTGTGCTGGTGCAGCCAGGCCAGTATGAGAGATGACTGGGCAGCCTGCATGGACAGTGTGGCTTTACAGACAACATCCACACTCGATTGCCAGGGTGTGATGTGACAGTGTGTACATGCAGGAAATTTGATCTTGCAGATACGGCTGCAGTATGAGCCAAAGAGTCCAGGAAATGAGACCATGCTCCTTGCTGAAGTGTTTGAACCATGTGCAGCCCATGGCACCCATGATTATCAAAATGTGGGAGCAGAGAGGAAATACCCTGGAGAGAAGAGAGCTGTGAGCCCATGAGAGGAAAGTGCTGGCACAGCACCAGCCCACTTCTGTGTCTGATCCTAGTCTTGTCAGCAGGACTCACTAGACTGGGCACAGTGCCCCAGCAATGCTGCTTTTGGCCCCATGCTAGACTGTGTCTGGCCATTTCAGAGTGTTAGCAGAAGGACTGTGGTTCAGTTTGCTCCTTCCTGCATAGACATGTCCTAAGGGGCTTGGAATAGAGTCACTCCTCATGGTGGAATTTGCTCAGGAGACTGTTAAGTTTTAATCACAGAAATCTACTAGATTATGTTGACTAATGAGTGGTATAGCTCACTTCTAGCTGATATTTAATAGGGCTAGTCTCTTTAGCAAGTCCAAGGACACTCCAATTATTTTCAATCAAGCAAAAATTTCATTAATTTACCAAGAATCACACATGTATGCGATTTACAGTGCAGTAGATTAAGCTTGAATGTCAAATGCTCTTGGCACATATTACATCCTGCACTGAACCTTACAAGGGATTGACATAAACCAGTACTGAGGTCAAGCAGTTATATAATATTGCTCCCTAAGAACAATGCAGCTTACCAAGAATTATATTTATTTTTAATCTTTAGTCATCTGTTGTTCAATATTTCTAAAAAAAACCCCAACTTTTGATCTGCCAGCAATTCTCCAAAGAATAAAACCACATTTATCTTAAGGCAATCTACGGCATATGGTCCCGCTAGGAGGGAAAGTGATTAGTTTAAAATACAAAAAACAAATGTTTCAAATTATGGTTTGAAAGACAAATTGACATCTACATGTCTAGGGTAACAGAGTTTGGGTCTAAGCACAGAATTTCATCTGCAGTGTCTTTATATTTACAAACAACTCTGTGTGTCAGTACAAGCAAACTTGCTAACCCAGTGGGACTGTCCAGTCATGCAATGGATCCAGCAGGAATTCAGGAAATGTGTTTCTGCCTTAAAGGTTACATCTGTAAGGATTCCAAATCCAGGAACTACAAGCATTGCAAGTACTCCAGAAGGGTGCTAGAGATGGCTGAAATACAAGACTTCTGGTCAAGAAGGTGGTACTCAATTAAATATGTCAAATTCAGTAAGATGGCCGTTTTTTTCAGTGAAATGTTCCAGGAAATGCATTTCACTCAGCTTGCTGTTTTCTTATATTACACACCAAGTCCTGGAATACTTCGTCACCATCTTCACAGTGAGCATCTTGATTCTAGCATCTAGGTTCATTCACTCACGTGTTTAAATGTTTCAATGTACTTAGTGCAGAGGGAAGCAATTTCACTAGAGGAAGGAGCAATCCCCTTCTGCAACAGCATTGCTGATGAGTTTCCTTTTCTGGAAAGGAAAATATTTTTCTTCCCACTTTTTCTGCCTTTGGGAAGGATTTGAAGCAGACTCTCTCCTCCAAGAAGGTGAACTCATTGGAGAAAAGAAGAGAACCAAGAGGCGCCACCACTGATGTGACCCACCAGGGAGCCCAGCTGCCTACACTTCTCTGAAACTGTGCTTCAGGTAAGATAGAGAGAAGATTAGAAATGTGGTTCCCAAAAGATTTAAATTGAGGTGAGCATCAAGTTATGCAACACTATCATCTGAACTGAACAGCCTCTGGGACAAGAGGACTTTAGTGTCCAAACCATAATCTCCTTCTGGGAGCCTCTGGAACACAAGGTGGTCATTGCTGTGGTGTTCCTGAGTCAGACTTCTCAGCAGAGCAACACCAGGTACAGCTGGCTCACTATCTCCTGTTGTGAGTCTTTTACCTTTTGCACAGTAGCCTCATTCTGTTTTCCAAGTGATTCTGTGCTTTATCAGAGACTTATTGCAGATCAAGTAAAGCATTGCTCTGGGGAGTATGTGTAGATTGCAGAGCTCCAAGGCAGCACAAGGAACTATGGAAGAATTTGGAGACTGGTATGAAACTGTTACTTAGCAGCAGCAAATAAGGTAATAAAATGAACAAGGATACAGTTAACAAGCCAAGGCTAAGAAAAATGTAAGATGCCAAGAACAGAAAACTTTAATAGAGGGAAATGTCACAAGAATCAATAAAATGGGCCAGAGAACTGAGTCTTTCTGCATTAAGTGATGCAGACAGTGTGAAACAGATGCTCTCAATATCATCAGCAACTTGACAAGTTGGGAAAATAATTGTTGCCAAGAAAAATAAAAGCATGTGCTGTCAATGTGGGTGGTTGCCATGATTGCCATGGCCTCTGGTTCAAATGCAGTTACAGAGATGATGAAAAAGAAAATAAATATGGAAGTGGCTGAGGAAAACCAATTAGCTTCCCACAGATGGGCCTTTGGCATACCATAAATTGTAGCTGCCTTTTTCATCATTGCTTTGGGTGGCAACACGGGAAAAAATAAAAGGTGGAGAACTATGGGTACAGCCATTTCCTCATCCCTTCCCATAAAAAACGAGAAGCTGTTGGTCTGGAAAATTTGTTATGAGGAAACTGTAACAGACAATTCAGCTGCAAACCAACTAGACACCAAATTCCCACCTGACTGCTGCTGAAAGAGTCAATATCTTCAGAGCTCCGACTCTGCAACCACATACCATGAAGGCACTGGTATGTCATTGGTTGTTCTCTTAGGGAGCTCAAAGTTTTCTTCAAGTCATTTCTACACTTGGAGCTATCAGTGTAGTGTGATGGGGGTCTCAGTTCATGCACAAACCCTGTGAGGGCCCAAGGAGAAGGCAATCCAATGCCTTGGAGCATCCTTCTCAGATAATTGCTGGATATCAAGTGTTCATATAGAACATGACAGGAGGAAGCCCTTGCTCAGGTCACTTGGTCTAGATATGTTTGCTCCATTCCCATCATTTTCTAAGGAAAATAATTCCACATCTACAACCTTTAGGGTGTCCTCTATGCAGAGTAATAAACAGAATCCCCTGAGTATCATATTCATTCTCTACACACATCCTCTAAATCCTATAAGACCTGAGAAACAGGGTCAGATTTATATTGATGTCAATCCCACTTAAATCTTACTTTAGGAAGGTGAGAGACAGGAAAGACGTGCATCGAGTCAGTCACTTGGACATCTTGTCTCTGTCTCAAGGACAAACAATGTATTTTTATACCTCCTCTATCACTTTCAATTCCTTAAGCATTTCAGCCATCGAAAATCCTCATCTCAGTCCCCGAGCAATTTCACTTACATAAACACAGAAGTGGATGTGGGTATAATTTGCTACAGTCCTAAATAATCCGTGAGGTAAATTGTCACTCACAAAGCAGTGAGTGAAATCAAATAAATGACAATGTTGTTCTTTACTCATGACACTTTGTGTAAGAAATGAAGTCTGGGTTTGCTGCAATTACTTGGGAGGCTGATTTGTGTTTTGTACTGAATGATGGGTGAGGGAAGAATGTATAAAACTTTACACTAATGACAGGATTCATCCGGTTAAAATACATGCCTTTCCTATGAAAATAGCACTGTAATAAGCATCAGCAGCGGTGACATAGTTAGAGCAGTGACAGAAAAACTTAAACTCTCTACTTTAACATTTGGTGTAAGACAAAATTTCAGGCCGTTTATTCATTCTCGATCTGGGACTGAAATCCACTGAAGACAGGTTTAAATATTTTGACTAGAAGGAAGAACAATGACACACCACACATCTGAACTGTCATTGTGGCTTTGTCCTGTGTAGGACAAATCTGCTGGCCTGGCTGGGCCACCCCTTGGCAAAAGAATAAGGGTGGCACAAGTATAAGCCCCTGTCAGGGTCTGTGGTTCCTGGCTGGAATGGAGGAAGTGGCAGCTGGCTTGGCTTTTTGGTGCCGTCCTGATGCAGGAGGTGTAAATTTCAAATTGTCAAAGGGTATTACCAGTTTTAGGCTTGCCTGAAATTTCAGGATGTTTACATCCTTAGTCCTTTTTCCTTTTGAGAAGAGAGCTGAAAGCTCTTACGGGAACACTTTTGAACTTTGGTGTCCAAAATACAAGTTTAAGGTTTACCTTCAGCCCCATCCCTCACGGGTATGATGACTTTGCTCCATTCTTTATGTAGATAAAGTCTCAAGGTTCGCTCAGATCATAGGTTTTGGGTTGCTCTCTGGTTTTGCTCCCAGACCAAGCAGAAATGTCAAGTGTTTATTTCAGAACTTTGCTGTAACATCAGCAGAATAAAACCAAAGCCCCAACAGTAACACCTGTGGTGTTAAACACATGATTTCTATGATGGTATGGTGAAGACTCTTTATTGCAAAAATCCAGAGTTCTTAAACTGTTAGATTGTTATGAGTTTCCATACTTGTGAGGTACAACAAAAGTGTTTAATCAACCACCACAGACCACGACAGGAACAGGCATCAGGTATAACCCATCACCAGCCCCACAGTGCTAGCACTTATTGGTTCTAATAATTGTTTTACAATTCTCTTACTTGTTTTTCACCTCTAGTTTAGCTGAGTCATTCCCAGAATGCTTTTCTAGTTAGCCAAAGTAACAGAAGTGAACAAGGATTTTACAAGGGCAGCAAGGCACAAGACCCTCACAGAGCCTTTCTGCTCTGCACCTAACACCTATTGTTCTCTCTGATGGTTTAAAAAGAGTAAGTAATATTCTTCATGAACAGAGCTGGAAAAGTATTTAGTGGTCAGCTGTGAACAAGGAGGGTCCCAGCAGATTTAGCGAGGACAACTGATCCCCATCTACTGCTCCTCAGAAATCCCTGTTTCACACAAGATGCGATGGTAAACGGCTTTCTGATTCTTGAATGCCTGCCCAGTTTCTCTGTGTGATCCTATCACCAACGCTGATAAATAGGTCTGCCTAAAGCAGTAAGACCACAACATATTTGCCTCTTTTGAACTAGAGTAATTCTGCTGCCAAACCACAGCTCCCAGCCTTTCAAGGTTCAGCTGGCAGTTACATGTATATTGACTTTTTTTTTTACCCCAGGCCAGATGAGGATGAAACAGTTTCTCACTTCGTAAAGCCCTTTTCTTCCCACTGTGTGATAGCTTTTACTACTGCATTTTGAAAGAAGAGTGAAGGTGGTTCCACAGAGATGGAGAGATCTTCAAACTTTTGTCTTCCCAAAGAGGAAAGACACACTTCATTTAAACAAACAAGACCAGAATACTTTTAAACTTACCTTTCCAGTAACCTACAGTGCCTTTCCTTTTTTGAAAGCTGTCCTCTGAAGTTAATCAGATCCTTCCCAGCCTGTTTGCAGATTTCCCATGCTGGAGAGGAGCCTTCCTTAATGCATTGCTTTGTTATACATTACTTTTTCATATCAGATCACCCAAGAGGTTTTGAGGACTTATGAAAAAAGATAAATATGTGTGTCATGTCACAGAAAGAAACTGCAGTCCATTCCATCATCTGCTGTTCAGAGGATTTAGTTGTAATGCTTTTGACAAAGGTTTATGTCTTATGAAAGATTACACTTCTATGTTTCTCACCAGGTTTAATTCTATTTTATGCAACTTTATGTGGAAGAAAATCTAAACCAGGCTTCTTTCTCAGAGAGTATATTCTCTGTAAGAGCCTCAAACTGATGTCTGCCTAAACCAGCATTTTTATCTTACAGCATAAAATAGATACATATATGCCTATGAATTCTGTTCTTGGTGACAACTTGCATGATGTGCTATATTCCCTATTCTTCTGCAGAGCAATTTTCAAGTATATTTATCTCCTAAAGACCTAATGTTTGTCTGGCCCCCTCCCCTTACTCCCAAAAAGGCAGTGTGGTGGCATCACTTCACGTTTCCTCAATTTACCAGAAATTTCAGGACCTTATTTTTAGTTTTTGTGTGTTTTTACTGAAACATCTAGGAAGTAGGAATTTAAGCATTAGTAATTTCAAGCAGAAGCTGAGAAAACAAGCATAGCTTGTTTTAGGAGACCTATGGGATGTCTTCCTATAAACTTTTTCACTATTCCTATGTCAATGATATTATGTCTGAAATAATTTGATCTATTGAGTTGAATGCCACAGCAGAGACAAGCAGAGTGGAGTCCACAGTGTGGTTTTTTCCAGGCTCTGTCAAAAAGGGTCTGTGTCAGAGATGTGCTAATTTCACTTTATTTTAATCCCCCAGTTACAGCATAGCAGCAGTTGGAGATGGAACAGACCTACCAGGTCTTGCTTCTGATTTATACCCATGGACCAACACAAGGTGTTTATCATACATTTCATTAGTCTTGTCCTCTCACATTTTAAATATAGCTTGATTGGTGGCTAAGTGTTGTCACTTGTCACATTTTTAAGGTTGTTAGGGGCAACAGCAATTACATAGAGGAACTGCAGTTTAGAAACCCGGTGGGAATGTTTCTATTTTGGGCTCTAATAGATTTTCTCTGCTAGAGGTAGACAAGGTTGGCAGTATGGAAGAACAGTTGTAAAGCTGGAAGGTGTTGGAAAATCCAGATTTGTTCTTACAAAACCTGTCAGTTCAAGAGATTGATGTTTTCTTTCAAAACAAGCTCCATGAAGCTGTGAGTGCTCTCTTTTATAGCACATCCATGTGCTCTGAAGAAAGAAAGAGAAACAGTGAACCACAGAATATAGTTGAAGACTTGTATATACTCCAGCAGCATGGCATGGTTTAGCTTTATACCATCCATTGCTCTACTTGAAGGGAAGAGCTCAAAACTGAGGCAATCGATCTAACAGAGTAGACTTTGTACATGCACTTTAAGGGATAAATAGTGCAATAGCTTTTGTGAGTGAAGACACTTTCATGGGCATGAATGGTATATCACCAAATCTTAGATGATTTATTTTGATTTATTTTGAAGTGATTTTTTAAAAACGTGACGACATAATCACACATCTATTTACAGTCCACTGTTTCTCAGATCTAAAGGCATAAGCACAAACACATAGCAATGATTTTGCAAGGAACCCGGGTGCAGGGCTACTCATTTTAGAAAATGAAACCTTGAATGTTCTTGGATGTGGTGATCCTCTCATTCTCATGCATTTTGTAGCCAACCCCTGTGAATCCTCTGAAATCTCATGCCTCTGATGCCATGTGTCACAGTCTCTTTTTGGTTCTAACATCCACAAATTGTCTGACAGCATGGTCTGACAGCACTCAGTGCTGTGACCACATTTCTCTTCTGAGGTGAGATGGGTTTCTTGCCCTCTAATCAGTCAGAAAACACCCCCTGGGTGTATGAGATGGGAGGAAGGATGTGGCTGGCTTTTCCCCAAGGCATGAAGTTCCCACTAAGGCATGCCCAGACCCAGGAACAAACTTTCATTGCAGTGATGTAGGTGTAGCATCAGTCACTGCTTCCTCTGGGCTCTCCAAATATGTGCTTGGTTTTTGGGAATGGAGTAGAACCACCCTTGGCTTAGGTTAAGCACATGCTGAAGACTGTTGCTGGTGCACAGAGGATTCTGTTCTCCACAGCACCGACACAAAAAACAGTAAGATAGTTTAGCAGTTAAGTCCAAAGGACCTCAAGGGACCATTTCGTATGATGAAAAGTACCTACATCCTGAAGTGTTTTGCTGAATGAAGGCATTTTGAAATACTTTTTTCACATGCCCTACACTTGAAAAATCATAAGCAGAGCTGAGATGGACAAGAAATAAAAATAAAAATAATAATAAAAACCAACCCCAAACAAACAAACAAAAAACCTGAAAGAAATAAATAGGGAATTCAGGATTGTAGACATAAAGTATCTGCGGCAACTGTTTTATGCATCCATGCCAATTTGTGTGTGTATAAAGCAAAATTTTTTTTTTATTTTATGAATTGACGGTAGACTATGTAGTACAAGCAGAACATAAAAGAATAATGAAAAGAACAAGACACAAATAACTCTCTAAAAGGTTTTTTATGGCCTTTGACAGAAGACCAACCCCCCACCTTATTTTGTAACTGTCATTACCTTCACATAAAGATGCAATATTAGAACAAAATCTGTTCAGAATTTTCTTTCCCTCCAACCCCACAACAAAAGCATTAGAATCAGTCACAGAATGAATACCATTATGCTGAATACAAACAACACAAACTGGCTATTCATTTTCTAACTCAAATGGGAAGCTGAAGGGGTAAAAAATTAATTCTTTTCCATGCCAACTATAAGTTCCTGCACATCATTAGTATTTTACTGCTATTTTATTTGAATAATCCTGTAATGATGCAAAGATAAATTGTAAGGCCATGCTGGCTGATGAGCATACAAAGAGCTAATGTTGTGAGAGATGTACAGCTTGGGCATGTGGCATTTGTGTGTATGTCCATTTAGTGGAAAAAAGCCCATTTTCACCACAAAGCCATTTTAGCATTGCCAGATACAGGAGCAGTTGAATGATTTGTGTGATACAGTCAGAATATTCTATGATAAAAATGAGGTATTGATTCAAGGAGATTTTAATTTAGATTAGTTCACTTAAAATGAGTAATAAATTGAAATGAACTCTACAGAGCTCATGTTCAGAATGAATTCTCTTGCCACCTCACTGGAACCTGAGGTGAGGAATAGTTCTACTTAAGACCCTAGTCCAAATCATCAGTTTTAAATAAGAAGTGTAAAAATAATTTGGACAAGAAAATGACAGGTGTGTTATCTGATTTCTAAATGAATTCTAGGAAAAGAAAAAAGAAGAAAAAATTATTTTCCTAAAATAAATCAGAAGAAAAAATGTTAGTAATTTCAATACTATGCTTTAATGTTAACAGCTACTCATGTATCAAATGCTGCATTAATATTTGATTAAAACTTGCATATTGCTACTTTCCAATAATACTTTTTTATCTCTCCATCTTGATCATTCTGGATAGGATTTTTTATGAGTTACTCCTATACTGAAGCCTTTTACAATAACTAACAGGTCTGTCTGCTAAGATGCCTTGTGCTGTTTTAACCTATTTTGCTTTGCATATTGTTTATCCGTGCCTGTTTACAATGGGCATACTCACCACCCACACTCAGCCTGTTAATGTATGTAAGCAGACGTTCACACACTTCAGTATATGACTTTTTCTTGACTCATTTTTAAAGTCTTCAGTTCCCTCCCCAGTTTTTCACTATAATTTTGACTATATTTTTTTCTATATTCATTTCCCTGCATATTGCTGATTTTATTTTCTACATTTGTTGAATTGGAAATACAAGTTCTAAAGTAGATAACAGAACTGAACAAAAAAGGGCTGCATTTTACCTCTCTTTTTTTCTGTAATAATAGCTTGCTCTTTAATCTCTATCTTATTTATTTTATGGGATCTTTTTGTTGTTGTTGGCATTGCTAATAATAATCTTTCCTCTTATAACTGATGTTCTTTGTCTCACTTTGTCATGGTTTAAAAGCCCAGAGGGCAACTAAGTACCAGGCAGCCTCTTGCCCACTCCCCTCACAGTGGGATGAAGGAGAGAATTAGAAGGGTAAAGTGAAAAAACTAATAGGTTGAGACAAAGACAATTTAACAGATAAAGCAAAAGCAAAACAAGTAATTCATTCATTGTTTCCCATGGGCAGGCAGGTATTCAGTCAGCTCCAGGAGAGCAGGGCTCCCCCACATGTAACAATCACTTGGGAAAAATGACATTATCACTCTGAATGTCCCACCCAGGGGGGACACACTCCAGGGATGGGGCACTGACAACTTCTCTGGGCAACCTATTCCAGTGCTTCAGCATCCTCACACCCTCAGCACCCTCCAAACATCTAAGCTCAACTTGCACTCTTTCATTTTAAAACCACTGTCCCTTGTCCTGTCACTGTCTGCCCACACAAAAAGTCCCTCTCCTTTTTATAAGCCCCTTTCAGATACTGTAAGGCTGCAAAGAGGTCTTCCTGAAGCCTTCTCTTCTCTGGGCTGAACAATCCCAGCTCCCTCAGCTTATCTTTGTTGAAGTGCTCCATCCCCCTGAGCATCTTTGTGGCCATATTCATGTGACTTGTGTCCAGGTAGTTGTAGAGAACAATAATTGTAGAAAGCCATAAGGTATCCCCTGAGCCTTATCATAATGCCTGTATAAGAAAATATACATATTCCACTGCCCCTAGCATGGCTGCTTTGGACTTTTGCTGCCTCTATGTGGTCACCCTGAGCTCCCATGCAGCTGCCCTGCTCTTGCTGCCCCCTAAAAATGGGACTGGGAGGGGACTGACCTGAAACCATTGCTGATTTCACTCACACTTCCACACACAAGCACCAGGATTTACATACACTGGTGGTTTGTCCAGCATCAAAGATGCCTGAGTTCGGGTTGTCTGTCCAGGGTTCCTAGTGGAAGGACTGGATACCATCTTTTGAGTCCTCACCTTGTCTCCTGGTTTGGGAACTGTGTCCTGATTTCTGCAGGTGCCTTTCTGTACTCCTTTGTGTCTCCATCCCACTCTGTGAGTTGTCAGGATTTGCTCACAGTCCTTTGCCACCTGGGTCACCTGTGAAGTTGCACTTTGCTGCATGCTAGGATTGTGAAGAGTTGCTGATCTCTAGGTGTCTTCAAAACGTGATCAGACATTTCCATTCATTCCCCATTGACACCAGTCTCAACATTCTTATTACTTTTCTCTACACGTTCTGCACACTTTTTTATGAACTGAACACTTCCAGTGGTAGTCAGATCTAAAAATGTATCAGGGTGCCACTTTTCTTCCTAGAGGAATAAATCAAATGGCACTAGCAAATTTTAGACACTTTAATTTAAGAAGAGATACATTTCCACAAGCAGAGATAAAGGGAAAATTAATACATTTTCTTCATGTCACAAAATAAATTCAGGTCTAGTCTTAGAATGGATTGTATTTGTCAACAGAAAAATACCATCTTTCCTGTCTGACTCAAAGGCTAACAAGAATTCTGGATGAGGAAAAAGAAAAGTAGCTGTTTGACAGCAGTTTTTGTGTTGCTGTAAACCAGAAGTATTACAAAGAAAGGCATTTAGAAATGGGCATCCGCTTTCAGCAAGATATTTAATTGGGATCCAGTACAAATAGGTAATTTCTGTCACCCTCATGGGTCTGTTTGCAGCTTCTGCAAACAGTTTAGATCCTAAACTTGCTTAATGCTGTCAATCAACTTTATCATTCATGTTATTTCTAGAGAATGCCATGTTTCCCTGAGGAGTTTGTGACCACACAGGTAAATTAAATATGTCCAAGACTATTCTCCAGTACTGAGGCCAACTGGTGTGCTGTCACCAGCATCCATCAGTCCCAAGGCAGGTTAGCCTTGTGCAGACTGCCCATGGGAAGACCAACTTTTGAACCTTGCCTGGGAAATATTTAGCAGGGAGCTAACTGGGTTTGGGCAAAATCATGCCAGACATTTTTTTCTAACAGTTTACCACTATAAACGAATGAGTTATCATTCCCAGAACCTTTGGCATAGTGTCATTTATCAGTGAGTGAGGATTCAGTTCTTTGAAAAAAATAAGCACATCTCAGCATTTAGTGTCAGGGAAGAGGGAAGATATCCACTGCACAATGTCCAGATGTATTGTGGCAAGATGGTTTTTCTTTTTCTTCTCCGTGTCTGCTTTAATCATATTATCTCCAGAGTGGATATGACACCATTTAATCTTACTTCTAAATTTCTTCCAGGAGATTACACAGTTATTATTTAGGTAATAATTTGATATTCTCTAACATTAGATCAAATCCAATATTAGTAGATATAACTTTGATTTTAATAAGAAAATATTTCTATTTCATAGCTAGAACAAGCTAATTAGTAGATAGGATCATAAAGTCTATACCTTTGAGCCCCTTCCTCAGATTTGATTAAATACTAATTGTAGAACTGCCATTTGCACATGAAAGTTAATAGGAGGTTTAACCTTACATGTTTCATAAAACATAAAGCTTTTCTTAATTTTTTGCTGCTTCTTTCCCTTACAGCCTCATTTCTAGCTGCAGGCAGTTAATCTCCATTCTACTGCCTTCATCATTTAAAAGAGAAACAAGTGTATCTGAGATTTTTCAGACCTGTATTTGACAAACAATTCTTTCTCCCAGTGACAGTATGAGAAGTGTTTTGAGACTTATTTGGAGACAGGTGATGTTTTGCCTGGAATTGGAGGGGAAAAAAGGTGCTTTCTTTCTTTTTCCTTTCATTCATTGCTCTTTTTAAAGTTCCACTCCTCCTAAATCTCAAACTGGGGAAATTACAGTACTTATTCATCCTCGTCTCCCAGTGCCTCAAACAGATGAATGTATTTCTTAACAAATCATTGTTTTGTGGTAGTTTTCTTCCAAAACTCAGAAAATCGGCAACAACGAGTAAAGTCCTTGTAATTGCTAGGTTCAGCGGTGGGAGCAACAGGCTCCACACGTGTGGCAATCAGAATGTTGCTAGAAAATGAGAGTGGATGTAGAGAAGATCTGTTCAATCTCCTCATGCAGTGTGAGCTGCCAGATATGAAGTAACTAATGCTGTTGCCAAGATACCAGGATCAGGTCATGATTCATACAGCAGACACCCATATTAAGAAATACCTTTAAAAATAACTGGATTTGAAGGCTGGTGCAACTTTAATCTATAAAAACAAAACAACTGGTCTGCTTGTTATTTACCCTGTATGATTTGCTAAAAGACTTTGGCTTCCTGTCAAAATATAGCAGAATTAATTATTAAGTTATCTATAAAGTCAGGTCACAACAGCCAGCTGTGAATGGAAGACCAGAAGAAGACCCAGGTGTCTGAATACTTCCAGTGGAATCCAGCACCTTCCTATTGATTCTCAGACATCTGGTAAGATTTTTCTGCCCACATATAGATATATATAACATGACAGACTTTGTTTCTGCAGATCAAGGTTCATTTGTACAAGAGGTACCAGAGAAAAATAGCACTTTAATTATGTTGAAATTAAAGATACATCCTGTTGGTCAAGGACTTCTAAATAATATGACAATTCAGTGGTGACATACTGGGGAGCAGATCTGCAGCTACAGCAGAGCTCTGCTCAGCAGCTTCTTGTGCTAGCTGGGCATTAACCAGCTTGAGCATCTGTTGTGCTGAGCTCAGGAATTAATGGCCTTTTGGGATGGTTTGTTGCCTTGGATGCAGGATGGTGGTGGGAATGGTGACCACCCTGCAGGCCATGCAGGAGAAGCTCCTGTGGTGGAGCTCTGTTGCCTCAGCAGAATGAGTAGCTGTCCTGATTTTGTAAAGCAGCTCCTCAGCCCTGTGGACACTGCCTGGGGAGGAAATGCCATGGGCAAACATCATCAGAACCACCTGCATTGTTTACATATGAGGCTTTCAGGCAGCCATGCTCATCCCATGGCCAGTGGTGAGAGAGAAGCACTGGAGGAGGCTGAGCCAGGTCCCGTCTCCTGGGCTGCTGTCATGGCAGGGGAGGAATGAGATGCTGCTCCTGGCATTGGACCCCCCTAGCCCACTGACTGCAACAGCAGGGGAGTGTTGTGGGGAGTTGTTCCTGTACTTTCCACTTGGCATCTGATGCTGACCAGTTCTGGAGACACAGTGGAGGACTAGGCGGTCTGTTTGCTTCCATCTCTTAGAGTTTCATTTACTCATGAATTGCCTCTGGAATTTCTATCTGTTTCCACTGATTTTACATGGCACTGAAGTGGTTATCTTAGACTAGATGCCTTAGTTTTTAGATAAAGTCAAATTATATTAATTCTTACTTAAAATCTTAACATTTCTATTCTGGGAAAAGCAAACATACAAAAGGTTTTCACTCCTTAACCTACAAGTAAATCTATAACATCACTGAGACTCAGCATGCATTTAAAGGTTCATTAGTGCCTTAATAACTAAAATGATACTGAACCATTTTGGCAATTATAACACAACCGTGCATGAATAGAATATTTTTCACTGCACTGTGGTGTACACGACAGTATGCTTGCAAAGTAAACCTGCGAATACTTGCTGCTTAGCCATTCTCATCTCTGAAATTTGTAATTAGTTCAATCAGGGACTTTCTGTTTACTTGAACTGGCTTTGATTTGAACAGTAGTTAAGATAGCATTATGCATATTCATGGCAGATGTGCAGAAAATTATTTTTCCACTGTTAATAAATTTGTTCAACCCCTTTCCTTCTCTTCCTAAAAGAGACGTATTTTCTTTTCAACATTACTTTCCCTTTCCCAGCCCCATACATTTAAAAAGAGTAAGAAAATCCACTTGTAGCTAGTGAAATAATAGAAATAATTTCCTCTTCCCCACCCTTCAAAACACCTCAAATACTGGTCTGCTGGCTCCCTTTAAGAGGTCCCTGAGGTGGAGCCCTCCTGCTCAAAGCTGTACACGGAAAAGTGGAAACTCCTGCAATCTGGTTTTCAAAGACCACTGCTGCTTCTGAAGTTACAACAGGAATGCTGCATCACAAAAAGAAATGTCATCCCCTATTCAGAGGTAGAACAAAAAGTCGAAATCGTGAGTTAGCAATCAAAACAAAACAGGTCAGAAACTTCTTCATATGAAGAGTTTAGGTAGGTGGTCTTCATGGATTTATATTCAGTTCAGACTTATACTACTTAGAAAAGATTTCATAGAATCACAGAACATGCTGATTTGGAAGGGGCTCTCAAGGATCATCCTGGCTCTTCACAAGATGTCTCCAAGAGTCACACCATGTGCCTGAGAGTGTTGTCCAAATGATTCTTGAACTCTGTCAGGCTTGGTGCTGTGACCACTTCCCTGGGGAGCTGTTCCAGTGCCCAGCAACCATCTGGGTGAAGAACTTTTTTCTAATACCCAACCTAAAACCTCCCCTGACACAACTTCAGGCCATTCCCTCCAGTCCTGTCACTGTCACCACAGAGAAGAGATCAGGGTCTGACCCTCCTGTTCCCCTTGTGAGGATGTTGTGACTGCAATGAGGTCTGTCCTGAGCCTCCTCCAGCCTGAACAGACCAAGTGACCTCAGTCACTCCTCATATGGCTTCTCAAGGCTCTTCACCATCTTCATTGTCCTCCTTTGGACACTCTCTAATAGCTTAATGTATTGTTTATATTGTGGTGACCAAAACTGCACACAGGACTCAGGGCGCGATCACCCCAGTGCAGAGCAGAGCAGAGCAGGACAATCCCCTCCCTTGCCCAGCTGGTGATGCTGTGCCTGATGCCCCCCAGGACACGCTTGGCCCTCCTGGCTGCCAGAGCACTGCTGGCTCATGTTCAACTTGCCATTGTCCAGAGCCCCCAGGTCCCTTTCCACAGCGCTGCTCTCCAGCCTCATTCCCCAGTCTGTCTGTACTTCCAGGGTTGCCAGTCAATGGGAATTAATGCTCAACTATTGCTATTAATTTGATACTTTAATTCTTTAGCCATTTTTTAGATCAATTCCCATATGTCTGGATAATGAAATGTCATTCTGCCAACCAAAGCACTTGTTATACTGCAATGCAGTGGAGGAAAAATATAATGTGCTGGTGTCAGGAAAATTTGTCTGGCTTTACCTTCCTCTTCACTCAAAGTTCTGAAAATATTACACAAGAGTTCCAATAAAGCTCCAGTATTATAATGCAGACACAATACTTCCAGAGGTGTTCTCATTCTGGTGTTATAAGTATTAATACATGTGTAATAGTTGGAAATCTTGGGAAAAGAAAAATAATTGAACTTGAATGTCAGCATATTTTCTTTTTATAGCATTTTTCCTCTACACAAATGTATACATTTTCACAAGCTGTTCCTTGTGCACTACAGAAAATGCATCTGCAAGATAATCTTTTCCCCTGGTCTATTTTTGCAAGAGTCCTGAGCAGATTCTTTCTGATGTCTCTCCTTTTTTTCAAAAAATTAACTTTCTAGTGCAACAGAAACGTTCATGGAAAACATCTGCTTTCCCTCAAAGCCTGTTTTTTTTGTCAGGAAATGAAATCCACACTCAAAACCCTTTAATCCAGAACTCCAAACTTTGATTTATGCTGGCATATATTTACATAAAGTTGGTGTGCGTAGGTTTAAGACACTGTATAAGCACTCAGTATTAACATGTCCCATTCAATTACCAGCCTCATTCCTGTTTATTCATGATATATGGGAATGAGGCATCTTTGCTTCTGCAGCTTCTGTCATTATAAACCCCAATTGCTGCTTTCTGCCATATCTTCTTGTTATTTTCTTGCTGTCATCTGTAGTCAAGAGTCCATCCATCACCATTGCTTTGATGATTGCCAGAGCCCCAGCACCAAGACCACACTGTCACTTTGACATCCTGTGTATGGAGTAACCTTCCCACTGCAGTAGGGATTTCTAGCAGCTCAAGTGCCAATGAGACAGGCCGCTCCCTGCCAATGACAAGCATGCAGATGGAAAAAACTCCTGTCTTTCCTAGGTTTACTTTCATTTGCTTGTTTGCCTGTTTGTTTGTTTGGTTTGGTTTGTTTGTTTGATTTTTCCTGTCTGTTTCAATTTGTGGTTTGGTCATTCTAATTTCTCTCCTATGCTCGTGTTGCTGCTGTGACACAATCTTTTATCCAGGAATATCTTTTGGAAGAAGTGGCCATGATTTTATTTGCTGTGGTTGACCACAGTGATTAGCAGGAATGCATTGTGCTGTGTGTATTAGGTCTGATTTCTCATATGTATATACTCTCATATATTCTCATAAATACCAGTAAATGGTGCTGTGGACCCCAGCTCTCCTCAGTTTTCCGTGGTTTGCATCAAAGCAGTTTTTAATAGCATGTTTAAATGACATGTTTGCTTTCATCTTTTCCTAGGTAATCCCCACACATACACATACACCTGTATGTATGGAAGTAATGAGTAATATACATAAAGCTGGATAAAGCAAGTCAGATTGAAGGCATGAGCAGACCTGACACAGAGATAACCATGTTATAGCCCCTGGCATGGTTTAGCTTTGGAAGTGGCTCTGTGTCCTTCCCTTGCATTGCTGTGAATTCCTCGGTGAAGGAATGCTATGAACACTGTGTTCTACAGCTTGGGACATGCCAGCAGGCTTAGAGGGTTTCCATTCTAATCACTCACAGTCAATTAGTACACTTACATCTTTCAATACATTCTTTTATTTAAAATTACACAAAAAAACCCCCAAAGAACAAAAACAAACCACAGAGAAATTGTCTTAAGTTTTATTTTGGTATAAAATGTGGTCTTTTTTTTCTGTCTCCCCAATGCATATTTTTAAGTCTTATTTGAAAGTCTTATCTTGAACAGCTTTTTTTTTTTTTTGTACAGTTTTTTTGTACAATTGCCTAATTGGTCAGTTCCACAGTGTGGGAATAAAAGTTCCTAGAACATACGATCTTGCAAAATATCTGTTTCAAGAGCATTTTCCCTTGTTGCATATTTGTTGTATTTTTCATTGATGTAATCCAAGACTGCTCAGGCAACAAAATGTTCCTGTTTTGATGTTAGGGGAATGATGTTGCCACAAAGGATTTGCATATTCCCCACTGCAGCAAAGGTTTTCCTGACGCAGTCAGCATGACACACACCAACAATGAGATTTACCATTTTTCTTTCTTCAGAGGAATCAGCTAACGCGTGTAACAAGCAAGGAAGCTTGCACATGGGTGGCAGCATATGACTGCAAGTTGCACCAGCTAAGAGGCTGGCCGCAGGGGAGCTGAGACAGCCCATGCTGTCCAGGTCACGGCGACAAGAAGAGCAGACAGTGAGCCCCTGCGGCAGATTATGCATCAGCGAAGAAGATCATTGGCCCAGAGCTCTCCCCCGCCTTTTCTCCCTCATATGGACTTGTTTCTAGAATAGTCTCCTTTGTTCCCCCTTGAGTTGTGTATCATTGGTTCATTTGAATTTTGTACCCTCCCTTATTATGTTATTACTGGTCTGTATCCCTGTCCCTCTTCCCTCTGAATGTCCCGGTTGGTTCTGTGAGCCAAGCCACTCTCCATTTCCCTCCCCATATAAGCCTGTGCAACTGGTTGTTCGGGGCAGCTCGCAGCCTCCGGACTTCCAGACCCCTCGACCGTCCAAGCCTCTCCAACGCTCTTCACCTCCCCGGACCCTCACCCGTGCGCCTGAATAAATCACTGGAAGACTGCAGACTGCCTGCCGCGCATTCTTCCGCCACCTGCATTCCCTAAAGCCTTTCGTCTACTACACACATGTGCTCAGAGATGATAAAAATAAAAATTATATTGGGATAAGGCTTTGCTTTCTACTTTCTCCTATCAAAAATTATAAGAAATCAGGAGACAGCCACTCTCCTTGTAGTTATAATTAATGGACAGCATCATCAGTAGCAGAGCAAACACCTGCTCTGTTTATAGTTTTCCAGGTACACCTGCAAATGGAAAGCAAGCCTTCCAAGTAATAGAAGGTCTTAAGGAAACTAATGAGCAGCTTCTGTGCAATCTTGTAGACAGTGTTTGACACAGCAGAAGGACAAAATGATCTCCAGAGCTGGAGGAAAAATACTTTGGAAAGGAGATGCAATTCAAGTGTTGAAAGATGCTGAATTATACAAAGCGCAAATGAATGCAATTTGATGTGACTATCAGAAAGGAAAATTGTATTTAATATCTCCATGGCAGAAAGTGCATCAGAAAATAGAGGGAAAACTGCACTTCATTACTGGAAAAATGAACAGGCTTTTTCCCTGAATATATTCAACTCCTGACTTGCCAGTGCAGACTTGGCCAGGTAAATTCCAATTTTGGTAAATATGTGTCATTCAAACATATAAAATTGACCAAAAAACAAAAAACACTAAAAAACCAACAAATCAAAAAGCCAAACCAGCAATAAATTTAAACATGAATATCCAGAATCATAGCTGTCAGTTTGCAGTAAAATGTCAGTCTCTTCCAGCGCCCATTTTAATCTGCCATGTCCAATATTTGCTAAACCATCCATTGTTTTGTGAGGAAGATTTAAAGGCATGCAAAACACTCCCAAAAGGGCAGTGTTACACAGCCCTGGAGCAGGGATCTGCACAGTGTAGGAGCAGGCACTGAAGTAATGAGATGAGGACAACTCTCCCCACCATAGCAGAACTGGCCACTCATCCTGGTCTGGCTCTGTGTGTAAGCAGAGCTGCCTGACCACCAGAAGAAGGAAATTGCAAGAAGAAAGAAGAAATAATTCAGAAGCAGGAAAATTGGTATCTTCTATGCAATTGCCTGTTTCTTTTTATATAGTTTTTGCATTAAATGCCCCATAGGCCAAGGATACACTGCCACCTTGGATAAGAAATTGCCCTCAGGAGAACCGAAAGGACAGAAGGACGACACCTTTTGTCAAAGAAGTTAAGGTGACTGTGGAGGGAAATCCACAAGTCAATCCTGCGGAAGAGGTTGAGCTTTCCGAGCTCTCCGAGCTCCCTGAGCTCCCTTGGAGGGACTCTGACTCAGATGGGGAAGATGATCTCCCAGTTTAATCCCTCTGTTCCTCTCCCCAGAGACAGCAAAG
>VZRM01008411.1:0-35132 GCA_013397955.1 Grantiella picta
TATTTATATTTATATTTATGCATCAAACACTGTATCAGCCCTTTAATGACAAATATTTTCTTGCATGATATTTGCTGCTGTGTAGTTGCCACTACCACCATTCACTAATGGAGAGGAATCATGAACATCAGACTTCAACACCATTACATTTTTTGCCTCTTGGATGGGATTTGTGTTCTGTTTCCAGATTCTATTACTGGATGAGTCTCTCTGACTTGAAAGAGAAAAGAAAGAAAACAGAAAAAAGAAAAAGGTATAAGCAATGTTTTTATTAAACCTTCCTCTTAGCTTTACACAACATCTTTTTTTTCGTCTTTTGTATGCTCCATGTTTTTTTTAATGATTGCTCCATTACATGTAGAAAGTTCAGAGGATAAGAGAAGGAAATAGAAAGCACTCAGAATAATTCAATTTTCTACTTTGTGAAGAGAAAAATCTGTCTCTCGGCTACATCTAAAAAACTAATAAAAAATTATGTTTTCCTTTTGCAACTTCTAATACATTTGATTTAAAGAAAAAGTCCTTTTAAATCTCTGTGGGTTTTTTGTTGTTTTTTGTTTTTTTTTTTTTTTTTTTTAGGAAAACAACATCAAATGCTTTGCAAAATCTCAGAAGCAGGTGATCCACATACTTGAATTTGTAAGGAAACAAAAGAATTTTACAATGAAACAGACAGTGAAGACTTGGGCAGGGAGAAACCTAATGAGGTTCAACAAGGGCAGTGCAGGGTCCTGCACCTGGGGAGGAATAATTCCAAGCAGCAGCACTGGCTGGTGGCTTGACCTTCTAGAGAGCAGCTCTGCATTCTTGGGAGATGGCCAGGTGACCACGAGCTGGCAGTGTGACCTTGTGGCCAGGAGAGCCAGTGGTATCCTGAGGCACATCGGGAAGAGTGTAGCCAGCAGGTCAAGACAGGTGTGAGACAGAAATGTTAAGGGCTAATGACTCAAAGAAACTGCCATTCACAAAAACTGCAGGTGCTTTTTTGAGGCCAGGTTTGCACCCCACAATCGATGGGGAATAGGAGGGTTTTTGGGTGCATGGGGGCAAAACCTCTGACTTGTAATTATCTCTCTGTGCTACTGTTTGCTTAGGTTGAATATAGTTTTTGCTTAGAGTGGACCACAATCTGAGTACTCACAGTCATCAGTGGGATTTGACCTGGGTGTAAAACTGAGTCCGTGCCTGACTTTTGGTATATTTATCCACTACTTATGATCACAAGGAAAATCCTGCTCAACTCATGTGGTTTAAATCAAATCAAGTTTGAAGCAGTTTATTCATTTATTTATTGACAGAATGTGATTAACTGAAGAACAGAGAAATCACAATATTAGTCACTTCTAAAATGTTAATAAGCACTTAAAGTTTCTAAACACTCTTCTTTTACTAATCCACTAGAGTTTTATTCCCACAAAGACAGACACACACATTCCAGTCCTACCTCCACCCACCCTGCTCCTGGCAATGCTCACATGGTTCTGATAAAATGCTCACCAACATTACATGTTTTGAAGAACTGTAGCAGAGCCCGTGTTCATGACTTGTTCTGCTTTATGACTTTTGCTGAGGAATGAAAATTCCCTGTCTCCTGACGGCTGTATTTTAGAGAAGGTGAATAATGATTATTGACACTTAAAATTAACCAACAATTGACTGCTGAAGATAATGAAGCAAATCTAATGTTAATGTTAATCATGGGTACAAGTCAGGTGTGTTTTAATAGTAGTACTCAAGGACTGATGCATTTAACTTTCATTAGTTTTAATAGGAGTTATCCACATGAATCCATTCATAACCATAAGTAAAGTACACTTGGTATGCGTGAAATTCAAATCATTCTATTTAGACAAGGAATGGTTTAGTCAGAAATGTCTGACTTGTTACAGGGTGGCAATTCTCCTTAAGAGATTCTTTTCCAGATGCAGATTCCCCACTTCTCAAAATATCTACTGTTTGCTGCTATCTGCAAAGAGCATCGGAAGATTTTTAGGCAGTCTGGTTTACGTGAGTTTGGCTTCTCAGAGAGGAAACAATCTTTTTGGTTCAGAACTGCAACAGACAAATCTATCTGGTGTCTTAAATACAGGAGGAATTCCTGCAGCCGTGGACATTTTGTCGTGTTGGGTTGCTACTCGGAGGAAATTAGGGTTTGTGTCATGAACTAAAAATAAGCTAAAAAAATTTAAGAGACCATTAAACATTTTGAGCATCTGAGATAGAGTCATAGTCTTTCAAATAAGACCATTCTATCATTTTATTCATTTTGATTTACCTAAAGAAGTAAAGGCTTATTTCCACAGGAGTTGTAAAAAAAAAAATTCTTACAGGTGGAGGAATATAGACCAGGTTTTAGGATGGAAAGTTACCAGTGTAATGCAGACTTAAGTTACGCCTCTTGTTTGCTACTCAAGTTGTTTAACAGAATTAACAAAGGTATCAAACGGGGGAAACCAAACTCCAATTTTATTGTCTGAATTGATGGGGATAACCCATTGCTTCTTGTACAATTATTCTCCCTTTACCTAGGGCTAATAATATTCCCCCAAAATGCTCTAGTGGCACTGAGAAGAGAAAAAAAAACCCAGAAGAGCAATTCAGAGAGGTTAAATTTGGCTCTGGCTCTGGTTTGCCATTTTGAGAGCATCTGTCTTTATCCTCTGCTGAGTGCAGATGGAGTGCATGGAAAGACAGTGGCCTCCCTAGGCAAAAGCTAATCTTCAGAAATAGCCTCCTCTTTCTCTTGGTGGCTCAAAAAAGGCCTGCACACCAGCATCCAAAGGAACCGTTCTTCTTGACTACTTTTGCCTCAGGGTTTCAGATTTTCTATTAAGAGTAAGGATTTTGCATGTTTGTTCATGTTGGTTTTGCCATTGAAAATGTTTCAATGTGTTTTTCTTGGTAAAGTCAATTTTCTGCAAGATGGAGAGTACTTCTCATGAAAAGCAGATTTCTTTTACTCTGACAGATACATGTTTTTTTTATTTTTTATTTTAGTGGTTTGGATAGCTATTAATACATTGTTTTTCTGCAGTCTTAGTGATTTAGTTCCAGGTTTTCTATGAAACAATCTTGGGTTTGAGCATAGGAAAATGCAACGCAAATCATAGCTGGCACTGTTGTCCACATGACTTTCAGTAAAGGATCCTTGGGAAATATGCATTAAACAAATGTGCTAATATGATAGGACCTGTTTATTGGGTTTGTATTCTGAAGGGCAAGGTGAAATAGGAAAATCTGCAAGCAGATAGGATGAAGTAAATTATTTGAAGAGACCCCCAGGTGATATAATAGCTCAAATTCGCACAAATCAATAGCAATGCACGAGGCCTTTGAGAGACCAAATTCTCACTGAAAACTTAATAAATTCTGTTTCTTTATTTGAGAGCTTCTATTCTGAGTACTCTTTCAACCACATCACTAAAAGCATTCCTCTTACACAGCAAGGAGTGATCTTCTCATTTTGATGGACTCTGCCTATTTATCTTTATTATTTGTACTGGATGAGCTAGCCCTGCCTGACAGTACTGACCATGATCACAAAACTTTTAAATTATGATAAAGGCAATTTTTTCTTCTTTCTGATATTTACATTTAAAACCAAAAAAATATTATAGCTACTGTCCATAATGATTTTTTTGGTTTGTATTTGTCCTAAATAGGAGACTCATTTCTGAAGTGGAATGCAGGCTTCTTCTTTCCATATTATAGTTTTTATTAATGGTTTTCACTGTGATAGTATCTATTAACAGCATTTTTGTGCTCTTATAAGCAGCTTATGTATTTCCAGTTTCAAAGTTGTTTTGATGTTTGATCAGATCTTTAGTCAAGGAGCAAGAGCTTTCAGGACTGTAAGTCTTTAGGAAGTGTCCATGTTTTTAATATGCTTCAAATGATTAATATTTCTAGTTCTGGTGCAGTGGAGGTATGTGGGGTGTGTGTGTGGAGGTGGCTCACAGTCTGTGCAGGAAGGAGATGGGGACATGGCTCTGGCTTGACCCTTCCAGTCACTGTGCCAAGCTTCCAGTCAGTCTGAAAGGAGAGAAGAATATTTTCTCTTTAGTTCCTAAGCATTGCTTTTATTGCTTGTAATGAAAGCTAAGTAAAGATAATGACTCTATATGATCAAAGCTTCCTAAATATATATTTAGACTCCTGAAAAATGTTATCAATTCTTTGTAGATCCTCACTTCTTTTCAAAGGTATCTGTTGTTACAGAGCCTTATTATGTATCTAGGGTAACTCAACCTAGAGCCTGCATTTGTATACATTGCCTTCAATTGCTTTCACAAAGTGCAAATGAAGTGGGAGTGCTTGTGTTTGGGTATTGTCCATTTAGTAAGTAGGTCATGCCAGTGGCATGCTTATCAACTCTGTGACAGTGCAAGGGCTCCCTGTTGCTGTGCTAATACTAAAGCAAAGTCAAGGGAGCTTATTTTCAATGAAAGAGACAGATGTTAATCCCACAATGACACCACTTTATTACATTGTCGAGATGTCTGTGCCTTCTTCACGTGATGTGAGTGGATGGGTGTGGGCAACTGGGTGTCCAGCATGGCTCTGCTCAGAGCCGACTGGGTGTGAGCCAGGTGGTAGAATGTTGCTAGGAGCTGTGACCTAGGAAATAACCTCTGTTGAGGTTAGTCTCTCATATTAACCAATGTCGTGCACCTCTGAGGCTTCCAGGCTGAGTTGGATCCCCTCCAGCCAGCTACAAGCATGAGCAGCTCAGGCACATGTCTTGTCTTGTCACTGTAGACACACCTTGGGAGTAACAGAATAACCACTGGAAGACTGGAGGTGCAAATATTTGACCCTTTTATTCCCTCTGTCACTGTCCACAGTATCCTATTCAGCTCAGATGGCAGGGAAATGCTTGTTTGCCTAAGACCAATCAGTTAGAGAGAGCTGCTTGCATGCCTGTGGGTTTTCTTTTTACAATGCAACAAGGACTCACAGGCATGGTTTAGCACTCCACTCTTTTAGAAATGAACACAGCAGAAGCGCCTTTGCAAAGAGAATATGACTTAAATCTGGTGTTCTCATGATTTTGAGTGAGTAGAGCTGTTATCTGAACAGCTGGTCCAGATGTGACTTGAATTCTGTTTACAACCTGTCCTTTTCTGAAAACAAAGTGTTTGAATACTTCAGAGTTTTTCACACACCAAAAAACTATTTTGCTACATTCTGGAATATGAGCTAATTAAGCTCAGTTTTAGTTCCATTTAATTTTGATAGAGATAGATAATTTACATATTAAAAAAAATTTATTTAGTAAAACCGAATTATTGTGGGTGAAAGGAATATGGGGCAATGATTCATTGCATTTACTGCTAGACAAAAACTCATCATAATGTTTAATATAAAAATCACTGCTTAGTGCCTAGTTAAGTAATGAAAAAGCCATTGCAGTGTTTAAAGCACATGAGAAGCAAAAAGACAATATAGGTCAGGAACTCTGCAAGACTGGAGAAACTCTTTTTTATTGAAGAAGAAACAATTTTTATATTTTCTTCACATTGAAACTACTGAGCAAATAAAAATCAAATGTTTTAAATTCTAAATTAGAGATACAGAGCAGGCTGATTGTTGCCCACAGGAAATATTTCAGGCTGTTTTATAACATTCTAAATATGAAATATACCATATAAGAAATGTTTGATTCATTCTGAAGCCTATGATGAATGTTCACCAGGAACCACTGACCATTGCCTCATCTCAAGTGGAATCAAATTGGAAGTTTCCCAGAGAAAGCAGAGATAGACCTCTGGAGTGCAGTATTTAATCTAAGTTCCTTGTACACATTTCATCTTGCCTGAACAGATAAAGCAATTTTTTTTTTCACAGTTTGGTGAGAAGTGACCACTGTTAGCTGTACAGTGAGTCTATAAATGTGGAAACATAACTGTTGGTAAGCAAGGACAGTGGATTTGTAGGAAAGTTGCCAACCCTCTTTTTTTCCCATTCCCTTTCCCTTCTTTCCTTCAACTCCTCCCCTACCGTTTTTTCCCATGCAAAAATTGGGAAATCTTTATTTTAAGGGCATTCTGTCTCCTGAAAATAGTCTTGTGAAATCTGCCTCTTTTCCTGACTCTTTTTGCAATAGGAATTTCAGGTAGAAGTCAAAGCTCTGCTGTTAAAATGTCAGAATACAACACATGAAATAACACATACAAAAGCCCATACACATACCAAATTAATAAACTGTTTAGCCATAAAACACACACAAAGACACACACAAAGACACACACAAAGACACACACAAAGACACACACACCCCCCCACACCACACACACACACACACACAAAAACTATTTTAAGGTATTTTGAATATTACACAATGCATAATTGGGCTGGAATCACAAGTTGAATGAAACTTTCCTAAGCATGGAAACATATCCTGTACCGTGAGATTAATTCGCAGTTTGTGTGGAAGTTAGAGAACAATAACAGACAAAGCAACATCAAAATGTGTCACACTTTAGCAGATTTGTGACTTGGCATTCATGTTAACATTAAATGTGCGAACTTGTTAGCATTTTCTCATACAGTTCCTGTTCTTATCAGAACCTTCTGGGTTTATTGCTGGCTACTGCTCATGTTTTATTTTTGTGAAAACTCACTTTCTTCCTTCCAGAAAAACTAAAACATGGGAATTTCAATTTAAAAGGTCAAGTCAGTATTTGTTGCCTTTTAACTACAGCTTTCTATTGTAAATTGTTGCTGAGAAATTAATTGGAAAAAGCCAAGAGGGTATTCTTCATGACATTATTCCAGGGCGTAGTTTTCAAGCTGTTTACTACAGAGACGGAAACACATTACAAGTTCTGTCCACATGTAAGATAGCATGCACTGGGGCATAATGATAAGCAGATGGCATTATTTGCAGTGGAAGTAATAGCAACCAGAAGCATTTCTGCCTACATTATTTTGCAAATGTTTTTATATTATGTTGTGTTAAAGTGTGGAACTTTATGTGCTTTCCCTTTCTAAGGCACAGGCATTGATAGCAATTGATGAGAGAGCTGGTGGTGATAAGTAAACAGAGAGTAGTTATTTGGAAGTAGGTAGTATTTAAAAACAACACTACCACAGCAATCACTAGCAAAAGATAGAACAAGACAGAACAAATACCAGTGAAATGTTCCAGGAAATTGAGGAAAGATGAAATTGGATGTTGGTTTTGTTGTTAAAGATGTTGTTTCAGAAAGTCTTTAACGAATATGCCATTCAGAAAATCTGAAGCTTCTAACTTTTATTACCAATAATACTGCCTAATTTACCACCACCATCTGCCTGGCAATTATTGCTGGAAGCGATGCATCCAAGGCAGAATATTTCAGAGAATGACACTACAGTACATGGCTGCTGCATTGTGAGCTGGCATGTGTCAGGGAGACTCCCAGGCTGGCAGAGACCTAAGTCACAAATTTTAGGTACACTTGTGCACACACAAATATATGCAGGTGTGTGAATAGATACACAATATGTATCTATATGTGCACCTGTACATAATAGTGTAAAAATGAGTCTTATGACATTTCATTATGATGCAGTGTTGCCAGGTTAGTCCAATGTTCCCCTCTTGAGGCTTAAATAAAGCTCTGTGTTTGAAAAAAAATAATCAATTTAGAATTGTATTAAAATAATTTCCTTTGCACAGACACTTTGTATGATCTTGGAGTTATATTTCCTCTAGATACATGTCCTCATGGCCTTTTGCACTTAGACCTAGACTGTAACATTTTTAGTGTGACCAATACATTGAAAGAGATGGTGCAGAAGGGACTTATATCTGTGGCAAGTCCCAAAGGGATTCAGCCTCCAAAGGCACAAAGGGCCATATGCAAGAGTGACAACACTACCTGCTGGAAGACTGCAACACATCCTCCCTCTAGCACTGGCTGGAAACAGCTGGTGTGGAAAAATATGGGCAATGAACACAAGGCAGCCTCTTCCCTGCTGTGCTGTAGAGAACAGCTAGCTGCTTTCCTTCTTACCCTGCAGTGAAGAGCAGGATGTTGTGCCACCATGGACTTCAATGGGAGGACAACTTCAGACACTGTGGATTCACTGCAATTGCCAGCTGGGAGGAAGGACAGAGATGAGATGCTTCTCTGTGTGGTACATCCTGCTGTATTCCACAGAGGACACAATCAGAGGAGAATCACCATACTCTTGGTCACTGGAGCAGTTGGAATGAAAGGAAGTCTATGCACTCAATCAGAGCAGAAATGAAATTCTTCGGAATCAGGTGTGATAAATATGCTGCCTCTGTAAACTCTGCTGTTAAAAATGCAATAGCAATAAAAATTAAAAAATTTCTAATATATACATATAATTAATATATGGTCTCATGTTTTGGACGTTATTCCAGTGATTCTGCCACTGAAACGTAATAACCTGATAAGAAGGAGTGCCAAGGTATTTCAGTATTCTTATTTATTTGTAAGGTCAAGAGATCTGACAACAGAAAACAGACACTCAAGTACTGCAGTGTAGGGTGCAATCCTTGCACTGAAGAGTTTACAGTCTGAGCAGGTGAAAGAGTCAAGATTGCAGAAGGCTTTCATTTTGTGCATGAGAAACAGAGCCTCTGCCACAAATCTGGAGTTTCATGGTGTCTGTGGGGTTTAGATTGCAACCTGGAAAGACACAGTAATACGTGTTCAGTTATGCAGGAATAACTCTAGCACTGAAAGCAGTAAGAACTGCACCACAAAACATGATTATCCTTGTTTCCAGGACGTAAAGGACCAAGCTAGAAATCAAATTAGGATCTGTCAGATGACAGCAACAGCCCTGACAATTCCTGAAGCCTGATTTCCTCTCTGGAGTTCAGCTAACACCGCTGTGACTGTAAAATGCTGTACAGAAATACAGGGCCTCTGTATTAGCTGTGTTGAGTACTCCTGCCTGGTTACCCATGTTAGCATGGACATCAGCAAAGACAGCATTTCACTCTTCTTGCTGACCCTCTCTGCAAATCAAGGCTAGATTTGTAGCTGAGCTGCTAATGTGACACACATCTGCCACAATGACTTCAGCAGAGAGACTCTGAAAGCCAAATGACAATCAGATTGAAAGTGATGCTATGAAGAAATACCAGTAAAAGTCCTGAGGAAAGTCATTCACACCTAAGATTAAGTGAAGTATTGTCTATGTCAAATGAACTGTTGAAATCAGAAAAAAGCTGTAACAGAAGGAAGAGAATTATTCTCTTGTATTCAGAAGAAAAAAAAAAAATCAATATAGGAGAAAAAGCCAATTGTAACATCTAAAAGCTGTAACAATTAGTTCTCTAATATATGACCTTTTGAAGTGCCAAAAAGCTATTTTACGGCAGACTTTTTTTTTTTTTCTTTAATAGATGGATGGCTTAATTGTACAGAAGCAATCATGTAAAGCTAAAAGACCATATTAAAAAAACCCCATTCCTTTTCAAGTCCAACATCAATGTCTTAGAAATTTGAGGTACTCTATTTTCATGAAGGTTCCTGTGCATTCCAGAATTATACACGAGCCTAAACATTGTTGTTACATTGAGCTTGAAATCAATGAGGGCACTGCGCTGTAAACAAAGGAACAATTTGACCCAGTGAGCACAATTAAGTTTGTTTCAGTCTGCGATGTGAACTGCAGTCTGCATGAAAATCTTCTCCCAGAGCTTCAAACCACAGTACATCTGTTTCTCTCACCTAGCTGACATGGTTACAAGTGGCAAAGTATTAGCTAAAAACCAAACAAGAACATTTTTAATACGTGATTCTTCCATGCAATAATAAAGCTAAATACTATTTTTTAGCACATTGATATCTAGTTATTGACCTACTCTATGTGATAATGACTAAAATTTAAATAGACACTATTAATTCCATTATGTCTTTGCATGTGAACATGTAAGAAATCTGCTGCATTGAAGATGCAGCTTTTGCCAAACAATTCAGAAAATGTATCAATAACAACTTTGAATATAGCTGCACATATAGGAGGAATACAGCAGGATGAATACACATAGTCCCAAACACCACCCTCATTTTGATTCCTAAAATCTTCTCTTCCTTGACATGTAAGTGATATACAGAAAATCCTGGGTTACCTATAGGATTTTTTTCATCAATCCTCATGACTTTCAGAGGATCAAGGTTGTATCCATACGTTCTTGACATTTTCCCTGCAGTGTTCTTTTGCAGTCATAAGTGGAAAATGAATTGCAATGGATTTTATGGGAGCATGTGGGTTAAAACTGGCTGAAAGACTATAAACAAAACATTATGATAGTGACTAGGGGAAAAATATCTAGTGGGGTAATGAAGGGTGCAGATTCAGGATTGTTCCTATTTAACATCTTCATTAGCAATCTGGAAGAAAGAATAAACAGCATGTTAATGAAATGCACAAATGATACTAAATTAGGAAGAGTCACAAATACTAGTGAGGACAGAAACATAATGCAAAGACCCTAGGGAGAAATCTGGGCAGGAAATAACAAAGCAAGCCACTACTCACAAAAAGCATACTAATACATTAAATATAGAGCAGTATGAATCAATGAGGGAAAATCCACAGAAGTAGTAACATTGGAAGAGATTCTGTGAGCAACATATTAGATATCTGGAGCAATGTGACATGCTGGCAATAAAAACCAATATATTCAGTGCCACATATGCAAGGGCATAAAGTCATGGATCAAAGAGGCCACAGCTCCTCTAAATGTCTTTCTGCTAACAGAAAGTGGAATACTCTGTTATGAGAACACAAGAAGATCCCAAAGTCAGCATAGCTCTGCTCAGTTGTAATAGTAGATGTTTAGGTGAAAAAAATTCTGCAAGAAAGAAGAGAGAACTGATATATAAATGTATGGAAAGTCTCTGATGAGGATGAAGCGGAAGATGGGTTAATGGAAGGAAAAGTAACTGGCTATATTCTGAAAAGTTTTTCTTAACTTTTATTCAGATCAACCACATGTTATTCTGTAACAAAAGCTAGCAGATTAAAAGCTGGCACTTAATTTGCAAAAGGAAAGGCATGCATACTTTCCTATTGGTAAAATATTTTTCCCCACACATCACCTACACATAAATTGAATGAAAGAAATCTATTGTGTAAAACTTGGGATCAATAAGGTTCCTCAGACTGTGCAAAACTTAAATCTGGAATCAGCTGAAAATTGCTTGGTATATAATTTTTTTTTTTTAATGAGACTGAAACAGGCATAGAGAAATGGAGAGAAAGAGAGGTTAAAGTTTATCCTAATTTTTCTGGTGAGATTTTTTTTATTCTTTTTGTTTTTTTTAAATAGGACCTAAGTCTGTCTGTTGCATGAGTAGACTTTTTTTTTTGAACAAGCAAAATGCCTTTTTTTTCGCAAGATGGAGGTATACGAAGAAAAGGAAGAAAATACAAAAAACAATAATAAAGCTTGTTGTGGCATTGATCTAACTCATGCTACATTTGTGTTTTTGACACTGCATTGATTCTAATTCTATCATACTTTTCTACAGCTGACCCAGAATGTAGTAAAATTTTGAGTATACTCTGTTAAATAATACAGTAAACAGTACAATGACAGTGAAACTATAACTGAATAAAGCTCCTTGATCCTGGGAGAGATGCTGCTTCTACAAAAGGAGAGATTGAATTGATTAAGGTTCTTCAGTTTGTAAAAAATGGGAAGGCATGTTTAACATTTATTTTTATGCACATTCACATAAATACACTCATTAATATGAACAATATGGAAGAGTGAATAATCATTCTTCATTCTTTTTCTTCTCACAATAAAAGTGTTCAAGAGTAGAAAATGAAAATATCAGCCAGCTGTTGTAAACCAGAGAGAAGTGCTATTCCATGCTATGTGTAATTAAGCCCCAGAACTCATTACCAGAGGATGAGTGCAAAAAGAGGTCAGAAAGACCCTGAAAGCTAAGGGTATGGAGGAGCTCCGAGAAGAAAGTTTCACAGGAAACTTGTTGCTCTGAAAGTCCCTAAACTTCAATTTACCAGGGCTGTACATTAAAACCTTAGGGGTCACTATGTGCACATTCATTGCCTTTATGCTGTTCCACGTGTTTCTATCCACACACCAGGTATGCTATAAGCCTTAAGCTGACCCAATAAAGTCTTCTGTAAGCTAGAAGTTGTTATTATTAAGAGAGAATAATCACAATCACAATGAAATACCCTGTGAAGGCACTTTTTTTTTAAAAAAAAGTGCGATGTGGGGAATTTTGAAAATCTACACATGCACACACACAACAAGGGTTGGGAAAACAGCAGAACTAGGAATTATGAATGCTTTTTGAAGGAAGAGCAGTGTTAATTGTGTGCAATCTTAGAAGCTGCTGGTTTGCCATCAGGACCTGCATTACAGTGCAAACACTAAGGCCTCTGAAAAATTAAGAAACTGTTGTGTGCTTTGGAAAATAACCTAAATGCCAAAGTACTTCAAATATGTAGTTTTCAGAGATGTCTCTCCACAGTAGGAATGTATAGGATATATTGCATAGGATTATTAATAAAATTTTGTGGTTAATAAAACAATTTTGTGAGTTTTTAGGGTATTGTATAGTGGCACATTTGTTCAGTACACACCAGGTGTAGTCCAGGGCAAAATTAAGCTTATTTAAAAAGGTAATGTGGAACTGGGTAGCACCAATCCTTAAGTGACGGAAAGGGCCTTGCTTGGAAAAGATAAAATGCAGCATATGTTCTTGGGTGTGCATGATTGCTGCTATAACTTGCTGTGGGTTTGCTAGATTTATGCATCTGTCTAGCTTCCTTATTGTAGGTGGAAGGGAATGTGTGTGTCTCACACTACATCAGTGAAAAAAGCCTGACATCATATCTAAGGAGTGTCAGACTCACTTGCTCAGTTCTTCTTTTCCTATCTCCAACACTCCACAGATGTTGAAAGCTTTGTTAAAACTGTTAGTTGTGTTTGGTGGGTTAAATATATATCTCAGTTCTCTTTGTCAGGTGAGGAGAATAATTTTTGGTTTAGAGGCTTTTATAAGGAAAGAAATAGCAGATATCTAAAAATAAGTAAAAGACTTACTTTATGTACAACATACAGTGTGATCCCAGAGGGAAGATTAAGAAAGATGTCATAAATTACAGAGTCTATCTTATTAATAATGGGTTAGAGATATTACTGTGACATGAAAAAATTTAATTATTAAACCTACTTGGATTGACAAGACTTTTGACATAATGTAATGTATTTAATGTAATGTAAAAAATGTATTAACAAAATACCTGGTTTCTATGAGAGGGTGAAGTTTTCTTTTATGTGCACTCTGTTAAGTTGAATTACTTTTTCATAATATTTTCCTAACGTATTATGCTAAGGGCACTGTAATTATATTTATTACTCCTGAAAAGAATGAAGAAGAGTATGTGGGAGAATAATATGTAGTAAATTTGTTATCAGATTTACTGCAGCCTTTTGAGGAGATATATCCCTACCTGCACCTGCACAGGTGTTTCCTGAAGAATACTGGTCCTTGATCAAGAGTGTGTTTCAGACTGCAAGTATATCATACTGGTTTTTTTTTGTAGGAAGATCCACTCAGTTTGATTTCCATCCCAGAAAAACATCCTCATTATCTCTGGTTGTGGGCTGGCACTTGTAACAAAGACCTGCTTCAAGAGGAAAGAGACATATAACAAAATTTGTCAATAAAAAATATGCATATCACTGGAGCCACAGACAGGCACGTTTGGGGAACAGAAGATGCCAATTCATATATGGGTAAGTTCATCTGTTAAGTAAATACAACTGAATCACATTAAATATCTTTGATTATGAACAAGGACATTTCTGTCAAATTCCTTCTGTTAACTGATCAATTTTAAAAATTCATTGAAAGTTTATTAAGAAAATTGTTCCATATGATATTTTTCTACCATTTTGTGTCTGAAACTCATTGCTCTTGTGTCCTTTCCAGTTCTTCTGCTCGAAATGACTGATTCCACTTCCTAGGCTTCATCTGACTCCAGTTGGTTCCTCTGGAAGTGGAGGTGCAGAGACAAGGGTGTCTGTCTTTACAGGGGCAATACAAGCCTGGCAGACTGGTAGTTAATGGTTCTGGGAATGGAGAATGAGGATAACTTCTCTGCTTTCTGAGCCTGAAGTGTCCTGTAATTATCCTGTTCACAGCCAGTAGACAGTTTCAACACATGGCTTGACTAAAAAGAAGCTCTTCAACATAGTATTTTTTTTCTGTAGCTGAGATTGCTGCAACACACAGGCTTCCTTGGCTTAAACCAAATTATTAATACAGCAATAAAAAATATTTTTGCACTTACCGATTATTGTAATATTTTTCTGTATTCAAAGCACATTTTTGGCCAAAAAGTCTTGGCACCAGCCATGACCTGTAGATCATAGTAGGTCCTGATTTCTCAGCTCCCTGAAATGTTAAAGAATTATGCCAAAAATATGAATACTTCTTTACTGCAGCCCCATGTTCTTTTCCACTCAAGTCCGGAGCAGATGATGGGCACACTTACATGCTCTGTATTTTTCACTGGGTTGTGACTATTGCAGTAGAGTATACCACTTTAACCATAACAGCAGCCACCACTTTTTCTTATAATAAATATGTCAATAAAACACTGGAGTAAATCTATGCTAAGCTTAATAGGTAAATGGAAAGAAAAAACACCCTGAAATTAATAGCAGAGGACAGAAGACCAAATTCTTGCTGTATAGAAGACCAAATTCTTGCTGTATTAGCTGTATGTTGATTTTTCTTCTGGCACTTAATGTTCTGCTATGATTTCTTGGCATTTGGCACAGCTCTCCAGAGTATTCCAAGTGCAATGCTTGATACTTGCCAGGTAAGATCCAAATGATACAGAAGTGTGAATACTTGTATGTGAACTATAGGTCTGTTAAGCTGTCAGTGTAATTATCATATTTATTTAAAACATTTCAACCTGCTTGACAAATTAATGTTACAAAATATAATATATTTTTTACTTACTGTAGTGCTTTTTTTACATTGACATGGCTGTGTTATGGAGCCATATGTCCATGATAACCCCGTATTTTCTGTTTTGTGCTGAAATTGAATTTGTGTATTAAGCAGTAGCAGAAGATTCAAGACTTCATTTCGTAAGGCTCAGTACAGTAGTTGGCATTACTTTATATCCCTTTAGTAAACACACATTCAGTATCCTTTATTGTCCTTGGGAATTATGCATAACAGTGAATGGGAGGACTGATAAGCAAAAGTATTAGAAAAACATTATCTTGAAGTTTTGCATATGTTTTGGAAATTCATACTCTACTGCACATGTGAAATGATGGATTTGTTTTTAGATAGCTTATCAACAAAAATAAAGTAGTCCATATATGGAGAATTAATAGTTTTCAAGCATTTTATTTTGTCTGAATTGATGACATGAGAATATCTCTGAATTTTTAAACCCCCCCTGCCAGGAAGCAAACACACTCAAGTGTTCAGATAACAGCTTCCCATAGCTACATGTTGTAAATGTATAAGTAAAGAAACACAAGGATGTTTCTATCCCATTTCTGGGATAGAAATAGAAGTATATAATATTGATAAATTGTATGTACATTGCTAATCTGCAGAAAAATTATTTTACTTGTTACCAATCTTCAGAACTGTAACAAAACATAGATCAATATTCTGAATTATATCTAAGCACATGCAGTGTTTATTAAGATTTAATCAAAGTTTAGCAAAAAATTAGTTCAACGTGCTTTCTGTTTCAGATGATCAGGATTGCTATTTTATGTCAGGTCATAAAACTTTTGCATGAGTCTGCAAAAGACTCAACTTTGGCTCATTTAAAGGGCAGTGAATGAAGCAGACATTGCACTGGCTTCAGAGGATATAAGCACATACCTTATAATAAGCACATCTGAGCACTGACCAGGATATCATATTTCCTTCGAAGAGAATTAAAATATTTTAGATCTATTAAGTAATGTAACTCCATTGTAATCTATTTCCTGGTTTGTATATATAGTTAAAAAAAACCTGTATATGTGGTGTACATATGGCGCATAAATATAATTTAAACTATTTGATTATTTTTAATACTATACTGAATTAATATTATATTATAGAAAGAACTTTAATTTACCATCCTGCATAGGAATGGTTATGTAAGTAGTCACATGATGCTATGAAATGTCAAAGGACAAAAGAATTCTTTCTGGTGTGTGTGCATATGTAATGAGGTTCCTTGTTGTATATACCTAGAGTATATTGAAAGAAAATTATCTCTCCAGAAAAAACTTTTCTTTTGCTTGTAGAAATTCGGAGTTCAGTTTAAAAATACATAATTTTCCAGAAGATAATGTATATATCCTCTGTTTCAAATGCTCTAGTATTACTAAAGGTGGTCATTATCAGGACAGAGAAGCAAACTCTGTAAATATAAAGCAGGTAAATATCCTGCTTCTCCTTTTTGAATAATAAATAATGTAATACAGACACTTAGGAAGAATCCTCTAGGTAACATCCCCTCCTACAACTCATTTGACCAAATCCTTTTTTCTAGTAGGAAAAAGCATCTTTCAGTTGTTTAATTAAGAATTACCCATGTATTAGAGTACAGTCTCTAAATAACCCTCTAAATAAAGGGGAGTTGGGACTAGAAGATCTTTAAGGTCCCTTCCAATCCAAACCATTCTGTCATCTATTCTATGATCTAAGTACATGAAGAAATTGTTAAATACGTCGTCCAAAAGTTGTTGGTTTTTTTCCCAAAGAGACCAAAAGAGAAATAAGAAATAGCTATCACACACACACACACAAAAATCCCTATATTTGTGATGGTGACAGAGGTATCTGTGAAATAAACCAGACAAATATTAATGTTATTAGATAAAAGTGCAATGTGGAGGATTTGCACTAAAAAGAAACCCAGAAAAATAAAAGCATGAAGAAGAAAAGGAGACATCAAGACAGACTATTAATAGTGCTTTTTAATTAATTTTGGTACTCGCTGAACCTCAGATCTCACAAACACTTCTGTCAGTAAATGTGACTTTATGGACTCCTATAAGCTGACAGACAGTTTTGACTGGCTACAGTTCTTCCTGTGAATACGTGTGAACTGGATGAGAAGGACCCAAACTCTACCAAGATCAGTAAGAAGAGTATTGCTGACAGCAAAACTTCTATATGGAAAGTGAATTAGAAAATCTTTCATATGAAATAACTAATATCATAAACAGGAAGCACAGCAGATTGAATTATCTGTAGTACAACTCTGTAGAGATTTGTGACTCTTTAGAGATAACTTCGAATGGTGGAATCCTTAAAAGATAACTTTCAGCTCCCAACACCAAATCTGTTTAATAGAAAATGGCACTACAAGGTATCACATGATAGCATCTGATGGATTACAATAGGAAATGAATTAAATGGTGATTAATTAATTACAACCATAACAGATGATAACAATGTCTTTAATCAGAAGTGATTACATTACACCAAGATCAAATAACTTAGTAAGCATATGTATTTGAATAAACAATAGCAGCTAACATGCCCCATTTAATTTATCTGCTGCATACAGCAACACAAAGTGGCTGATGAAATATCCTTTCCTTTTTTTTTCCCCTGGAGAAATAAGAAAAAATGGGTAAGTATTAAAAGGGCATAGGCTGAATATCTGAATTTCATCATAGCTATACTCTTCCTCAGTTACTCCTTTTTTTTTTTTCAAGTTATCTTAGGGTTATAGGCTCTTTTCCTTTTCAGTCCAAAGGTGTTTTGTTTGGTTTTAAGTTGTAGTTCAATTTGTTTTTGTGCAATTCAAACAGAGAAAAATAATTTTTTTTGAAAACCCATCTTTTACTGAAATTTGGCTTGCAATAAAGTCATAACTACAATTTTCATAGGGGATGAAAATCCCAAGTGAAGGAATTTAATTCAGAGTTTGCAGGTTTTTTAAGATAATCAACATTTATTTAGCCACTTGTTGTATTCCTTTCCCCTACACAGATTTGCAAAATTAATTTGGTTGCAAAATCAAAAAACAGTGTATCATTCCTGGTTTAGGTCATTCTCAGCACCTTGCAATCATAGACATTTTCTTGCCTTAGCAGTTCAGCCCAATTACTGACTTTGGCGCAAGACTTCTAGAGATTTGCCGCAGATGATATTATAAGAAATTAGGATGACTTCCAACCAGTAAAACTTTCAGAATGGCAGGACTGAGTAAGTCCTTAATCCTCCTAATTCAGCTTTTCTTAAAAAGATCCAGATAATTACATACAAAAGGCATTTGAAACCTATAAAGATTTGGTGTCTTTAAACAGGCTCAAATTGTGCATCCCAGGAGAAACATTTAAAATCACTTTTGAAAAATTTAGGTCGGTATATAATTAGAGCCCCAAGTTACCCAAGAGTATCAAATTTGAGCTGTGTAATGTTAGACACATTCATTGACAGTTTGGCTACATTCAGTGGCAGTTTGAACTTTCAAATGCATTCCTGTGAAAATAGCAGGAAAAATAAACTAAAAATCACAGGAGACCTCTTTTTTTTTAATATTTATAGTAAATTTTGTGATCCTGGTGCTTTCATGCCAAAGTACAAGCTTGTCATAGTATCCTCCAAGTGAGAAACTGTAGCTGAGAAGCTAAAGAGTGGCATACTTCTGTATTCATGTTTCTGTTTAGAATTCACAGCACAAAGTGGAAAAGCAAAAAAAAAAAAAAAAAAAAAAAAGTTCTCTCTTANAACCTTTTGAGATACATTCACTGTTTGTTTGTTTGACTGGAGAAGGACTGCTGCAGCATTGGTTTGTCCTATTGCCACCCCTAAAACCCAGGGGCTATGGGAATCGTTGTGCCTGGAAGACAGAGATCATCGAAAAATGGCTTTGGCTTGACAGTCTGCCTATTCAGCCATCTTACTCTTGTGACCATACCTCAAATGCATGCTCCTTGCATATAGTTAGAAAAACCTGACAGCTTAAATTCTTATTTTAATCCTACTTGGGATTTCTATGACGATCTAAGGCACTGCTGCCAACTTGGTCTAATGGGCATATTGTTAATCTGCAGTCTGAGAAGTGTAATTTCTACTTCTTGCTCTGCTGCATGATGGGAAAATTTTATGTTTCAGATCCTGTTTTTGCAGGAATGGAAGGCAGTGAAACTTATTTACCCCTCAAACCACTGCAAATTTATCAATAAATGTAAAAGAAAATGTTCTGTGATCAGAATAGAGTGTATTTCCCATGGATATTTGTATTAGAATGAGGTTTAATTTTGTCTAACAAGAAGTAAATGCCAAAAAAAGTTATATTTTACTTAGATCCAGTTATAACATCTCTTTCAGGTGCAAATAAAATCAACGTTAAATTCATACTTTATCTATTCCTTAACATGGGGACCAAGAAACTTTCTCCACTATGTAATTTCTCAATATCTACATCATTGGTAGAAGTGAGTCATCCGTGGCACGTCTTTCCCTCTGGAAATAATGTGTAAACCTGGCCAACTTGTTTAAAGTCTTCTAGAAGGACTCACATAAATATATGCACTTGGTGTAGGATCACAGAAGTCTCAATTCTGTAAGGAGCTGGGCAAAAGAAACCCCAGAAAAAACACCATCCCTGATATGTCAGCATTGAATATAAGATACAGATTGGCTGTACAAACCAGATTATACCATTTTACTGTAAATTTTATGTTGGCATTCATGACCTTAACAAAAAGACCTGAAGCCATAATCTCCAGTCCACTTTAAATACATGTATTACACTGCTGAGTCAGTGTAACAAATTTCAGCCATCTTTCTTTCTTGATATACCTATTCCTTTAGAAAGAAAGCCTTCTAGAATTCAGGTGCACTCCAAAGAATGGCCTCTGAACCTGGAGTTTGAGGTGTGGTGATAGATCATCTTATAGGCTTCCAAACTGAGCAGGCACAGTAAGAAAAATTTCCTCTGGTAAGATGCTTTAGATAAAATAAAATGAGTGCTACTTTTAGGTCAGGCATACTGGCATTGTCCTGGCAAGGGTAAGGAGGAACCTTCTGCATTAGATGACCTATCTCTTCAGTAAGTGGTTCCAGCCCTGGTGGATAGCAGTGACCTCTGGCTACTCTGCTGACAGCATAGCTGAAGTGGGTTCTGATTTATTCAGAGCTCATCTTTACATGGCCTTCATATGCTCCTGAAACACTCCCCACAGAATTTACTTTCCCAGTCACTTTGTACATGTACTCCCACACACGTGTGAAAGTGTAGCTTGTATCACACAAATGCACATGTATATTACTAGCAGAAAGAAACTGTCTTTTTTAAAGTGATGATCCATTACCCCAAGTAACCTGACTCTTCTACAGGAAACTCTCCTATGACACTTGACTTCAGATATGATGCAAAAGTCTGTTTAACACATATTTGAGGATTTGTCCTTGGCATGGATCATAATCCTGACTTCTCAACTTCAACCAACTTTAAGAGGAATTACTAGATGCAAAATGGTCCACTCTGTGTCCAGACTGTGCCTATGAAAAGTGCAATCCTTAATTATAAGAATCCTCTGGTAAGCTCCACCATAATATTCTTAAAAAGGGACACTGAATTCTATGTAAATTACGTAATAAAATTAATTCAGTGATTTGGTTGAGTCATGCAGACCAAAAATCAATAGGTTAATGAGTTTCAAAACAAGCAGAATAACATGCAGCTCTCTATAATTTTGGTAGCCTGAAGATCCATTAATGTATTTTCATAATTTCAGTTCTACTACTAATTTAGTTTCCAACTCTCTCTATACAACTCCTTCAGAAAGCTGATCAAAGTAAATTCAAAGACCACCACTACCAAATAAGAAAATGCTTTGTGTTGCCAAGTTTCTTGGAAAAATATAAGTGAACGATAGCCAGAGGAATTGGATCTTTTTCTTCTAGTTAGCAAAGCATATTTTAAAACTGCCCTGTGCTAATAATTTCTGCTTGAAATATTTTCTTTTGTAACTGGATCTTAGATTCCTTTCACTTTGTCAATCACTTAGGCTTCAAGTTTAAATATGCAAGAACACAGAGCACAACAAAAGAACACACTAATCTTCCTCTGTCAAAAGCAGATCCTCTTTCTTATTCCCCAAGGCCAGACAAAACAGAGCTGGGCTATAACATTAAATACAGTGAAGCAAGCTTACATATTTTCTTATCTCTTGTTAAAATACAGACCTGATATGTAAGAACAAATATTCCACACAATTTTTTCCTCTCAGAGTTTCATCTGATTGCAAAAACAAATAAGTAAACACATTCCCTTAAAACCACATGAGCAAATTTTCAAAGCGTTTTCAATGCAAGTCCTGATTTTGCTGGAGTGGGTTGAGCCACCTGTCATTCTGCTGCACACTTGGCTGCTAATCTGTGCATTGCACAATCTTATGGAAATCTTTGAAATGCTGTGGTCAGTTGTGAATCTAATCATGTCCTCCCCTTGGCGAAAGAACTCCTTCAATAAATTGAGGTCCTTTGGGCTTTCAGACCCTTGGCTCACTTGCAAGTATGTTCACATAAACAGCTGTAGATAGAACTTGGAATGTCTTTTTAAAGGCAAACAGTTTTTCTGTTAAATACTGCACTTAATTAATCTCTTTAAAGATGCTTTTTCTTTTATATATTTACTCCAGCAGTGTAGCCTTGAACACTGTAGTCTGCTGGACAAATTTCCTGGGAAGTATAACTGAAAAACTGGAGTTCTTAAAAACCTATTATCTGCAAAGAGACACAAGGGTAAAGCAGAAACTCATCATTACAGCTGAAACTCTGTAAGTCAGTTATTGTTTCTATTGTACTTTCAGTGTAACAGCTTAACAATGTTTTGGGGTTTTTGTATTTTAAATTATAATTACTTTTTAAGAACACAGTCCTGGGCTTGTACACCCAGGAAAATAATACTTCCCTTCTACTAAGATGGAAGTAAAAATTTAGTATAATGGATGAGTAATGATAGCAAGGTGAATTTGCTGGTTTTCTTCATGAGGGGGAAAAGAAAAAGGAAAAGCAAAAGAGTGTGAAACCATGGCAGAACAACTATCTGATAGCTCATTCTTCTAAAATAGAGTTCACTAGGTTCAAGAACGAACCGGCATTGGAAACTAAATTAGCAGCCGTATTTTGAAGAGGCTGTTTTATGACCTCACCCATCACAAAAATTCTTCTGGTGCAAAATTTCTGCAGGATTAGTAAGACACACTTTTCCTTTATCTGTTACAAAGGAGTAACATCGGGCCTCAAGAGTGGTGTGTTAACATACACCACACTGCACAGATAACTCAGTGTAAAACAGTAAACCAGTCTTCCAAATTAGCCACTCAAGGATGTTCTGAGGGTCTTCGATCAGAAATAAGGGTGATATAGAAAAAATTGGGCAGATGTGTTTGTAATGGTGGTTTTTGCTACAATGACTTATATAGTTATATGCATATGCAGCAAAACACATGCATTTGTCCAGGTGCCTAAGTAGGCACAACAGTCTGAGGAGTGTTTCTCATTTTTACAACATTGCTTCTCAGCCAAATAAGTCAGTAATATCTGCTATTGCTTTCCCTGCATGAATTAAGTCATCTTTATACCCTGCTTTCCCCTCTTCTTGCCCAAAATATTCAGTGCTGTCATTTCAATACCCAGATGATTACATCTAATCATTAGAAATTACTAAAAAATTTTTGCCTGAGACAAATATTTGAGTGATTGTCACATCAAATCTCTAGTTATTATCCAAGTACACATCACCATTATATTGCTATTCCAAAATAACTCAAAACTGAAACAGTATAAAATGTCAAATTTTTTTTGGTTGCTTGAAGAAGAAAGGGAAAAAGAGCATGCATCAAGCTACAAACAGAATACTATGTTTTTCACAAAACTTCTGATGACATGCTGATGTCCCCCCAGTTTGTGCATTTTCTTTGATGAAAATGAAAGCAAAAGTTTTAAATTCTTTTTCCCAATGCTGAAAATCTGATGGTGGCATTGAAATTCTTAGAATGGTGAGAATATGGACTGAAAAAATGTCTGGATTTAATTAGCTAGAGCAAAAATCTTCTTTTAAATTTTACCAACCAAGATGTTGAGGAACAAATATTTAAGTGCCTGAGCTTTTGGGGGAAAAAAGATTTAAAAAAAAATGCATAACTTAATTGCATGCAGATTCAGTCTTTTTGGAGATTATTCTATTTTCTGCCAGAGAAAATAAATGACATGGGTTGTTTTGGATATTCAAGGTGATTAGTTTACACCTGCAAACTAATAAAAGTTGTGGGACTATGGAATATACTGTGACTAGTATCTAGGGAATAAAGATATCTAAAATTCAGATGTTCTCAGAACACCTGGTTTAATCGCCTTGTTTCAGGACTCTATTTACAATTCATTGAAAGAAGGAAAAAGAATACCACAACACATTAATAGTGTTATTTTCATCTGGTCTGGAATCTATCAAGCTGAGGCATGAACCCTTCTCCTTTGGATGTGTTCATGGGTGAATGCATGAAGTGGACATAAACAATTCAATAAATCCTCAGCATAAGTGCTACAGATGTGTGAACCAAGTATATTTGTCTCGAAGTAAATTAAAATTCTGCTAAAATGTCTAAGCTCAAACCAGTAAACTCTGAAATAGCCTGGGGAATAAGAGATAAAGGAACATCAGTCCTTGGGTTATGGAGTGTACACCATTTTATAGTAGTCTGTGGAGAATTTGTGGGTCAGATGGCAGTCTCTCCTCCTTGCTCCCCATCCTCTGAAGGGGAGAGGTAGTGGGAGAATCAGGTGACAAAGAAGGATGTAGAGGATACGGCAGAGAAACAGAACAGATGGGCGTGGGAGACAAAATGCGGCGCAGAAGTGACAGCACAATCATTGCATTCTAGACAACTAAAAATACACAAATACATTTATATTTGTTTCCCTTGCTGCAGTTGCCAGAAAGATGTCACATAATCGCAAGTAAAAGGTGAGATGGCACATGCAAAGAGAAGTCACAATGAGTGAGATGCATCAGCCTCCTACTGCTTTAAATGATGCTCCTACCTCTGAAAGCCAGAAGCCTGGGGCTTTGGAATTTTTGTGACCCCATACAGCAAAGGAATTTTTCCAGTTATTTTGTGATGTTTTGAGTGTGTTAGCAGGGTTGCCTCAGACAAGCTCAGCTGTTATAACAGATGCTGGAAAAAAGAATAATTTCTAAGATGTGAGCTATTTGAGATCTTCAAGGTGAAATCTTACACATCAGGAATTGTAAAGTAACAAATTAAAAGTTTTAGTTTGTGAACAGAACCATTGCAAATGCCAAAAATTAAGGCTTCTTTATAGCTACATGAATAGTTATTACAAAACAACTCAGATACAAATTGCTTTATTCTGTTATATGGTTAAAACAGCCATCACATAAATGGGAAATGTGCCTAAGCTTTCTCTCAATCCCCAGCTATACTTCATATAGACTAAATACAGCCACAGTCAGAAAAAGGCCACAACTTCACCATGCTCTGAAAGAAATATAGTTTTCTTCTAATTCCTCTATGAATAGGGTGGACTAGCCCACCACAGAATGAACTGAGTATATAGTTGGGGATAAATTTGCATTAGCTGAAATTAATCAAAGACTACATCCTCAGTTTGCTGAGCATGAACAGAAGCAGATTTAAATAGGCTTCTGTGTTTTGTATTCTCCCTGAATCAGCTGAAAATATTTTCCTAGTTTGTATGTTGCACTGGCTGCCTGAACTTCTCAGTTTAGGGTCAGAAGTTCTTTGCCCTTGGTCTATCTTCCCTTTATTTTAAGAGAAAAAAAATAAGGACACTGACAGGAGCAGTGAAAGAATCCATCATAATTTAATGGTAGTTTTATTATAGCTGAGGTGTTTTAAGGACACAAGCAAGATAAGCTCCATAGAAAGAGATAGAATCTTTTACTGGATCAACAAATACAGCTGGAAGGGTATACAGATCTAGAGACATGATTGCCCTCCTGCAAGTTTAAAATGGAAACAGCCAGCTGGTCTAAAATATTTATTAACAAATTTAATATGCATAATAAAAAGTATTACATCATGGAAAGTTTGAATTTTAACAAAAGAATTATATCTTTTTAAAAATAAAGACAAATATTCTGGATATCTTGATAGCTAAAGGATGCATCACCTCATCTAATTTAAGCAAATCTAAGACTGTTAGTTTTACTGTGTTTACATAATTTTTGATTTCTGAAGTTTCATTCTACAAGTTTAAGCTGCCTCATTTATCTGAAACATATTGGGTCTCCTTTCAGCTACAATATGGCAGAAGTAAAAGGGACATGTGTTAGTCTAAAGCTCTTGTCATGGAAAGCTTTCTCTCCCAAATATATTTGGTGAGAAGATCCTATGGCTTTCTTATCATAGCACACATTTTTGAGTGCTATATGCGGCTTTCTTTCTGTGTCAAATAAATCAGTATTTATTTCCCTTTCCTTTGCCCTCAACATCACAGCCATTTCTTAGGAAAACATATGTTTTCCAAGGATTATTATTTACCCCGATTGGGGCAGTATTTTGTCCAGGTTTTCAGCCAGGATGGAATTGACTTGTATTGCAGAACCCATGAGGGGACGAAGCCACGTGGGTTTGCCTGGGGTATCCTATGCAACCTCACCTCACTGCTGGGGGTGGAAGAAAGGGATTTTTCTTCCAAGAAGAAGGTGGGGATGGCTCATTGTCAAAGCAAGTGTGGAGCATAGAGGGTCTGTACAACACTAGTTTTCAGTGTCTAGGGCTCGTGAGCAGTTTTGATTGTAAAATCACCCTCTTTTATACACTTTCGTTACCAATATTGTTGCAGTTACTGTTTGCTTTTCTTATGTCATTGCTGTTTCCAGTAAGTTGTTCTTATCTCACCCTGTGATCTCTGCCTTTTGTGTCTGCCACCAGGAGAGGTGTTGAGAGGAGGAGTTGGTTTGAAGTGCTGTTCCTAAACCACGAGAGCCCTAATTGGAGCCCAATGTGAGTCTGTGTTTCCATCCCTGATGCAGTAGGGTCTTGGTGCACTGCACACCTCTCCTGGTGAAACCATGACACATTTAAAAATTGGTCAGTCACAATTTAGATGCAGAAGATGCAATTCTTGCTCTCAAGAGACAGCAAGCAATTGTAGCTCAGTAAATGTGATTTTTGCCATGACTAGCAAAAATTTGCAGACCTTTTGATGCCCTGGTCTTTGGGCTCATCTAGGTTTGCTGTGGCTGCAGCCAGGTTCAGGCTGGTTGGACAGCTGCTGAAAGGGGTAGTTACCTGTGGGCTCTCCAGTTTTAGCTTTTCTTATGTTCCCCAGTGCCACTGTCCTGACAAAGGCAGGAGTCAGCGGGTGACACACAGCAGCCTGGGTGCAGAGCTGAGTCTGGGGGAGACCTTAGTGCCACTCTGTGGCTTTAGATGAGAGCCTCTGAGAGGGAAGTGGGCTATGAGGAAAAATAGTAGTCCCAAGTGCAAGATGAAAGACAAAAAAAATCCCTGTCATGATCTTCATACTGCTTCCAGCAAAGACCTCAGTATGATTATTGCTATTCCCCCTTATTCTTCCCTACTTTCTCTAGAAAGACTGAAACCTTCAACCTCGGTATGGAAGGGTTACAAGAAGGGTGAGCACCACACCACAAAAATAAACACTAGAAAAGGTGGGTGTTTTGCTGGATTTGTTTGTTTGTGTGGATTTTTTTTTTGTTTGTTTGTTTTCTGTTTGGTTTTTTAAATTTATTTTTGGGAGTATTTTTTGTGTGTATAGGAATTTGAATGGTATTATTAGAAATTTCTGTTTTAATTAAACAAGCTATATTGTTAAGTCTGCTAAAACAGATTGTTCTGATTGAATGCTAACATTTTAGCCTAGATATGTTTTGTTCCCTTTTGCACACAGCAAAATTTTGAGCCTAAAAAAGAAAAGCAGATTCAAATATGCAATAGAACAAAATACTGCTTTTGCATTCTGCATTGTTAGAAAATAATTCCTTGATTTAGCAAAATAGATCTTTAAAGAGGAGAAGGTAGAAAAAGGTAGAAGGTAGAAAAAGGTAGAAAAAGGTTCATCAATAGGACTTAAGATCTAAATATTGTCATGGAAGATCTGTGGGCTGAGCCCTTATTTGGCCTTTCACCAGGCATCAGCTGTATCCCAAATTTCTGGGCATGTGATTGTAATACATATACCATGCTTCAGTTCTCAGCCTTTTCGATACAATCCAGCACAATAGGGTTTTTTTAATAAAGGTAAGAATAATAATCAGTCTTGTAATGGAGATGAAGTAAATGCATTCTATTCTAATTTGTTGGTGGTTTTTTTCCAGTTTGTGAAAGATTTTTCCATTGATTTTCAAAAGCTAGGGTGGAGAAGAAACTTACAGGCAAAAATTATTCTATAAAAAAGGTTAAATTATGAAGGTATTGTTAAGACTGCAGTATTTGCCAAAGTATAATCTTGCACACTCCCAAAATGTGAGGACAATCTTGATTTTTGTGTATGGTATTTTAATGTGTTTAAAGGCAAATACTTGCAGACTGTACTGACAAGCTGGGAAATTTTAGCCTGGCAAACAACAACTTTGAAATGAATTTGAATGTTCACGGTGGATAATGAGCTAAATGTGAGTTCGCAAAAGAGAAACTTAGAAGTAAAAAGAGGAAAATCTTGTTTAAAATTAGGGGGCAAGATGATCTTGCTACAGGTGCAAGCACGCATATGGAATGCAGTGCTCTTGGTGGTAGTTGAAATTGGAGAATGTTTGTAGAAAATACAGGAGAATGATTAAAAGATTTGGAAGCAGGCCCCCTTGAGGGTTTTAATCTGTTTATCAAAGACATAAAAGGGATAAATTTAAGCAGGATGGTGTTCATGCTCGCATGTGTGGGTGAATGACTGTCGTGCATCCTGGAAGTATCTCCTGGCAAACAAAACTTTGATCAAGGGTTCTCTAATGTATTAGACAAAAGTGTAACAAAATTCAATGGCTGGAAGATGAAGCAAGACAAATTTAGAGTGATAGAATAAGGCTCCAATGTTATTTAGTGAAGATAATTAACTAGTGAGTATTGCGATGAAATCGTGGTTGGTTTTCTCCAGAAATGTTAATTAAGACTCAACACAATTTTGTCACCATACTCTTTTAATTCTGCAGGAATTACTTCCAGTAAATCCTATGACCTTTTTTTATTTTACAGGTCAGGTTAGATGATGATGATGATGATGATGATAATTTTTTTCTGGCTTTGCCATCTATGTTGAATAATCATTTATCTCATGATCTCATTTTTTCTCATGCGAATATTTTATTTTAAACTTTGTCTTCTAAACTCCCTGTCCCTGGACATAGCCCCTGCTTTCCCTCTGCTGCCCCTCACTCTTTTCTCTTGGGTCCTTCACATTGCAGACCCCTGTTCACATATGCATTTTGATTCTTTGGCTCACTACCTGAACAAAAGCAAGTCAGTAGATTCAAGCTGTAAGAGGTCAATAACATTTTGCTACAAATATTACCTCACAAAAGAGCCAATGGATAACTAATACCTACATATTAGGGTAGGCTGGGAGTGATTAGAAAAAATATTTGTGTGTAAAGCTTTTATGGCTTTGATTTTTTGAATTGCCATGTTATTTTACAAGGGATCTATCTCTGCAACCTCTGTCTCCAGTGGTCCCCAGCAAGACAGAAAAATGTCAATCAAATAGTTTTTTAAAAATTTTTATTTCGCACTTTTAGAATGGTCTTGCTTTAAAAAGAAAGTAAGCCTTTACTACAGCAGAAATGCTGCTCTGATATAAGTTTTCTGAACAAGATGTGGATAAAGGTCCAAATTAGGTCTTCGCTGTGTCAGGTGTAATAGTAGCAACCAAACAAAAACATTTCATAGCCTTAGGTCTGACAGTCTGTTAAGTGAATTTGTATGCATACAAGAAGAAATGTCTTTTTGAAACATGAAGATGCCCAAGAGAGACACTCTGGAAAGGTTTTACAGCCATTTAATAGTTCAAGACATTATTTGTTCAATAACAAAAGAAAAAGGCTTCGAGAGCAATCAGATTTTCATGGACAAAAGCTAGGCTCTTGTCCTGAGGGGAGAAAGGATCATAGGCAGTGATTTTTGTGTGTGTCAGGAAGAGATGCAAAAAAAAGGGTTTGACAGCTGGAGAAGCGAGAGAAGAGCTGCTCATTCCATCTCATCTATTTTGTATGCTTTTATACTCCATTGTATCTGAGTGTGATTTCTAGCTTTTTCCTCCTCTCTCTAATGAAATGTTTCATTCTCTTTTTACACTCCTCTTTGCACAAAAAAAAAAAAAAATTCTTCTTCATGTTCCCACTCAGTGTTTTTCCTGTCCTGCTGTCCTACACCACTCTCAATACTGAACCACAGCAGCTCCCTAATTTTCTAAGAAGGATGCAAGTGCATTCTCATTTGGGTCACTTTTGTATCCATGTGACTGCTGTAGTTTCCCCTGCAGTCCACTGCACGTGTTTTACCAGCTGTGCAGCAGCTAGTGAGAGCTCATTACAAGCATGAATATTCACCCCTCTGCCCTGAAGGAAGTGGTACTTTTCAGCAAATAAAACTAGCTAAATGTTCCCCTAGTAGCACAAACACTGCCTCCAATTCCCAAAGGATTTAAACATATTTGTTTCTCCAGTTTGGTTCTCTCAGGTTTGTGTTTTGTTTCTGCTCTTAAAAAGTGCTCTAAAAGATCTATCTGAAGATGTGCCCTTGTGGTAATTTTGTGGCCAGAGCTGGTTATGCAATGGGAAGAATATCTCGAAGAGAGGACTTCAAGAATTATAGCAGAGCCAATACACGGGGACAGATAATAATCTCCAAGCTATCTTGCAGTTTCACTGTTTCTTCCACCTTAGTGTACTACTGTTTTTGAAGGGAATTGAAGGGACAAGATGATGAAACACTGCTAGTTTTGAATGAGACAAGGCAACCTTCCTTATCTATTCAGCCACAAGGTTATAATATGGGCTAAAAGATGTCAGTTATTAACTTATGTCTCCTATGTCTGTGAAAAAACCTCCCATAACCTTAAGCAGAACAGTGAGCCTCCCCTGAAAAGAACATAGATGTAACTGTAGCAACACTTTATGTTTTTAGTAGTTTAGTCCATTCAGGAGTTGGCTTAAGACAAATGGTTGAACTGAATCTCAGCTGCTGCCCTGGAGTTGCTGTATACCAGCAAATTCTTCTGAGTATAAACAGATTATTATTTTGCATGTGGGAGGATGATGGAACCAACAGCATAGTTTACTTGTGACAGAGATTGGGACGATACTTGTGGCATAATGTTTAGTTGGCCTGGCAAAAAATTCTGAGCATCAGCCTCTTAAATGTCATAGAGTTTTTGTAGGAAAGATTTTTATTAGGAAATGTCAAAGCAAATATCTAAGCATGGGATGGCTCAAAGCTGCCTGTCATACATACAATATTGATGGATTCTTGGCTGTGTCTTTTGTTAAGTAAATGAGAATACTGGCTTCCTGAATTCTGGTTACATGTCTAAATGCAAGAGCTGCCCACGCAAAACCTGTGTTGGAACTTTCTAAGCTGACATGGTCGATAGAAGTGAGAAGTTCTGATTCAAAATAAAGAATCAGGACATCTGTTTCAAGTTTCATGCTTTTGGGGGGAAATGATGGAGGAAGAACACATTACTTTAATGTGGCAAATATTGATCAATTTATTTCAAACTTTACTTTGATGATAAAGATACAAAGTGAAGATACTAAAATATTTGCCACTTTTCCACAAATGCAAGTAATAGACATGTCTTAACCCTTTCTTTCAAACTTAAAGTTTAACATTCATCAGTATGATTCAGGCATACAAAGTGGAACCTGGGAATAAGAAGAAACAATTCTTCTGGAAGGTTATATTGAGAGTACATATTTGGACTACATGACCATTGTAGTTCCTTTCCTACTGTAATATTCTAGTATAGCTGAGTACCAGCATAAATGTTGACAAAACTGTATAACTGTGCATAGGTTTCTGAAGACAGAAGTGTATTTTCTAAGCCTGTTTTCTGTTTGGCACTTTGGCATCTGCACCACCAGTGATATCAAATTCTGAAGCAATAATTTGAATACCAACTTTTATCCTACTAAATTACAAGGTCAGCCAATCAGCATTTTTGTCACTGGGCTGCCATCCTCCTAATGATCTTCTTGCAAGGCATTCTCATGAAACACATCAAATGACACAGTAGAGATGTTTTATACAACATACTTTATGAAGTCAAACTCTGAGCAAAATTGTGTACAGAAAATAATTGTCATGCTTTTCAAAATATGGATTTAACATTATCACAGAAAAGCACACTTAAAATCCAAGAGAAACAGCAAGGATATAATTCTCAGTTGTGACTGAGATTCTTCTTGACTAACCTTAGTTTCACCTGTAACAGTTTATTGATTTTTTCCAAATGAAAAGGTGGTTATCTCTTCATTATCAGTATTTATGTTAAGAAAAATGCTTCTGCCATACTCCAGAACAAGTGTAGGAAGAAAATCCTAGTTTTGCCCATCTTAAATTTTTTTCCCAGCTGTTTTCCTGAGAATTTTTGATGAACAGATCCTGACAGTACTTTCTGGAATTCCATTTAAAAGTTTTGTGTCAGCAGAATATGCTAAAATTTCATGAGCATGTTCATCAAATATATATAGCTGCTTAGCTGGTCAGCAATATTCAGCCTACATTGTAAATAAAAGAAACAGTCGTGGCATAGCTGGCATGCAGTATTGTTATTAGAAACTGTGATCAGTAATTATGCATATGACAAAATAAATGGCCAAGGAGAACCTTTTAACTTCCCCAGCCAACTGCTGCACTGGCATGTTACTCAGTAGCTGTAACTGCTTCACTTTATCCTTCTTACCGTGAGCATATTTTTCTTGAGAAGGATAAAAGATCATATTTTTCAAAAATGGGCTGTGTAGCTTAGGTATTGGGGTTGGGTTGACCTTGATTGGCTTCCAAGGAACTCAGTCTCCCTGCTCAAGAGGATGGAGAGGGAATACAAGATGAAAAACTCATGGGTCAAGGAAATGATCCCTTACCAAGTACTGTCAAGGCCAACAGAGGCTAGACATGGGGAAAATAAATCTAATTTATTTTGAAATAAAATAGGTGTGGGTAGTGAAAACCAAAGAGAAATTAAAACACTTTCTTCCCATCCCCTTTTCCTAGGCTCAATCTCACTCCTTCATTCCTACTTCTCTGCTTCCCACTCTCAGGTAGCAAAGTTGGGATGGGGAATTGGGGGTTGTGGACAGTCCATAACATTTCCTTTTTGCTCCTCCTTCCTCCTCACACTTTCAGCTGGGCTCACCTCGAGCTGCAGAGAAGTCCCTGCTCTGCAGCACCTGCAGCATCTCCTTGCCCTCCTCTCATCTTGGTGTCGGTGGGGCTATTTATCTCGTGGTTTTGTGCTCATTCATTGCTCTCACAGCTGCTATGCTCTGTTCTGCCCTTTCCTAAATATTCTTCCCAGAGGTGCCACCATGTTGGCTGAGGGTCAAGCTGTGCCTTGCAATGGGAGCATTGGAGCTGGATAGAGCCAGGTGGAACAGTCTGAAACTGTGTGCAACTTGGGGCAGCCTCTTCTCGCAGGAATCACCCCTGCAACCATCCTGCTGCCAGCACTTTGACAGGATTACCCCACAGAGGCACAAAAGTCTCAGCAAACCATCACCTCTGTCCAAAAAGACATGATATTTTGATTTTAATAAATATCTTTACTAGAGGGAAAGGCTTACTTTTAAGAAGGCACATTGGGAGAATATTGGAAGCAAAGAATTTTACGTATCAAAAGCCAAACCATCGTAGGAGGCACGAGTGAATCTAAATAAGGATTCTATATTGGGATATTTAAAGTTAATTAAACCTATGATTTCTTGAAAAAGTCAAACTTTTCCCTCCTCTGTCTGTACTTAGTTTAAATGCTAATTTGATAAATATCAATCTTTAGCAAAAGCTATAGGAGAGTGTCATGATGAGTAATCTCACATTTCCTCTAGCATTTCATTTATCATTCAGGTGAGTTTAATTAAAGCCAAGTGACAATTTCAGTGAAAAAAAAAATAACATGTGAATATTTCTAAGTTGGGAAATGCTTTAAGGTGTCATAGTAAATCTTGTTTCTCTCTGGCAATTCTCAAGGTCTGTTACGTGTTTTCTCTCCCTTTTTTGAATTTGTGATTTTATTGGAGATTTTTCTCTGCCCCAAATGTGTATTTAGGTTAGAGAGGACACTGTCTGCACGACAGAAGCAAAACTCACTCTTAAAGAGACTTCACTCTTTTTTCTTTGCTGCAGTGTACAGAATGTTCCCAAAGTGAGCTGAAAGTTCATCTTTGTGTGATTGCAAAGAATATATTAAACACACTGAGCCAGCCCATCAATTTCATACCCCAGTTGATAATTTACTAAATATCTGTACCTTGATTGCATTTAATTTAATCCCATTAATGTAAAAGTAGCATCAGTTCTGATGGGTCTATTTATTCTTCACCTTATGAAGTAGACTCGGGTAGACCCATGTCATAAGTAATAAAGTGTTTCTCTAATGCCAGGCAGATTGGACAGATACAGTAGTGTTATGAAGAGTTCTACAAGTGTTATGAAATTTTCTGGGCTATCCTAATTCTCAAAACTTGAGAATTATGTTTAGTATGGCTCCAACTAGCACACACAACTGAGCAACATGTTGCTGCAGTGCTAATTTTTTTGGTAGTGGTGTGGTATTTTGCAGTGAGTTGGTGGCAGAGCAGTGAAGATTGCAGGAGTTTATCTGATCTTTCCCTATGAGATTCTTATGAAAGAATTAAAAAGAGTGAACCCATAATATTATTTCAAAATGGGCAATCACTCTTGTCGTTCTGTCTCTTGTTGAAGGAGCTATTCTTGAGAACAGTCATTAACAGGTCAGGAGATTTTAAATTGCCCCCTCAAATCTGTATTACATTATTAGAAGAGCTTTCAGTTATTTGGGATTACTGTCGGAAAAAGAATTCTCTACCCGTCCATCATGAAAAACTTTGCAGTAAAGTTGTATAGTTGTATTTTGCAAATGTACAGGGGGGAAAGAATTCAAGAATACTTCAATCAGAAGCCTTTAAATAATAAATGTCAAAATTCCATTTGCAATATTAATAGTTTATGTAGAGCTTTACATTTGAAGATTACATTTATTTAGTTTTGGTCTGCTGCATGACTTTGCTAACACCCACACTTATGCAAATTTTATCCATGGGATGCAAAATACAGCTGTCATACATATGTTACCCATTGTTCCTGATCTACTTCTGTGTTAAATGCATTAGCTAAACAATAGGACAACCTAGAATGATGAATCAAGTTAAAATTTCAAAGTACAAAATGAAATGTGACACTTCATAATGGTGTTTGATTTGAAATATGTCCAAATTGGCATTGCATTGTACTTTGGACTTTAGACTTTTTAAAATAAAACCAACTAAAGGCTGGAGTTTATAGTGGGGGAAAATCTCTTCTAAAGTAAAATATAAAAACTTGATAAGTATTTTATCTATGGGAATAATAACATAAAATGATTTTACAAAGAGCAAAATGAGCCCTCCACACAAGGCCACTACTATGCGGATGCATTGTTTATCCATCTATAAAGAATAGTCCACCATGCTAAAATTTAATCTTTGCACTGATTCTCTGCCATTTTCCCCTATCAAGACTAAATTTTATGTGTGACCTAGAGAAACAAATGGGAATACTTATCTCTTAAAATGTATCATAATTAAGTCTAAGGTGCGTGAAATGTACAGCTGTATTGTATTACAGTGTCAAGGTTTGACCCTGACTAAACGCCAGGCACCTCGACTCTCTCTTGCTACAGAAAAAAAAAAAACTACTTAAAAACAAAACACACCAATCTTATGAGTTACCTGAGATAGGACACTGGTTGGTAGGAGGATGCACAGAAGAAGAAAAAGGGCAAACAGGCTCCAAGCTTAAAGTTGCAAAAAAAGTGATTTAATTACTTAACAGAATTGCAGGATAAATGCAAGGCAAAAATACACTTTTCATATATTATTTTGTTCACTCCCCCCCC
>VZRM01008411.1:35440-137483 GCA_013397955.1 Grantiella picta
CTGCAGGGGGACCTCCTGCCCCCATGGCCTTCACCGTGGCCAGCAGAGAATTTCAGCTCTGGCACCTCCTCCCCCACCTTCTTCACTGACCTTGGCGTTATCCATGCTGTTTACCCTCTACATATTTTCACCTCCACCTCCTACTGCTCTAACTACAAAGAAGTGAAAATAGTGCGCCTTTGCCTTGTTTTGAATTTTTCTTAAATATGTTTTCACAGAGGCATAACCAACACCTCTAATTGGCCCAAACTTGGCCGGCAGCATGTCCATCACCTTCAGAGCCATCAGAGATTGGCTCTGCTGGACTTGATGTAAAACTTCCAGAACTTACACTCAGGACACACGGGAGCCATCTTTGTGCCACTCCCCACCCCTCAGACACCTCCCCAGGCCTACCACAACAGCTTCTGAGGGGACCAAATTTCTCCTAGATGTTAAAAATACTTTACTGATGTTTTGGGCTAATCAAAACAACCACATACAGAATTACTGTCAGTGTTATAATTTTGAAGACACTAAGAAATGAGAATGGTACTGCCACTTCGGAAGCATTCCGTTTTAAAAAAAATTAGTGTAAAATACATTTATTTTATTTGTAAACCCAAGCATGATTAATTTGTTTTTAATTAAAGTCTCTGAGGTAATCATCTTTTACCATAGAGATAAATACTCTTTGACTGGCAGGATTATACAGGATGTTGATTGGTTAGCCTTCCCAGTTTATTTGAAGTTTAATAGGCTTTTTATAAAGGACAGATTTAGTAATTGTTAGTTTATAGTTAGAACTATTGTTTCATGATCAATACTTGTGTACTTGCAATGGTATCTTTTTAAGATGCAACAGAAATTCAATTCCCATCACATCTTTGTGACCAGGTACAAGAGTTGTGAAAGAGTGCCTGTTAAATGAGACTTGTTGGCTTTTACCTGCAAAGAGAGAGAAATATTCTACATTCATGTGAGAACCATGGCTAATGAGCTGAGCAGAATTTTACTTTAGATTTCTATATATTGAGATTTGCTTGAGCCTGTAAAGTTCTTCCTTTGGTGGCATCCCAGGAAGGATACCACAAGGCAAGAAAATAGCATTTTAGGTGGGAAAGGTTTCATGTCTCAGAAGGAAATGAAAATATTAATTCTGCAAGTAACATCTAATAAACTGTCTTTTATGTCCACCACTAGTGAGGGGTGCAATATAGGTAAACGTCTTCACAGATACACTTTGAATGGCAATTAATTCGCAGAGAATCATCTGTGGTTCTTGGAGAAAGATATAAAAATGCCTTGTACTGCTTGATTTATTAATTTAAGTAATTTTGAAGTGCTGCACAAGGCTTTAATTGTGCTTCCTAAATCAAGTTATTTTATTTCATAAACACCGATAGAATTTGCAGTGCTGCTGCAAACAGGAGTGGGATTTTCCAGCTGGCAGATGGTCCACCACGATTCAAAACACAAGCATAGCAATACAAAAGGAATATCTCACACAGCTGAATGTTGTCATTTAAAGATTCCTGCTTATCAGCAGAGTTAAATAACCTAATACTGAAGTCTCTTGAATATTTAGCTTTTGGAATAGGTTAATAAAAATAAAATGCTAAAATTTCATTGAAAAGAATGATCTCTACCATCTATATGCCTCAGGCCAAATCTGATTCTTAGTTATATATGCAGCATGTTATTTAAGTCAATGGTGTAATAAGGGCATAGCTGAGACATAATCTGAATGATTTTTAAATAGTCAAAGTTCAAGTCAGATGTACTTTAGAAAGAATTTGAATCTGAGCAGCCTTTTCTTTAACTGAAGAATGTATTAAAACTTTTGACCTTTTTTTTTTAATTTTTGCAGACAAACATTTCTGTCTTTGCCAATTAAGTAAAAAAGTGATTCTTGTTGGACAAAAAAGAAATGGCTGGAATTTTTAATGAAAATAATGTAAGTGATTTCATTCTACTTACAGAAAAAAATTGACTCATGGAATTTCAGAAAGCACTGAACAAACACAAAAGTTAGTAAGAGGAAATTAGTATGATAAAAGAAATAATCAAACAAAGCAGAAATCAGTGTCTCTCTCTTGCCCTGGATAGTTATCAGTAAGTCAGACTTGAGTAAGTGTAGCATTTGATCAAAGCTGCAGTGGTTTTAATATTGTTAGCATAAGTAAAGCTCCATTTGCAATTCAGCATTTTTTCTTTTTTAAGGTTTAAGAATATATGTAGTTCTGAAATAGGATCAAATCATGTCCCATCAAAGGAAAAACTGCAAAAATACGACACATAAGAAAAATTCCACCTGGGAATATTAGATCAAGAATCCATAATTTGGAGTTCGTTCATGTCAAGGATGCAAATTCCTGGATGACTGGGATAACTGGGATATAGCATGAGACACTTCCACTGTCTCCTGTTGGAGCCGTTTCATTTTAGAGAGATAATACCTGTTCTTTTGTAGAGACATTTTTATGTTGTTCGGCATCTCTAATCATTAGACTACGAGGTTACTCTCCTTTTCCGCCTTTCCTTCTGAACCAATGCAGTTATAATGTTTTATATAACATGCAAAACCTCTGACCAGAGGGAGAGGGACACTGATTGTCTCCTCGTAGATATAACCTAAAATTTTCAAGTTGGAAGCTGAAGTTGCTGATCTGATTAAATTTTCCAAATTTTAAACACACTTCCTGTATAGAATTAGCTCCAATCCTGCAGCCATGTCTTGCTTTTCTTCTGCTTTGCTAGTACCAGTAAGTCTTTCTTTTTCAGGGTAGGGGAGCATGTACGTGTGGAAGTATTCACTTCTGATCATTTCTGGTTTTCATGTAGCTTAATTTTCAGATGAAAAGGCATTATGCTGGAAAATGCCCAACAAGCTCTAGTTACATACTTAGTCTGCGATCAGATGCCTTCTTATGTCTGATGAGGCATTGCAAAGCCTTGCCACTTATTTAGGGGAAAAAAATAAGGAATTTGTATCAACAGGAAGATTATCTTGATTCTTAACCCTCCGCCTGAATCCCATATATCTAAGCTTCATGTGGTAAAAGAAGCTGAGTATTTCTGAAAGAATTTTTATAGCCCTAAAACCAGATAAATTTCAGTCTGATTATTTTGAAAATGTAGTTTTTAGCCTTTCATTTTTGTTTAAACAAGGGCATGGTATTACTGATTCACCAGGGAATACTTGCGTACTTTTGGAAAACTAGACTTTTCACCAAAATAAATGCAGTGCCTTCCGGATCCAGAATACTAATTTTGGCAGACTGGTCTCTTAATATTCCAAAAAATAATGAGGTAAAAATAAGGTAATTTGTTCTATTAGAACATTTGTGATTTTTATGGTGGTTTCCTTCCACTGTTCCACTGCTGTGTACAATAAACTACAACCCATATAAATATATAAGTAAATATTAAAAAGCTGTGTCATGGGAGCAGAGACTTAAATTAAGTTCTCTGTCTTAATATCCAGTGTATTCCAAGAAAATCTGCTTTCTAAAATTCATAATGTATAAACAGTTTCTGTTTTAGATGAAGTATTTCTACTAAATCCCTCCATAAAAAAAAAAAAGCAAAAAAAAGCTTTTAATTATGAGTTGTTCTAAGTTAGTTGCCCAAGGGCAAGTAGAATTGTATATGAAAGTATTTTTTTTTTTCAGTTAGTATGTTTGTTTATTAATTTTAATGTTAACTTCCTGTGCTGTCCCTAGTGAACTGGAAATTTTATTGGATATTTGACACTATGTCAGGAGCTAAGACTTGACCTTGGAGCTCTCTGTTGAGTGTTTTTCTCGTAGAACATAGTACTGGACTACTGCAAAGGCAATTGGTAAGAGAAATCTTACAAAAGTCCTTGGTTTATGTCCCTGCTTTTGAACCATCAGCACTTATAAATGTATCTAACCCCAAAGTGCAGACTTATGTTTTATGTAAATGCATTGGTGTTTTGGAGGGGTGTGTTAAGGGAAAGTGAGGTTGTGTTATCTGTTGTTGGTGAGAGCTGTGCCTCTTTCAGAAAGCCCATGCCTTGCCTTATTTTTTTAAATACCAAAATTCTATGCTTGATTTTAAAATCCAACCTAGTTTCCTTGAAAATGTATCTCTCCATATTTTAGCATCTGTGTTCAATTTCTCAATAATTTTGCTTGTTATCAATATTTGGAATGGAGTTTCACTAAGCCTAATATGTGTGCAGAATTACTATCATTGCTAGATGTCTCTTCACCTTCTCCCCACCCCAATCTCTCTCTCACCTACCTACTCTATCACACAAAGCAGTGCTGCAATAGCTTTTCAAGGACTAAAGTCTTTAAAGAAAAACTTAAAAAGAAGACAATCAAGGGAAGAAAAAGAGACCAACAATAGATCACAGAAGCTTGAAGAACAATGAAATCCTCTGTTTCAGATCTTATTTAAGTTATCACATCTGGCAAACTGATAGAAAAACAGTGCTGTGTTTCCTGGGCTTCCCCCCCNTTGTCGGGACTAATCTAAACGACTTTGTGTTTTGCAATCTGGCAGTACCTACATGCTGCTGCACAGTTTATTAGAAAAAGAAGGATGTATATTGAAGGGAGTAGGAGAGAAAGGACTTTGACTCCAAATTATGCAAACAAAACAACAACACAAAACCAAAGCAATACCCCTACCTGCTCTGCTGCTTTCAGACGAGTGCCACATTATGCATGCAGTGGTGTCTTGAAAGCCAGAGCTAGTATTGCTACAGCAGTACTTAAAACTCTCTGCACAGTACAAAGAACTTTAGGAAGCTGAAACATTGCTTCAGAGTGTCAAAGTATGCTAAGGCATTATTATTATTTTTATTAATTACTATTATCATTAACAAGATCATTGCAGTCCAGTATCTCAGTCCGGCATCTTGTGTCTGTGGAACAGGAAGAACTGCAACTTCTCTGGGGTTTGCTGATTGTGCTCAGCTGCAAACCAGGATAGACTAATGCTGCTAAAAGAGTGCTCATACTGTCATTGTGGCACTACTCAGTGGGAATAGTAATAAAGGTTTTATTTTGATCCAAGTTCTCAGATGTCCTTTTCTCTCAAATATCTGGCTTTGGTGAAAAAAAGTCTAAATTGAGGCATCGAGAGGTCCTAAATTGAACTGTGAGATGAGAGAGGGGATTGGCATGAGATTCAGCAGAGCATGGCTAAGGAAAAGAAGAAAAAGACTGTTTGACTCTGAAAGGATCAAAGTATTAAAGTCTTTTGCATGAGATGTGTAATCTTGTAATCGATATGATGTTTAACACAATGAACAAATACTTCAATACTGACAAAATACATTCTAATTAGTTCAAGTGATAAAACTTGATATTACATTGTGAAACTGCTGGACCCTGCACAATTCTTTTTCAACAAAAGCTGCAAACAGAACAGTGTGTTAGTCTGATCTCACATATATGAGTAAGGATATGCAAACCTTTGCTTAATTGAACTACGAAATGGAACAGTGGCTTAAACGGTGTGTAAAATCTTAGCCGTTAAGAAAGACTGCTAAAGAATCTATTTTTGTACTAACAGTAATATCCACTCATTTCAACTGGCTCAGCCAGTAGAATTTCTCTCTGTTTTTCGTACTATGTTCCTAAATTCCAAGTTAAAATTCTCATTTGGAGAAGGAAATAGAAACAGAGCCACGGCAACAGGAATTATTCCAGTTCTTTTGTGCTGTTCTTCTTGTAAGAGAGTAATACAGTGAAGGTACGCAAAATGCAAGCTCTCTGTATTTTTAGGTGGAAAAGATATACGGTGAGCATAAAAGTAGAGGAAATAGGCTTGCAAGATAACTGAATAGATAATGATGTTATTGAGCTCTGTAGTGACATGGCTCTTGCTATTGCTCTGCCTCTGTATTTTCTTGACAGTCAGCCCAGATTGTTAGAGAATAGTGTAAACTATACTGCTGAAAAAGAATAATTCAGCTTAGAAATTCACAGCTGTTGCTAGCCTTAATGCATCTTGCCTTGGTAAGAAGGCTGAAAATATAGTGTGGAGATATGCAATGTGATAACTCTTCTGTGCTAAACAGGTTTTACAAAACAGCCACACAAAGCCAACATTTGATGGTATCCTTTGAGTAAACACTATTATTAGTACCTCTTAGTCTCAGTGTTGTGTTTTCAAGTAGTCAGAGACATCATGGTCTAAATTGGGTGGTAGCTGATTGTAAGGGAACAGACAAAAGGAATTATTTTTCTATAGATGGGGAATTTTGACTGAAAAGTATGTGGTTTGTTATCAAAACATAAAATAAATCCAGATTACCATGTAATTTCCCCAAATTAAGTGCCACTCTTATTTGCAGTGAAAAAAACATCTTTGAATCATGTTACAATTGTTGGGACAGGCACAGAGTACTTGATGAAGTTGCAGTACTCCAGTTCCCAAGGCTGCTTTCACTACACACTAATTCAAGCCAAGTGTTTCTTTAATGTGAAATACACTTCAGAGCTTGATTAAGACTTTTTCAGTCACATTTGCTGGCAACTTTTCCACTCTATCTAGTAACAATCCATCCCCTGGCATGTTTCTGGAATGCTTGTAGAATGAGCAAAAGCCTATTTAACAGCAGACTTTTCCTGGGGAAAGCATTTCCACAGGGTGGGCTTGTGAATAGCTACAGTCTGGAGGTGGAAGGATTGTACAAAGTCTGCACAGACTTGGGTCACCTGGAGTACACCGCTTTCCAGAGATCATCCAGATCCACTGGGTTTACTACTCAGGATTTTCTACCCACTGAGTCGGCAAGATCACATAAAGAGAACCTGTACAGAGGGACAGCAATAGTCAGACATAGGCAATCAAGATGACATGCACTGGGTTGTGTATGGCTTATTTCATTTGAATATCATGGCGCATATTTGAAAAAAGATACAGAGAAGGGGAGACAGAGGATACATCATATTTGATAACATCTTTAAATGAAGAAATCACTCTTCAGTTTGCTGAAACCAGAAAACAAACAAACAAGACAGATGTGTTGCTTTCAATGTCACAAATTCATTTCTCAGAATGACCAACTCACAGAATGGGTCAGGATGAAAGGGCCCACACTGGGTCATCATATCCAACCTCCCTGCCCAAGCAGGATCATCCCAGAGAACATGACACAGAGCATATCCCAGAGCACGTGTGTCCAGAAAGCTCTTGAATATCTCCAGTGAGAGAGACTTCACAACCTGTCTGGGGCAGCCAGTTCCAGCACTCAATGATCAGAATTGAGTAATAAAAAGTTCAGCATAGAGAAAGATACTATTTTCCAGAAGAAACTACAATGTTACATTGAGATAATGATGCAGCTTTACAAGCAGTTTTCCTAGAGTTTAGAGAAGACATAGGACTGTCTGGATTCAATGATCTTTGAGGATCCCTTCAACTCAGAATAATCTGTGATTCTGTGTGCATTAAACGTGTAGAACTCCTGTGTGGGCCTCTGAAGGAAATGTGAAGAAGAGCCTGAATTAGAAAATGGATAGTTGCAGCAAAAATAATTTTAAGGTAGCAAATAAAGGTTGTAGTGAAGGCCAGGGGCTAAAGCACTGTCACCTTTAGCATGGGGCTGGATTGCTATAAGTCATGGTGAGAACTTTCTAGGAACCATTGTGTAAGCATGGAAAAAACATTACAGAACTATTTTTTCTCTTGGTAAGACTGGATAATGACAAATTGACCTACAAGTACCTAAGGTGACTCAGTTTAGTGGTGAGCATCCCCATGTGTCACTCTGGTGACTGGGGTGTGGTTCCCCAATAGGGAGCCAGTCCCCTTGGTACCAAAACCTGGGGTCATGAGGATTTGAGATAAGGGTAGTATCTGGCAGAGGTAACTGGCAAAACAAGCACTGAAAAATTCAGAGAGTAGAATGATCATGGGGAATATTTGTTGTAATTATGGTGAAGGGACAAGGGATTTTTTGTAAATTTGTCCATTTTCTTTGTGTGTCAGAATGACACTATTTTAATTTTTGTTGGGCAGAATTTTTGTCTTGCTTTGTTTGGTTGGTTTTGATGATGTGAGCACAGGCTGTGTGATGAATATGGATTTTAGTGATAATTCCTAAATACGTGGTTCACAGAGGCAAGGAGTAGAAGGTACTGGGTTTACATGGCCTAGTTTTGCCAGCTGAGGGACTACGGGTGTGGCTTTTGTGAGAAGATGCCAGAAGCTTCCTTAATGTCCAGCACAGACAATCCCTGCTGGCTCTGAGATGGACATGCCACTGGTCAAGGCTTGGCCAATCAGAAATGGTGGTAACACCTTGGTAATACATTTAAGAAGGAGAAAAAAAAGTTTTTGCACAGCTGTAATTGCAGCCAGAGAAGAATGGAGTGCGAACATGTGAGAGGAACAGCCCTGCAGACACCAGGGTCAGCTAAGAAGGAGGGACAGGAGGTGCTGAGATTCCCCTGAAGCCCATGGTGCAGGCCATGGTGAAGCACCTGTGCCCCTGCAGCCCATGGAGGAGGACCATTCCAGAGCAGGCTGTTCCTGAGGGACTGCACCCCATGGAAGAGTGACCCACGTTGCAGCAGTTTGTGGAAAACTGTTGCCCATAGGATGGTCTCACATTGGAGAGGTTAATAGAGAACTGTTTCCCATGTGAGAGACCCCACCATGGAGCAGGGGAAGGACTCATCTCCCTGAGCAGTGGCAGGAACAACCTGGGAGGAACTGACCATAACTCCCATTACCACGTCCCTGCAGCTCTAGGGTAGGAGACAGAGTTGGGAAGGAGGGAGGGGTGGGGGGAAGGTGTTTTTAAAGTTTTGTTTTACTTCTCATTATCCTGCTCTGATTTTGTTAGCTCTAAATTCAATGATTATCAATAATTTGGGTTTGTTGTGCCTCTGACAGGATGTGGTGAGTGATGTCTCTCTGTCCTTATCTCAACCCGTGAACCTTTTGTTAATACTTTTTCTCCCCTGTCCACTTGTGGATGGCAGTGATAGAGCAGCTTTGGTGGGTGCCTGGCATCCAGCCAGGGTCAACCCATTACTCTGAGCTCTGCTTGAGCCATGGAACTTCCCACTTCAATTAGTTGAGACAAAGCAATAAAAAGCTCCAGAACACTATCAGTTTAGTGTTTCTCTTCAGAAACATTATGAATTTTTATTCCTTGTGAGCAGGACATATATTTCTCAATAGTACTGCCCAATAAGAGGATACAGAAATACTGCAGTGCTGCTTTTTAAATTTTTTTTTTCCGGAACTTAAAAGCCAGTGAATAAATTTATTGCTTGAGGAAATTTTAAGTAAGTGAATATCATTACTGAAGATCACCATCAGGTTGCCAAGCTGAGGTACATGCAAAGGGAGCATGTGGAAAGAACAAACTTAGTGAACTAAAAAAAGAAGTGCTTTCTTAAGCAGAAAAATATTTCTCAGTGAAGTACATATTTCAACTCACTAGCTTTGATGATCAGTGAATATGCAATACAGACTTCAGTCACAATGACTCCTCCATTAGGGTACAGTTGATCAACTTCAGGTGAATTCCCACTAGCAGAAAATGAAGCTCTGTACTGGGGCGTAAGTAAGAAGAGGTGGGGAAAATTGTATTATACCTCTGGGTGACACTGGATATATTTAGGACTTTCTTGGTGGAGATTAGAGAATAAAGTTCAAATTCTCTAATGCAAAAGTCAAGAATTCAAAATCAATCTCCTATAGCTTAAGAAAACCATAAGCTATTCAGGTAAAAAAAGAGCCAATTTCCCTTTGAACTTTGCTCTGAATATTTTGTTTCATTTTTTTCAAATTTAACTACTTGATAAATTAAATTCAAATGGTGTCTTATTTTGTGCATTTTAATATATATGCTGTTAATCTCAAAATCCTTTTTTGCATGGAAGTTTGTGGTTTGATAAGGGGAGAGGAGAAACGTATTGTGAAAAGAAAAAAATTGAAAATACTCAATTTGCAGAGTGAAAATAAGCCCCAATAATTTTGGAGTCATCTTGCAGTTTTGAAGTACATGGATTCAATGATGCTTAAAATACAGGATGAAATTTTGATTTTTTTGTAATTTTTAAAAGGAATTAATGGTTTCTAGTTTAGTTTGTTCATAAGCCTTCTACCCCACACTCTTTTATTTTTGTCCTTAAACAATGCTCAGTAGGTAAATATTCAGGCTGTTTTATTTGAATATTTAGAGGGGAAGTAGGTTGTCATCTTGTTCTGCACGGTATTTCTGGTTTATTATAATCGAAAGTTGTGCATAGAATGGGGCAGAAAGAAAAAGGGTGGAAACAGGTGAAGGCAGAAAATTGAAGAGGAGCTTATGCTTTTACTTTCCACTGAACTAGCTTGGGCTTTGAATTCACATACTGCAGCATGAATTTCAATAAAAATCCTTGAAAGAAAGTGACTCCTTTAAAATACTGAAGGGCTCAAGGAGTTTATTTCAGGTGCCAGTGATCTTATTTACATTTTCAAAAGCAAGAGTTCCAATTGACTGAGTTATTAAATTGAAACCCTCAGAGCAAACATTTCACTAAGGATGGATCCATGTTCTCTTTCTACTTCCAAGAACACAGGCTGTATTTTTTACACCAGATAGAAATATTTGTTACCAGGGAAATTTCAGGACCCAGAAGGGAGATTGAAGGACTGAGATTGTATGTGTATGAAAAACAAACATTAAAGTGAAAGTTGCTCTCAGACTGAATCGTTCTCAGGAAGAAATCAGACATAAGCACAGTCAAAGTGGGTTACCACTGATTTAATGACATTCCAGATACTGTGAATTTGTTGTTTAAAGTCTAGGTAGGTCAATGGTGAAACATTTGTGGATGAAATGAGCTAGTGAAATGTGCATCTTTTGCAATTTAGGGCTGTTAAATAAACATTCTCATGCACTCATCAGCAAACTGTGCTGCTTTATCTCTCTGAGAAACCTCAGTGAATGGACCGATATTTTCTTGAATTTGATACTGATACAGGCAGAATACTGCATGACTGCTGCAAAAATGCTCTCTAACTAGATTGACAGCTATTCATTATGAGGCACTAATTATCCAGTGTTTTAACCGAGCACTTAGGTCAGGTGGGTTTCCTGATTAAATGAGACAAATAGTGTCATTTAAACCAGCCCGGTGCTAGAACTCGTGTACATGAATCATTGTGGAGTTGAAATTACCTGTGTGAAAAAACCCAGCACAAATCTTATACACTGTTTAAATTCCACCCTGAAAAGAAAAACATGCTGATGAACCTCTAGGCCTTAAACTGTCTCCATACAGAACTGTCTCCTTGGCATTTCGGAATGTTTAGTTAACACTCACTGAGTTGTGAGTGGCTTTTTGTGCTTGTGTTTGTCAGAAAACCAGTAAAACCAATGAGATCACAAACAGATTCAAAATGCCTTCAGTGTTCCTACTCTCAGGATTTCACTGTGTTATAACATGACAGCTCTGCAGAAGTCTGCAATACATCTAGCTGATCATTATATTCTCAACTATAGCTAGTTTAATAACCCATTGCATAGTGGCAAAAGTTTTCAGTGTATCCAGTACATACTTCAGTGCATTTAATGTATTAGGGGTCTTTTTGTCATGGCTGTGCCAAGGAGTTGTGGGCTTAGTAGAAATGTTTTTTGGTTGTTTGGTTTGATTTGTTTGTTTTTGTTTATTTTTTCCCTAACTTAGATTAAAATAAGTAAGCTGTACGCAAGTTTGCAAGTTGAAATCCTAAATTATGGCAACCTCAACTTTCTTCTGGAAAGAAATCGTAGCTAAGAAACTTGTCTAGAGAAACCAGACTTGCAAATTTCCAGCTTGCCAACTGCACATGGCAATGTATGAGTTGCAGTGCTTTTGGGGATAATGGCACTCAGGCTTTTATCCAATTTGACTCTTACATTGTCCTTCAACACTATTTCCCAATCCTGTATTTCCTGAGGTATTATTTGTAATTTATTGTTTCTCATGTCCACCTTCCTTCCCCCACTAGAGTTCTTAAAAATTACCATTGGGTCTAGAAATAAGTATCTTTAACTATATCTCTTGACCTGAACACCCTCAGTGTTAAGGTCATGAACCTTTCCGATTTCAGTCTCTTGAAACTTCCACACAGGTATTCCACACCTTTTATCTTATCACCAGGCTTTAGTCAAAGCTCCATGCACGACATGACTTTCATGACTGCTAGTGACCACTCAAGTTCAAACATCCCTGACTTGGCTTTCCCAAAGTCTTTGCCTCCTTTAAAAATCCATCTTACAACTGGCTTTCTGAAATGAGTATGCTATTGCTGAGATAAAGGACTAGGTAAAAAAAACCCTAAACCCTCCAAGCCCAAGAAAAGTATAGAGAACCAAAACACCATAAGGTTTGCCTAAAGATATCACAGTCTTGAAGTTATTTTAAATACTGAGGCCTTAAAACCCTAAAGATCCTTAAGTTCGGCTGAAAAAAAGAAAAAAAGCATATGTGTGTTTTCATTTGAACACAAGCTGCTGCTGCATCTTTGATTTATCTTTGAAACAGATGTGTTTTGAGTTGAAGTTAGACTTCAAAGGAGAAAGTAAATGTTCAATAGGAAATATTTTTCTTATTCAAAGTAGAGTCTGAAAGTGTAAATTGTGCTCTGAAAAGATAAAATTTTATTCTAAAAGTTCTATTCGGAGGTTCAGAAATTGTTTAGAAATTTAGCTCAGAGAAGTGCAAAAAATTACAGTTGTGAACCTTAGGCACATTTCTCAACTGATCAAGTCCACAGGGTTAAGTAGGAGTATATAATATCTGGCTGCGGTGATAATTTTGTATCTTCATGACTGAAATCCTTGAACACCCTGTCAGCACAGTTTTTCAAGCATCTTAATTTCCCCTATGCAGAGACCAGAAATAGTCTGATCTTTCTTCTTTGTTCTTCAGCTCAAACACTTGATATCCAAGCTCAGCTCCCTGATATTTTTGTCTTTGTGTCTAGATACCCACCCTGACACATACCCAGGCATATAGATATGTAGGCATCTTATTGAAAACTTCCCTCTTCAGTAAAGCCCTGGGCTAACTCCTACAGTTTTCCTCACATCCTCCCCACCAAGTGTGAGACTTCCTCTCGCCTCTCAGCTTTGCCCAACTGCTCCATGCCTGCAGATTTGTTAGTGCTCCTTCCTGCTTTCTTTTTCTACTTGTGCTTTTTACCAGCCCCTTTCTTGATTTCCCTTCCTTTATACTTCCTCAGCTTTCCAGGCCCATGCTCAGTGCTTATTAGGACTTCCTGCCAAAAGTCTTTGTTGTAGTATGCTTATAAGATTTTTTGCATATTGATGCTCTTCTGGAGACTTCTCCCTAGCAGAAGCCTGTACCATCCCATGCTGTAAGCTTATTGGTTTGCACCTTTTCCCCTCCCTGGCTCCTCCCCTCTGGCTTCCCCTGATTAGCTCTTCTGAGTAACCACGCCTCTCTTCCGTCTCCTGAAAACCCTCGGAGAGACCTTCCCTCAGGGTTCACCATCTCGGCTTTCCAGCGCCCCGCATCCTCCCCGCCTCTCCGTCCCTCTCCACCCTCCTCTGACCCTCGCCTGTGGACCTCAATAAATCCCTGGAAAACTCAGCTGGTGATCCTGCATTTCTTCCATCGCCACGCCTCCACGATAACTCGCGTCCCCCGCAGCTCCACTGCCCGCCACAGACACGTGTCTGCCTGGCGCGTTCTGGCCCCGGGTGGCCCCCTCATCATTGTGGCGTGGGGTGGCCGTTCCTGAATTGCGATATTGCACTGCCGCAAGTCTTCCCAGTCTTCCATTGGATGAAGACATACTTCAGCAAGAAGCTTCTCTTACCGATAGTCCAGTCAATTATTTGCAAAAAGGAAGTCTTCATTTCTCCTAAATTATGGTTTTCAGGCACACATCCAGTTTCCTATTAATAAAACTGGTATATATTAATAAACTGGTGTGAGCAGTGAGCAGTGTCAGGGCTGTGAACATCAATTCTCCATTCCATTTTAACTCTCAAAAGCTATGTTATGATTTGGCTGTACGATCATACATCCTGATGGACACAGAGAATGCTGGAAATTTTTTTGCATGTGAATAGTCAGCTGGAAGAGATTTATAACCATGTCCTTAATAATATCTGCTTCTTAATCCCTTTAGCAGATAGTAAGAAATAATGTCTGTGTAATATTTGGAGAGATCTATCTTGAGTTATTCAAGGTCAAGCTGACATATATAGTAGGGAAGTGATAGTATGTCTTATCTTTAACTTCACGCCTTATTTATAGAACATTTTCTCCTTTTGTATCTTCACTGGGAAGGCAACAATGTGAGTGATAAAGAAGATAAAGACCTGGCAGGCATCTGCGTTTAACCATTCTGTCATTTAGGCTGCTCTCAAGGTCTCTGTATAAATAAGCTTTTGTCAATTTGACCACCTTTCCTTTAGAATGTAAGAAAGAGTTTGTACTGAAATGAGTTTCTACTGAAATATGAATGGAAAGCTATATGCACATAGCTTTCTATTACTACATAAAATTGTAGTATATATATGTATTATAAATATAAAACTAAACAAACCTATATAAAATGATATGCTGGTTGTCTTTAACATATATATATACAGAGCTATCTGCTGTTCATCCCCACCCTGCAAACTGTTCAACCATTTTATAATATGTCTATAAATACAGCAATAAAATTAGAATGATAGTTTATATAAATCTGTAGGTTTTTTCCTTTAATATTAATAAAACACCCTTGACTGAAATAATTGTCTGAAAATTATGAGTTTGTATTTGTATTTAGCCTTATGTATCATTTGAAGTTACAACATTGCAGCATACCATCAGTAAATTCTTCTGCTGCCTCCCACTTTTGCTGGGTGAACTCCCTATTTTAATCAGGAAGAAAAAAACAATAAAAACACAACCAAAAACCCCCATCAATCAGCAATTTCTAGATGTCTCGAAACAGTTTTTTGGTTGTTGATTTCACCATCCACCCTGGTTTTGTTTCCCGTGGCACAATGTGTCTTAGTTTCTGGACTTAGGTGAAATACCCTGAATATCATGACAGATTGCACTTGCAGGATAAAGACATTCACAGATTCTTTTTTTCCTCGATGTTCTAATAGGATTTCTGAACTTATTGCATCTTCTTTATCACTTTCCCGTTACATTCATCCCTGTTGTCCATGATGATCTCAGGAAGAAGAAATATTCCAAGCAATATTCCAAGGTGCCAAAATGCATGCAGTTGTATCATTGGTGCAGAGCAATTGCAGTTGGCAGCAGAACTGAAATGTGCTTCTGTCCTCCTCACCTCTTGCTTTTGTCCCATTGGAATTAATCTCTAGATTCTGGTGTGTTGCTGGCATATAGGAGAAGCCTGTTCCTTGGCCCTCTCTTGGGGGGCCCTCACAAGCCTGAAGGCTGGTTCTGTGGATGTTTTTGGAGAGCACGCTAGGACTAGGCTGTATGATCAGCTTATGCCTTGCAACCAGGATCCTATTCAACAGCTGGTGTTGAACATTCTAATTCCAAATGCTCATCCTCATTCAAGGGCTGATCAACTCAATGCATGCGTTTAAAAAGATGTCAGAGGAGTTTGGATCTTTACCACTGACCACTTGACCACTGACCACTGAGTCTGCTCATCCAAAGTGTATTATCAGAAGGGGATTACAGTGTCTAGTCCTAGCTCAGCATGTCTGCTTACACAGTGAGAGCTGAGAACAGTTAAGTGGCAGATCCTTCAATGGCAGTTTGTCTGTGTCCTTGGGTCCTGTTCCTTGCTTGTCCTGAGGCTGAATTTAAAGTTCTGTCCTTGAAGCTCCTAGGTGCCCATGGGTTAGAGTATTTGTAACATAATACTCTTTTAGTGAGATGCTTCCTCTGGGAAGGTGTGGAGGGAAGAGTGGAGTTATCCAGGCTGCGAGGCACCTGCACAGAGTGGCTACTGGCTTACTTCCCCTAATAGGGCTCATATGTGGTCAGAGCTGCACAAAAGACTCATCAAAAGGATAAAGTCTCCACACAGAAGATTTTTTTTAGTCTATACTAACAGAAGAAGATTAAACACAGAATTTCATTATGAGACCAGAGGCTAGGTCTGACTTCAGGTGTCATCTATTTTCTGATTGAAGTTAATATGCTTTTAAAAAAATGAATCAAAGTAGTATTTCAATTTAAACTGTCTTGTGCAAGTGTCTCACTGACCTGAGAGATAACGAAATGTAAATGGTATTCAAACCTCTTAATTGCTGCCAATAGCAATTCTTTTGTTACTCTGCAAGGAAAACGGTAGAGGCATCTCTTTTAGAGAATAAAGCCCCAGGTATAAAAGCAGTAAGTACCTCATTAGCAGCACTGAGCTACAAGTGTGCCTAAGATCCCACAGACTTCAAGCCAAGTGTTAAAATAGGTTGCGTTGAATGGATGACTAAATCGTTCCGATGACAGTCCCTCTTTGATGAAAGGTGCCTAGAGCTACCCTTTCTTAGGTTTGCCTACCATGCCCATCTGTCTTTTACCGTTCAATACAGTTCACTTCTCTCTCAAATCAGTATCTTCAAGTATTTGAAAGTTGGGAATTAGAGATTATAAAATAATAGCTCTTGCAGTAGGCTCTCACAGTTAGGAGACTGTTAAAGTGATTGGGTATTTATTTTAGTGAGCGTCACAGAGCACTAAAACAAATAAAAACCACATTAGTGGTGAGTTACTGAAGGAGACATTCTGAGCCATTGAAGCTGGGTGAATTGAGCCTAGGAAATTTAAAATATTCTTTGTGTGCTAGCAGATATATATATATATATAACTTTCTAGATATACTCTAAGCCAAACTGCAGGCATTTCCCTTTCATCTTCTGTATACTTAACAACTCCATGAAACACATTGAATGCCATGATAGAGAGATGCCATAAAAGAAAAGTGCCCAGCCAGTTTCTGCTTGCTTTGCTCACGCAATTAGGTAGTGCCTGCATCAGTAAATCAAACGATGCTTTTTCCAGCACTTAGATGAACTGATTTCTCAGCTGCCTTCAGCAACCACATGAGAACCCTTTTAGGTCACTCTTACATCTCAAAAATGCTCTAAAGTTAAAAAGAAAAAAAAAAGCACTTGTGTGAAAAAGCCACCTTCTTTTTCTGCAGATAAAACAAGTAATAAAGATGGGTCATGGATAGAAAGGAAAGGTAACTTGCCAGTCCAGCACAGATGTCACTGGAGCCAGGTAGATTCCCAGTTCCCACAGCGAATTTCGGAATAATTCAAGGCAGAAGTTTAAGTTTGTGCATTAAAAAAGGTGCATAAAATTGATTCATAAATGTATATTTTAAATAGAATGTTAAATAAAATCATATGCAATTAAGTAAAATCCAAGAGATTAAAAATAAACCAAAAACCCCCTACTGTTTCTTCCAGTAGAAAAAAATGAAGACGTTTGTGTTTGATTCTCATCACATATTTTAACACTTACTTTCTGGGATAAGGAATGCAGCAGAGAAATCTTATTAGAAGGAAGTTTATTTGTCTTGTTAATTCTTTGCTTTATGTCCATTCTTTCACCAGGAAGAACATTCACTGAAATCATTCAGTGTAAATTAAGTGGTATTTAAAGAGATGCAACTATTCAAAGTGTGCATGTGCTTCATACAGTCACATAATCCAAACAGTTTGCTTAAAATATTTTACTGCCAATTCCCAAAATGTGTACTCAGTATGGTCTTTCTGGAAGGGCACTGCAGACTAAATGTGTCATAGACTACATGTACCCCCGTTCCCTCAGCAGAGTTGGGGGATGCTTCTTAGCACAGGAGCTCAGCCCCTTTATCGTTAAGTGACAGCACAGTTCTGGCACCAGCTATAGCTGAGGCAAGCAGTAATTCTCTCCCTGGCCCCCTTCTGGTATTTATACAGTCCAAGGACCACAGAAATAAAAGAATTTAGGGACGTACACAAGAGTTTCCCACACCATATGAATTTATCTGCAGAGGTAAGGATTTTGGGGATGAGTTTGCTGCATATGAGGAGCATCCCAATTGGGAAAAATTCAAGGTGTGGTCTTTATCCCTTAAACCAAGATGTCTCCTAAACCTTGCTGTCCTTTGGACAGATTTCTCCTGCACTGTTGGCTTGTCCTGTCACTAAAGCAGCAGTTTAGATGCAGTTAGCATGCAGGTGACACCCAGAACAACTGACTGGGACAAATATATGAAATATATTTCCTCACTAATGTTCCTCATTCCCTGCTGCCTTCTGTCAAGAGTGGAGACAGAGGGTGGATAGATTTTACCAGTTGCCTAGGCCTATGACAACTAGTGACCAAACCTATTCAGAGTGACCAGCACCCTAAAACCCAGTCTCACTCACAAGTCCTTATAAAGACAGACGATTTATGTCTGATGTAAAATAGATTATGGTTTATTACACAGGTGAGAATGGAACAAAGAACTAGACAATTTTTTACTATACAATACAGGAAAAGCTATTCATAGCTAAACAAACATACATATATGTTGCCCAAAATAGGGAGATTAAAAACAATATAGTGCTAAAAGGAAAAGAAGGTACCTATTAGTAATATTATGGCTATCGAAGAATACAACTTGGGAAACCAATGCTCTTACCAAATCCAATTTTTGGAGCTGGGTATGCATCAGGATCCTCCCCCAATCCCGCAAGAAGTAACCACAGGGCTATGTCCAAGCTCAGGGGAGAAGACTTTACTTCACGCTCCAATGTCCGTGTAGAAAGCTTCTACTTTTGCTGAGATTTCATGGTGTTTTATAGGAAAAAGAGTGTGGATTTGCGGTCACTTAAAAATTCTTCACATTCTCTCAGTTTCTCACCTTGACTTCCGGGCGCCACTACTAGATAGCCCGGATTAAGCTATCAACTTAATCTGAGCCATCCATCTCCGGCCAGCGATCAGGGAGCGAGAGAAGGGGGAGGGGGGAGCATCCTGCCACACTTTCTTACTGGCCTGCACACCTAGGGCACCACAGCTCACTGGCTGGACAAATGAGCTCCAGTCACTTGCCGTATGTCTAGTCTTATTAATGGAAAATCTGGAAGCACGGGGGTTCTTCGTGCCCTCCTGTGACTACCTTGGACTTAAATGCTGCTCAGTCCTTGCTGCAGCCTCTCCTGTCAGAGAAATCTCTCACCAATAAACTTCTTCCTACCAATACAGCCTTATATAACATGTGTCTTTTGGTAGAACCAATGTCTGGTCCCTGCATGAAGCAAGTTACCACAACGTCAGTAGGAATTTGGAATTGTCACAGCACCAAGCCTGACAGAGTTCAAGAAGTGTTTGGACAATACTCATGGGTGCCATGCAGGGCTGGGAGCTGGACTCAGTCATCCTTGAGGGTCCCTTTGCACTCTGCTTATTCTGTGATTCTCTGACTGGTGCCACTGTTTAAGCTGCCTGGCAACTTTAGAACTGGGCCAAGAAAATCATAACCTTAACATTTACTGAAATCACCTAGTGTATATCTGGCTTTTGGGATGTTCTTTCCCTTGTACATGTGATAACCATTATAAACTACTGAAATGGCCTCTAGTCACTGTCTGATACATGTCTCTAAATATGGCCCACCTACAAACTTACAAAGAAATGTAAAGCTGGCTTGTGTTGATAACAGGAAGGGAGAGAGACAAAGTTGTTGGGAAGCCAAAAAAGAATGTTGAAAACCTCAAAATTTCTTATCATCAGTTTGCTAATGTCTTGTTAGAGACAGACGTTTTGGGACAATTTCCTTCAAGTTCTGCAGAGACAAAGGTTTTTAGTCATCTGGAAAAATTTTGTGTGATTAAGTCTGATAAAAAATGGATTAAAACTAAAGAGTAATTAACTTTGTTGTAATCATAATAAAAATAAATTATTCTCTTACTGCTTCATCTAAATTGTTTTCTATTTATCACTTTGCTACATTATTAGCATTTGTTGTAAATTTCAAAGCTTTTTCATTATTTTCAATCATAATGGACTATATGGCACCAATCAGCAAATTAACCAAGTATTTTGTAAATGGAAAAATTAGTAGAAATAAAATAATTAATGAGTACATATGATAAAAAAATTGTCATTAAGACATCAACTGTCCTCTTTAACTTCACACAAGCATGACATTTTAAAAAGACTTATCAGAATTAGAATTATAGTTGTTTAAAAATACTATATGGTTCTGAGAAAGTTAATTTCAGAAAAAGAAAAACAAAATACTCATGTATTACACATAACCTGAAATTAGATCTTTAAAATCTGAATTTCTGTACATCTTTATTTGGTACAATATAACTAGATGATTCTTAATACAATGTCATTTGTATGCATACAGCTTTTTCAATTCATAATGACAGCTTATCTGTTCAGTGCCTGGTCAAGAGGTATACTAACTGGTAAATAGATGTTCACAATATTTTCTATCCTCTGCATGGTAAATTGGTCCTAATTAAGCAGGATTAAAGCAGCATTGATGCTTCCATGTGAAATAAAAACCCTCACCAACAAGGGCCAATTTACATTCTTATTATTCAACACATGTGAAAATAAAATCGCTTTGGCAGGATAAATGAGGATTCTTTGACAGCAATCCAGTGTCTACGTACATTTAGAATTGGTTTCTTTGCTCAAATTGATAACAAATATCTGATGTGCAGAAAATGCTCCCTTTTGGTTTTCTGACGCTATGCTATTTCACACTGAATTACGTTATGTTGGATCATGAGCCAAGCAGTGGGGGAGGAGGGAAGGGAGAAGGGTGAGTGGGGAGGGGAGTGAATGTGTGACATAATCTAAAGAGAGCTTTAAAATCATTGGAACTACAGAGGAAGGAGCAAAATATCAGGAGCCCTCGTTAAGTGCTGCAGTGTGGGTTCAAAAGGGCACAGATCCTAACCCTCACCTTCCTAATCACTTATTTATAGCTTTCAGAGGCACAGTATTATGTAGTGACGCTGTGACAACATGCAGATGCAGAATATGTGTGGCTGGCAGACCCTAAAAATGTCAGCCACAGAGAAGTTCTTAGTAAATGAAGCACCATTGTAAAACAAAGAACAAAATACAAAATCCCTGACAGGGATTAGAATAGACAGTTAATAAAGAATGACAAAATCTACTATCCAGCACTTAATAATTTACCAGTGGTTTTTTGTGCTGTTACATGATAAGACACTTCTGTAATTTATTTTTCTTTAAAGTCATGTAATGAAACATTATGTTATAAATCTAAGTTGTTTTCATCCTGCAGAAAGGAGGGAAAAAAAAGCATTAGGGTAAAAGAGTCTAAATAGATGTTTAGTTCAGGTGGCAAGATGGAAATGTAATAGAAATAGTTGTGGAAACTGTTCAAATACCCATTTTCTTCTGCAAATCTCAATTTCTCTGTATTCTAATGGTTGCAAAAATTATTTAAAATGCTCATGCAGATGCCTGTTACCGATTCAGGATATGATAGCCAACAATAAGTGTGCATGGCATAATTGGCACATCAACTGGCAGGGGCTGATGAGGTTGTAACATTCTCTCTTTGTCTAGACTCTTCTGATTACAACCAATTTGCTTTCCCTTTTTACTGACAAACTTGACTTCCAAATTATGGTAATGTTATCATGCTCTTTCTGGTGCATGGTTGTATTTACATTTCCTTATTTCAAGGTGAGTTTAGAGAAATTCAACTGAAAACACGTGTTCCTTGTTAAGTTTTTTCATCATCCGGCCAGTTTCTGAGGTATTTGACAGTCACTTATTGTTCTTTTTGCTCCAATTTTCATCCAGACTTCTCCCAACAGTATCCAGAAAAATTAGATAGAAATGTTAAACCTAGACCTTAAGTAATGTTCTGAGTGAGACAAAAGAGCAATAAGTTGGAAGTTTAAGGCAGCTCCATTTAAACAAGTTTTGTGCATTTCATCTATTGGAAATCTGAGATGAGTTGTTTAAAATACTGTGAAGTCCTGTGCACCTCATCTAGAGTGTGTATTGAGGAGCAGCAAAAACACAGGTGGTCTTTAGACCTGAGTTCAAAGTTTCTGTAGCTTAAATCTCAGGTTTCTGAATGTTATAAAAATGGAAAATTCCTATACACCTGGCAAAACACAATGGTAGTACTGTAAAATCCTTCTGCAAATTAAAAAAAAAACCCAAGCCCACAACCTCTTCCTGCATTGCAGAATGTCGTAAAAGACAAAGACCATTTTGCTGCATGCACAAAATGCCACTCTTGGCTCAAATTCTGGTGAAGTTTTGTAAGACAAATTCCATCTCACAGAAATAGCTCTGCCGCTTTTGTTGGATCGAAATGTCACAGTCCTCTGTGGAAAGCAAGCTGGTTAATCAGTGTGTAAATTTGATTAAGGAAATATTTTCTAATTGGCCTAAGTGACTCCTAGACCTACTTTTTGAAATAACTTTGGAAATGATGTTCTTCAAGTAGAGATGATTGAAGACATAGAGGGACCCTTTCTATTTCAAAATGCAAAGGCTAAACAAATGGCCCTGGAGCAGTAAATGACCAAACCCTTAGCTGCAGAGAAATAGGAAAGACAGTGAACAAAGCTACGCTTATTCAAAAGGGTCACAGGACAGAAGAGAATTTTCCACTAGCTAACATCTTTTTTAAGCTGCGGTGGCAGAATACCTCCAGCAAATTTGCAGTATTGAACATTCTTTTTTTCTTTTTGATTTGGAAAATCCAACGTTTTTCTGCTTTAATGCTGACATTCTTCACAGCATGAATATTCTGCCTTTCAGTCAGCTATGCCAATCCTTTAGGAGACTTTCCAGAATACCTTCAATATGCAAATGGGTAATAAAACCCATTTTGCTTGAGTATGCAAATCTGACATACATTAAATAATCATAAGCCTGAAACATATTTTCGTTGAAATGAGAAAATACATCAGCAATGAAAGCAAAGCAAAAACCTGATTTAGGTCTAGTTGTCTCTGGCTGTGCAAGACCAAGCTTTACGCTTTGCTGAATTCCTTCAGATTCCTGGTTTTTACTCACATACTATTTGCTCACTCTACCTAATATTATGCTTGTATATTCTTTTACCCTTCTGCTGTCTTAGGCTTCTTGTGTTGTGGATTGTGTGAGATATTTTTGCCACAGTGACCTTACATCTTTAAATCTTTCTGAAATTTTTCCATTTTTTTACCTCACCATTCTTTATCTTGATGTACAAGCATTGATAGACCAATTCTCACTTTTTCCCATCACTCTACCCTTTTAACTATTTAACTTTTGGTCCTGTTTCTTCTGAAAATAAGTAATAAGCAGCACTGCAACAATGGGCATGTTGTAGTGAAAAGGCAGCCTGTGAAGCCTGTACTTTTGCACACAACATCAATGCATCTGGCACATGTCTGGGGACTGGTATTTTTGTATCATTGTTAATTAGCCTGAATCTTATAATCTCATTGTTTCTTTGAGTGTTTCTTTCATGTTATCTACTTAATGTTTTATAAACATCTCAAGAACAGCCACAATATTTTTTCCAATCTTGGCTTCATTTTTTACCACCAGTTTGCTATTTAAAATCCAAACCAATTCATAGTCAGCTGTTTCTTCTCCAAGAGAAGTGGCACAGAAGTCTTTACATTAAAAACCATTTTGATATTGATTCTGTTTCTATGGAGCACTGAACTCAGCATTGATATTTTTAGGCATACAACATGCAGAACAGCAAATGAAGGAATAACAAAGTGCCTGCAATATGGGATTTATGGTTGGAGGTATGGTGTAGAAAGTTCTCCATCATCATCTTTTTGGTCACTGATCCTCCACACTGAAGTATGAAGAAGTTGATGCAGAAGAGGGATGCCCAGGTGACAACTGAAGGCAGGAGGCTGGGAACAGAGCTGACTGAGCCCCAAGATGGCTGAGCTCAGAGCAGCAGGGGTGAGAGAGCATTTTTGGATATCTGGGAAGAGTCCTGCTAAGGATATCATGAGCTAGAGGACGCCTCCACTGCTGACATCAACCCTGACAGAAACTTAATGAAGAGTTTGGGGGCTGGCAGTGGACAATACCCCAAATGCTACGCCCAAGTGGTAACTGAATTCTTGGGAAAAAAAAGTTTTACAGGGGTTAAACATTGTTTTAATGTTTGAGTATGGTGCAATCATAGTGTCCAATTTCAGGCAATGAGACAAAGGCAGGAAGGGGGAAGTCTTCCTGGGAAGGGAAGGGAAGGGAAGGGAAGGGAAGGGAAGATTGCAATCAGGCTTTCGGTATGATTTACCATATCTTCTGTATTTTCAGTTACTATTATATACATCTTCTGCATGTTAGTCTGAAAAGGAATTAATAGTATTTCTGTTCATTGTGACTGCTGCCTTTCTTTATCACCGCAGTTGGCTGTGAATAATTCATACAGTCTAATGTACTTCTTTTTAATTCTATAACACCAGGACATTCAATTTAAGTAGAAAATAAGAAAGGAGATTCCTTTCATCAGATCAGTGAATTAGCTCTGAATGGAAAATTATCTAACTGGTTAGTGGATTCTCACTGTCACTACCCCCTTATGAAGAAATAACAAATGGCCTTTTGTTGCTGATATTGGAGATTTTAGGATTTGGGGGACATTTTTTTTTCATCTGGGCTACTCTATAATAATTTGTAATGAATAATTCAAATGTCATGGGAAACCAAAGCTGCTAGAGACTCCCTTTCTCATTATTAATTGTAGATTTCTATTAGTATTACTGCACTGAAAGTTCATACTGAAGAAGTCTAATGAGTGTCACTTAGAGCATTTTTAATTCTCCATCATCTGCCAAAGGTGCAATGAAATTGCCTTGGGTTATGTGCACAGACCTTCCCATGAGACATAAAACTAAAAAGATTTCTTCTCTTTCTCAGGGAGATTTTATTTTACTTCAGACAGGAATGGCACCACCAGGGATTTTCCTTCTTCCTCTGTAAAAACTAACTTAACTTTCTTCATATGATTGCACGATGATTAACTTCAGCAATAAAAGAGCATTAATCCCAGAACATGAAGAGCACCCTTTGATGTTGCTCATGGCCAAAATGCACCCCCCATTCATTTAAATATCACAGAAAAAGCATCTACTTTCAGAAACATTTAGAATTTTTTTTTCTGAGTTATTACAACAGGCATAAGTATTTAATTACCTTTAAGCTGATTTTAATTTATTTTACTTTATGTAAATAACTCCAGGCCTTTTGTTTCATAATCCCAGTCAAGTATTTATATCTGAAAGAAATTCCAGAAAAGTGTCCCAGTCCTCACACTGGGAGAGAGAGCAGTTGCTCCCAAACTATAAATTGCCATAATGGAATGCAATTTTGCACCAGCTGAGACATGGGTATAAAATAAATCAGGGTTGTCTGACAGCTGAACTCAACTTTTCCATTAGCATTAAGGGAATGACTAAATTTTTAACAATGATGTTGCATCTATACTGAAATACATGAAGGAATACAGGAATGAGATTAGATGAAATCCCACCCACTTTTATCTGTATTTGAGTGACAGGAGAATAAAAATGATGGCCATAGTCATGGTTGTTATATCCCTGTCAGTTGGACCGGTTAGGATATGATGACTGAGATACCAGCTGAAGCTTAGTTCAAGCAGCAGTGGCTTACAGGTTACGATGCTTACGAGGCCCAAAGATTTCAGGTTTATAGTTGATGGCTCATCCCAGAACATAATATTCTGTACAAGAAGTAAATGTGTGCAGCCAAACCACAATGCACGATTTATCGCAGAGAATATAATGGAGATAAGTGGTACCAAAATAAGGCTATACAAGGTTTTGAATGACCCACAGCATGGAGCTGCAGCCATACTCCAGTGTCAACTATTGTGAGAACAACAATAAGGCTAGAATGGCAGATAGTATTAGATTTAGGTCATAACTAAAGTAGTAGTGAAATAAGCCTTCTCTATCTGTTGTGTACTCTATAAATCATCTTATACACTAGACATTTTATACAAATGTAGAGATCCTCAAAACTGTCCTTGTTCAGAGCTCATATCAACATTAGAAGCAGTCCTTAGCACTGTACCCTGAAATATTTTGAATAGGATGTTCTAACATAAATTTTTTTTTAAGATACCAAACTAAGCACAAACATCGTGACATTTTAAAAATATATATTTTATATATATTTAAAAACATAAACATAAAAATATATAAGACTCTATTACTGCATTGTTGGATAAGCTGAAGTCAACTGCAGTTAAACTGTTCATAAATGATAAAACCAGGGTCAAGAATCCTGCCTCCAGGTCTTCTGCTCTAATGGAAGCAGAGCTGTGAGAGTGTATTATAAGTGACTAATTTACAGAAAAAGGCATCAGGCTTGACTCATTTTCACTGTGTACTGTTATTATGTGTGCCAGGAAATTACAGCTTCCATGAACTAGAAATATTGACTGTATTATGCATGAAAGAAGGGATACAGGAAAAGGATTGTTTAGGTAAAGTGGAAGATGACACGATCATAGCCTTTGCTGAAAATATTGGAAACCTATTTGTTTTATATACTAATTAGTTGTTTTGAAATTTTCAGAAATTTCTGTGGTTACCCGGACAGGTCAAACTTTTGCACATGATCTTTTAGACAGAATTTGCACAATAAGCCCACAGGAAGGTGAATGACTGACCTGCCACAGACTATTGTGCAAGATATCCATTTAAATGGATGGAGCTAAGAATGTGATCCATTGTCTTAATTCACTGTCCCTGGACACAATGAAGTTTATGGGGTTCAGTGAGCACTCTGCAATTTACCTACCAGCCGTTATAGATACTCATATCTTCTGCAGCTACCTGCTGAGACACTCAAAGGCATCCAGCATCTTTGAAATGACTATGTCCTACAGTGCAAGTTCTGCCTTTTGGAGGTGTAATGTGACATGACAGGGTGTAATACCCTCACGGTCTACTGCTTTGCATTTACAGTCAGGTCTTCCAAAGGAGATCTAGGCACCTTGAAGCACAAGTTTATGACCTCAGCTGCAAAATCCCACTGACATTTGAATTATGAAATGTGATTTATAGAATGCTCTGGATAGCAAAATAGATCATGGAGAAAGGTATTGTAAAGAGTAACCCTCCTTCTGGCCCAGTCTCTGTTAGAAAGCAACACAATATTTTCAGAGTTAGAAGGACAGCAGACCAGAAGCAAAGTGGCTGTGCTGTATGTCTGTTATGGGACATTCATCTGCAGCGGGTTGGATGCCAGCGCATTTAAATTGTATACCATTGAATGAAACTAGAAAAAAGTTTTGGGAGAAGGAATCTGAAGTCTTTTATTGTAATTCTCATAAGCCCTTTATTTGTTCTGAGCCTTAAGTAACGTTTAATATTTCAAGAAGCGTTTTGACAAAATAAATTAGAGCACTATACTGTTATCCCTGCTAACATCAGCTGATGCCAGAAAGTAATATGATCTTAAGCAGCATTTGTTGAAGTCTTCTTAAATATTCTAAGGTCTACTGAAAACTGACTGGTGCATTTACATTATGCTATTAAAGTGCTTATTAAAAGGTTAGATATGTCTCAAAGAATAAAGATTAAGCATAGTCACAAAATCTGTGGCTGATATCACAGCCACATAAAATCAGTCCTACTCTATGTCCAGGTGACAGCAATTACAAGAGACAGACTAAGGCTGCAGGGGGAAATAATGGTCGATTGACAACATTAGCAATAACACATAAAGGTTAATGCCTCTAAGACATTACTTTCTTCCCAAAGTTTGCTTAATAGTCAAGTCTCCCTCCAGATTAATAAAGAAGAAGTGATTATGAGAAGTGTCTGGAAACACGCTGAAATAAAAGGTAAATGATCTATTGAAACTAATGAGGACTTATTAAAACCCATCCCAACACCCCCAAGATATCAAAGCAAAGCTCTGACAGAGAAAAGAACATGGAGTAAAAAACGCACTATTTTTCTCCTAGTGGCAAGAGGATAACTCACTTCTGAAGACCATTTAACACAATAAAATATCACTAACTTTGCATGCATACGATAGGGCCCTAATTTGTCTTTGCTAGAAATCACCAAATAAAAGTTACTTAAAACTCCTAAGAACTTGGTACTGATAGCTAACCTTGCTAGAAGAGGAAAGTTTTTCTGTAACTTCTGCAGCATTAACTGTCCTTTCAAATATAGAGTCACAGAGAAAAGCACAAGAATCAGTGTTACAGTTCTCTGTATGAAAAATCAAGAGGTGCATGTCGACTCTCAAGGGATACAATCAATCTGCAGATGGGCATAGGCAATCATCTGTTCCATCTTCAAAGCCTCAAAATAAAATTAATTTTGAAAATCATTGGGGCGCTCTAGCCCTACGCTAGACATTTGAGAAGCAGCTATTACTTTGGTGTAGGTAAAATGATTAATATGAAACCTTGCAAAAAATCCCTACAATGTTTAGGTAGTTTGCAGGAGTACCCCAAGCCAGCCACAGAGGGTTATGGGTAGGTGAAATTCTTGATCTCCTCTGAGCAAAACTATGAGTACTATGCTAATGTTCTAATTGTTCACCACTACGCGGGTGATTCATCTACCATTACATAAATGACTCAAATCCTTTACTGCTTTCCAGATGAACCAGCTCCAAGATTTCTGAAAAAAAACCAGACCTCCCAGAATATCATCAATGTTTCCAAAGAGTTACTACTCTCAGATCCATTACAGAGTTAGAAAGAAGGCACAGGTGTTACATGAGCTAGCAACAACCTGCCTGTTCTTTGTTGTGTGCTCATTTGTTAAACTCCCCTGTTGGTGGGCACTGCTCTATGGGGCAGGTTAACAGATCTTTGTCACCTTCTTACACAGCTGAAGTGCTGTGCCAAAAAAGCATTTAGTGTTCAGGTAGAAAAGTTAAAAGCTCTGCCGCGTCATAGTGTTTCGTGTTGTGTGGAAAGAAAAAAAATGGAATTACACAGAAACTATGAAATGTACCATTTCGTCTTCCTGTGTATTCATATACATGATATAAACCAGTTTTATTTATACCTGCCCTCAAGTGTTTTAGCACTTAAATATAAATCCTGTTAAGAGAATTAGGGAATTCTAATAGACACGATGATCAGTTATATTTTTGAAAAATGACAAAGTGGTAGCCATATGAGATTATTTGTGTAAAATGTTATGACGTTGAAACCATCTGCTTAAAAGTAAATCAGACGGGAAATACATCTATATGACTTTAAATCTACAGAATGGGGCTCCAAGAACTCAGGATCCATCAGTCAGTAGATTACATTGCTACCTAAAGTATCTTTAACACACAAAGACTAAGATAATTTTGGCACTAAGCCTGTCTTCAATACAATGTATCATCTGCAAACATGCAAATTACTTGGCTTCCAATGTGTCCCCTATAGAAGGTTCATTCTAATTAAATTTAAAGGCAGACTGGGGTTTTTTAATTAGGATGAATTATAAAAATGTTGCTGTTTATGGTAGTGTTCTTTATGCTTTACAGTGTAAAAATGCATTGTAATTTCTAAAATGACTTCAAACACTGGTAGAAAATTTTATTTATGCCTCTGCACTGCATTAAAACCAGAAATGGTTGTTACTGTCACCAGAATGAGAAAGCCATAAAACTAGTTAAATTAGAATATAGTAGAGTGTGAGAGTGTGTAAGTGTATGCATGTGTGCGCAAGAGAGAGAGAGAGAGAGAATGAGAGAGAGAGAGAGAGAGAGAGATACCAGGCAAAAAAGACTGGCTGTATGTTAAAATTATTTTCTAAATTATTTTCTTATGCAAATGGACTATGCCATATTACATTTATTAAAATGTATTTATGGAACATTAAACATGATACTGATTTATGATAATTAAAATAAATGAAAAAATTGTCCAGGCTATTTATAAAGAACATTTCTTGTGCCTGTAGGGACTGTGGAGTGAATTCTGATCTCTCTCATGCTGGTCAAATTCTATCAAGGCCAGAGTATAATTTGGCATTTGAACCTTGGTAATGGAAGGTAAACATTTAATAGGATCTTGTAACACTTCCTATCAGTTTCTCACACCTAAACATTGCAGTTCACAGTGTTCCTCTTCGTTGTTTTGTGCTATAAACAGGTGCACCCAGTTCAAGTTAAGTGGTAAATTCAAAGCAGATTATCATAGAATCACATTCTGACAATGACCAAAGAAGAAAAAGGAAAGAGAGCAGACTTCACGGAAAGAAAAGCAAAGCAATACAACAACTCCAAACTTTGGCAAAATCTATCAATGGGAAGGTCAGTTGGGATCTTCCATGCCACTTAGACTCTATAACAGAGCTTGAGGGAAGATGATTCTGTAGCCATCCCTTTCCCTGTCAAGGGAAATAATGTGAATTGCTGGTAAGAATTCACAGGATTGTTGGACAATTCGCTGCAATGTCTGTAACACATTCCTCCAGAGGTATGAAGTACTTTTGTCATGAGAATTACAGAAGAATTGAATAGTCTGGATGCACCCATTCTCTCATTTATATCCTGCCTATTTTGTTCTTCTCTGTTATTCTTAATCTCAGAGAGCACACACACTGCAAAATTATCGCGGCACAGCGCTGTAAGTTTCTTCAATAGTAAGTTTTCCTGTAGCTTCTTCATTTACTCTTTCTTATTTGAGTATTTTGGGTCTTGCTATATTTTCAGCATTGCACCCATACTTCCCTTAACCTCTTATAGAACTATGAAACAAATTCAGGTTCCTCAGAGAGTGCACAGTTCTTCCTTTATATCTTTATATCAGAATTTACAAAAAAAAATTGCCTGTACCAAAATTGCTAGGAGTCAAAGTGTCATCTTGGTTTCCAGTCTAAGGAAATTGTGTACAAGTTGAATGTATGCTTCAATTGACTTTGTTGTTGTTTATTGTCCAGTTATGGAGATGTGGAGGCTGGGCGCTTTTAGGGAGCCAGGCAGGTGTTCCAGCAATGCTGCTGGTGCTGTGTCATGCAATGGAGCCTGGATGCACTGGAATGCTGCCTGCTCACCCTATGTCAAATGAACCCAAAGCCACCCATGAGTCTTCTCAAGGCAGACCCACCTCCATGGTGTTCACGCTTTTGCATGTCCAGAGAAAAACAGTGGCACCATGATGTGAGTTGGTGGATCGGCATCCATGGGCTCTGTCTTGTTCTTTGGTGGGGCTTCACACCTGGGCTCCACACTACAGCATAGCAGATGGACATGTGAGGGCCTTCCATGGAGGTACACAAAGAAAACCACCAAAAAACCCTCAACCAAGTGGATTGGGTAGCCCAAAGTCCAAACTGCAACTTTGCATTTTTTAGTTTGTTTATCCTTTTCTCAAGGCTTGACTTGCATGTAATTTATTTCTTTAGATGAATCTTCTCAGAACCTCAAAAATGTTACTGCAAGTATAGCATTGTTAGATTACCTGAGTCATTGCAGACTTATTTAAGTCCAAGATTTATTATAACGGAGACACTTGTCAGAACAGAACAAACTGACTCTGCCTTGTCTCAGATTCCCTTTGCTTTTGTTCCTCAGAAATTCTTCTGAGCACGATTAAGGTCACCTCTATCCCCCATTCCTTGTGACTTGTCTTTGTCACATTTCTCTATCTCACAGAAATAGGAGTATTTAATTATTTCATGTACTTGCCAGGTGGAAAATTATTGTTAATGACAGCTCCTCGTTTGAAATGATTTTTTGTGCAGTAGCACAAAATGCTTATGCTCCATAAAAAAGTAAGTTAATTGAAAGGCAAAAGTAACTACTGCCTTCCTGCATACTTTAAACATTGCCTGAATCTTTATTTCAGTATATATAATGTCTAGGATCTATTGGTTAAACTAGACATAACATAGAAAACTTCAGGAAGTCGTACTCAGAAATATTTCCATTATCATCAACAGAAGAAATAAATGCATGTTTAAAAACCCAACTGATATTATTTTTGGTTCTTTAGCTTTCCAGCAACAGCCATGAGATCTCACTTCAGATTTTTACCATTTAAAATACATTTTTCTCTTTCAGTTTTTACCTGAGTTCTAAGAATCATTTCCTGTATAGAAGGAAAACAAAACTTCCTTTTGTCAGTCAACACAACCTTATATATTACTTGTGAACTACAAAGTTAAAATAATATTCACTGAGGAAAGAACCCTCACTTATTAGGAATCATAAAAGGATTTTGCTGAAGTGTGAGCTTCCATCATTCTGTCACTTTGAAATTGCTGCAGGTTCACAGCTGGACTGCATCAACCCAAAGTGAATTGCTAAGTGAAAGGAGAAGGCAGGTGACAATTACTGAAAATGTCACTACAAGTAATTGGTTAGGAAAAAGTTGCCAACTATAAAGCAATACTTATATTTAAAAAAAAATAAAAGGAAAGATTAAAGAAAAAGGCAACAACTCTTCCCTCCCAAACTTTCCTTAATCCTTTGCTATGTGGTTATTTCCTAGTATTGGGAAAAACAAGAGACATTCCTAAATGAGCTCCTAAATTCACTACAACAAGGAAGCTGGACGAGTGTATCTGGAAGCATTGCCTTGAGTTATACAAACTATTGAGGCTGAGCTCTCTATGTAAAGGCTTGGCAAGTAACCATAAGTGATGTCAGCCTGCACATCTAGTACTTTGAAGTCTGTATTCAATAAATATGTGGTACAACATAGTAAGAAATCTAATATTAATTGAGAGTGGTTATTTAGACACACTGAAAAATTTATGACCTCCTCAACTACAAGCAAAGAGGTATCCTATCTTAAATATATTGTCAATTGTTAACAGGATTATTGAGGTTGGCTGAGGCAATATTCATTATAATAGGAACTTTTCAGACTATGTGTCCATATAACATCCAGAAATTTTATTTTGTCTGTGTGACTGGGATATTAATCTGACATAGAGTATATTAATATTCCATTTATTTTTGTTCCTATGTAATGTGCTCCCAGTGTGCTCCCAGAGACGAAGCAATTTCTGTTTTGAGATGACACTGTATTATTACTGCTGACTCGAGCATTAATCCAGGGGTGTTACATCACTTTCTAGATGACATGAGGGTAATGAACATGCAACTTCCCATTAGTTTGCCCTATTCCATTTTTACATTGTTCTCCTCATCTTTGTACTCAATTGCCAAGACCAGAGGACATGAGCACCAAGGCATGGCACACATGAAGATTAGGCAGCAAAATCACTGGAAAACCTCAGATCAACTTTTGCATGATGCTAAATTTTACATTCCATAAACATGTTTGTTTCTCATTTTGAAGGCTGCCAGGTATCTAGAGTTTTGTATGTCTCTCTCTCTCTGGAGATGTCTTAAATTTGATATGGCTGAGGAAATGGTGCTTAGCTAAGATCTAATGAAATCCAGACGTTGGAAGTCTTTAGATGTCACTTGGGGGACTGGATCCTGGACTTTTGGAGCAAGCATAAGATACAGCAGGGGTTTCCACAACACACTCTCTATAGAGCTTTGCTTGATCTTTCCACACTGTGCAGCTCTGTGTAGTTATCTTATATTCTGTACAAAAATACAGGATGGGATTTTATATTCTTTACAAAAATACAAAAATAGTATTTTATCATGGTCTTTTTTCTTTTCTCTCTCTAAGTTTTCTTAACTTCTCTGTTTCTGTATGTGTCTTCTGAAAATGCAGATATATGAGGAATTTCTGAACAGTTTTCTCATAATTCAATTGTATTTTACGCTTTGAATATCAAAATTAAATCATTATGCAAAGAAAAAACAGGTATTCAAAACATTTGGATCCATTTAATGAATTCAAATTCCAGAGAACAGATTAGGTGTAGAGACCCTTCAAGTTTCTTGTCCTAGCTTAATCCTTATATTTATGGATCTTTTTAGCATCAGAAGTTATTGTTAACAGGAATAAAGCTAATATCTCTTTCTTCCTTGTGAATAAATGAAGCTTTAAGAATACACTGCTTATTTATTAAAGTGTCTACAAAAAGCAAGGCTGATAAGAAATTGACAATGGCTAATTTATTAAATTAGATTTTTAGTACTTCCTATAAATAGTCCTATTTTTAGCCTTGCTATATGTGCACGCATGTTACCATGGCATATGGAGGAATTTATGACTTTATGCCTTTAAATACCACAGACTAACACGGATATTTTCAACAGCTAGCCTCTTCTGCTATGTGTGTTTAACAAAGGCCACTGGCTTAACAAGGCACAATTCCAGCACACACCTGCATTTAAACTGATCTGGTCCCCACTGTGGACTCATCAATTCTCCAGCCTCTCAATACAAACCCACCTCTGTGAAGAAAAGGGATCTTTTTAATTCTTCAGGTTTAACATCCTTAGATTTAACAATGAATTTCAAATTAAGTAGTTTAATATTATTATACATAACTGCATTTAATAATTGGAAATACCTTGTATATTTGATGTATATGCACACATAGATACAAAATCCTTGTCCTCCATCTTTTAGACATTCCTTTTCCTGAACTGTTATTTAGTGATGGGATGGGGCAACAGTAATTTATCATTATGGTTATGGGATGCTGAGTGTAAGAAGTCTGAATTCTGGTTGTCTAGATGCTACATGGCCTATTAGTAATGACTGTTATTAATGATATTTTTTTAATTTCCAAATAAGTAGAATGCTAAATAGAGACATTAATTTTTCACATTCCAGTCAGGAAAGACAAAAAAGAAAATGGAAAAATGGATCCTTATTGCTTCATCTCAAACCAATAGACTATAGCTACTGTTTAAAATAAATGTACAACCAAACATAGAAACAATTCAAACTACTCACATGCAGAGAGACACTTGTCTTGAGGTAAAAACAGAAAATAGCTCCAGAACCCTATGCTCCTATAAGCATATGGCTTTTGATTTTTTCAACTTTTGCATATACATGCATACTCATTTATATATATATGTACACATATATAAAAATAACAGTCAATTGGAACATACGGTCAACTTGTATTCAGTTTGCCTAGACTGGAAACCAAGATGACATGTGGTCTCTTAACAATTTAGGTACAGGAAACCTCTTTTTGTTAAATTCTGTTATAAAGAAAATAAAGGAAGAACTCTGCACTCTTTTTGTTATGTTTTGGTTTTGTTTTGTTTTCTTTATCTTGCTTTTTTTTTTGGGGGGTGTTTTTTTCTTTTTGGTGCGGCTTTTTTTAGATTTTTTCCTATTCGTTACTGTGAATGAACAACAAGAAAACCCTGTCTCAAAATGCATTATTGGCATTCTCTCCCTCTTTCATTCCTGACCTTCTCAGAGCCTGACAGGATCCAGAGATGTCTAAAATGCATGGGCATCATCCCGTCAGATAACCTGGATCTACTTGCAATACTCACTTGAATTCCTTGCTGTATCCATGGGTCAGTGAGTGCCTGCTGTTCATTTACATCACATTATTCATTTATGTTTTCTACAGGTCAAGTTGTCCATATTGGGGAAAGAGAGCTTGTTTAAGGCATCTATCAATTAAAACAGTATCTTGCTTACAAAAATCCATGACAAACTGTTAATTATAAAAAAAGACATATAAAACAAATATGTAATTAACGGTGCAGTTTGGACCCACTATAATACTATTCTTTCAATGTAGAGGGAACAAAACCTAAATTAGCTCCTAGGGGTACTAGATGATATACTGAGAAGCACTGGTTTCACAATAATTCATTACTTGTGGGAACAGAAGTGTGCCTACACCTACTGTGTTGAAGGACAACCATGAGTCACTTTTATAACCTTCCTTACAAGATTATTCTGCTGATCAGCTAAAGCCACGGGAATTGCATGATGTAGTTTCTGTACTGTTCTGCCAAATCCCTTTGGCTTCTCCGTTTCAATTAACATCTGGGATCTGGCTAGATTTTGACCCTCCAGTGGGTCAGCCAGGTAAGGGATGAGGGGACTTGCTTCATAACTTTCAGTCTTTCCAATTTCTTGCTCCAGGGGTGCTCTTGCACTTGTGCTAACCAAACTCAGACAAATAATCTGGGGCAAAAGAATTTGTTTTGTAACTTACTAGCTAAAGGGGACTTAAAATATGTATTTTACAGGACAACTGTTATTTCATCTGCTCTGTCTACATACTGTTTGTTGTTTTTTTTTTAATATGTCCCCATGTGCTCTTGTGCAGTTTTGCTATGCACTCATTAGTATCTCTCTCCAATAGCCTCTGAATGACTAACTTACCATTTGAAACAAATATAGATATCTCAAAGGCAATAACACTGGTACAAACTTCAAGCATGATTGTCTGCTGTCTGCAAGAGAAGGGGAAAGAGGGAAAGGAGTGCAGAACTCATCTGTGGCATGCTCTGTCAAAAGCTGCTCAGCCAGTCTTGACTAGTAACAGCATAGTAATAGTATTGTGTATCTTTCTGAGTTAGGACACGGTAGGGGTTATTATAGGGAAAAGGATGTTCAGAAAAAGGATCCTTGCTATAGGAAATCAAGTTTCATTCTCACCTCCCAGAGCAACTCACTTTTTGTTTGGTTTTTTAAATTTATTTTTTTAAATTTGTTTGTTTTTTATTTTCCTTTCAGCCCTCCATCCTTTATCTTCTCTAGAACTATATCAGCCTGCTAGATTTTATCTGATACTTAGATTACTGTAAATTGTGGCTATGGACTGCATGCAACGCATTTAAAATACATCCTTGCCAAGCTGCCTGAGGTATATAGAGTGATCAGTCCAATATTCTTTTGAAGAATATTCTTGACTGATTAAAATTTTCATAGTATTTGATCAGACCTCCACTAATTCCATTCCTTTTCTAGTCTCACTCCTTTCCATGGCTGTGCTGTCACATGCGGAAAACATAACAGCAGCAGCAGAGAAAAAAAGTGATTTTAGGCTGCTATGCTCCCCTTCCTGAATGTGTCCTGGAAGTGTCAGTCTGTTTAGTTTATGGTGTGCTGAGATAAAGTCATAGTATACTAAAAGAACAATGGGGCATGACAGCACTGCACTGATTTCTGACTCATGTAAAAGTTGATGTCATTATTCCATGCTGGCCTGATTATATAAAGTATATAAATTCATCACTGTGTGAATTAGTCCAAGTAGGCTGATCATGAAAGATCTGAGGGGTTTTGTGATTGAGTTTGGTTTTGTAAGTTTGGGGTTTTTTATTTGTTTGTTTGTTTGGTTGGTTGGTTTGGTTTAGTTTTTCATAGGTGTTTTTTTCCCTCAGAAATGCTATGATGATCAATCTCAAAGAATTTAGATTTTCCTAAAATGTGTTTTGTTAGACGTAAGTAAAGATATTTACCCATGAGATCCCATCAGTGTTAATCTGTGACTTGAGATCAGACAATTAAGAGATGTACAGACAATATAAAATAGCTCTAGTCTGTCCAAAACATGAATGAATGCTGAAAACATATTTTTAAAATAGGTCATTTTTGGTGTGCTGTGATTCTCTCAGAACTTCAATGGTGGCTATCAAACAGTTCCAGTAACTCATCCATGGCTGATGAACAGGAATCAACCAGCCTGTTGCTGATTTTTATGTATTATTTTTATGTACTAATTTGCTTGTTCTCGTTATGAATGTATATTCACTTTCTTAATGTATTCTAGAAAATTATTTATCAGAGAAGAACCTTTCTGGAGGCTATAAAGTTTCTGTGAATGCTGACTACTTGCAAAAAATACATTTTCAAGTCTGATGAAGTTTTTTGTAGGATATATGAATAGGCACAAACAGAAGCATATGTTTGGACTATGGGTGAATTACAGTTTTGATCCATTAACTCTATGAAGATCTTCTAAGTGCAACTTATCTTAGGACTATCCACTACAATCTAAATGATACTCCTAGGCATTCTAGACAGCTGTACCCATGCCTTCTTCAAATACTTTAAATTTCATAAACAATTCAAATGTTAAGAGTTGTTAAAAATATATGGGCTCATTTACTTGCTTTTTTAACATAATCACAGTGTCTGACACGTGCTTTTCAGTGAACACATCATAATTTCAGTTACCACCATCACAAGACTTAAGACAAAATCATAATGCTTTACAGTATTGCCATGAAAAAAAGTATGACGACTACAGTTTTATTAAAATATGGCTGAAATTTGCACTTGCTATTGCCATTCTAAACAAGAGAGCTATATCTTTAGAAGTCTGAATTTATTTCCCAAAAAATAGTCTTCAGAAAAGGGTAATGAAGCTCCAAGGTATTATAATTTACAATTCTTCAAGTGAGAAGTATCTTCCAAATGTAACTATTTTCTAGCATGTTGTGCTGCTTGTATACTAATTAAGATGGGAAAAGAGATATGGGATAAACAAAAAAAAAAAAAAANTTTGCTTTCTTGGACTTTTTTAGCTGGAGAGAAGTTGAGGGAGTAATTATTTTTGTTTTTTGGTCTCTGTTCTCCACAGCAGTCAAAGCAGCTGTGCTGTCCTGATCAGCATCACAGAGAAAAAGCCTCCAAATGCTGAAATTTGTGACCTTCTCAGCAGAATACTGTTAAGAAGCTCTTTGTTGCTTCAGGTTATTTCCAGTTCATTTCTCCTTGGATATGAGCTTTTCATGGCATTTGATAGACTCAGTTCTAAATACAGAAGTCAGGTTACAGTTCAGCACCACATGGTCACTCTCTTGAAGGGATAATTGCTGAAGAAGGATGGTAATCCCTATAGCACAGATGATGAAATGGAACTTCACCCTTCCCTAATGTAGTTGTTCGTGTCATAACATTCAGTGCCTTGCACTTGGTTTATGCTATCCCTGACTGGAGGTCTTTTCATGCTATAAAATCCACATCACTAAAACTATTGTTCATTGATGCAATCATGAAGAAAAAGTCAAGTATAAACACCACAGAACATTGTTTCCAGCTCAGTGACTCAACATTGGTTAACTGTACATAACTTGACAAGTCATGTTCTCAATTTTCAACACAAATACTTCTACAGAAAATACAGTTCCGCACAAAACACTCAAAAAGTTGTTTTCTGTCTCAAATGTACAATTTCAATCCTCAGCAAAATTAAATATGCATATATAAGTTGCAATAACTGTCAGAATGTCCTGATGCTTTGAACATAATCCTGATCGAAAATACTTTCAAAAATATAACTTGCCTATGTACTTAATTTTGAAGAGTTTCTAAAAGTAACAAATATGCTCTGTTGAAATATAAAGCTCTCTAGGGAATCTTCTGGGGACCTGTTTCACTAAACAGCACTGGCTATAGCAATTGAGCTGCCCATGTAGATGTAGGTACAATACTTAAGTTATGGCTTAGAAAGGATTCAGAGATAGGAAAGAGAACATTCTTGAAGAGAGAGAGGATAAGAATATTTCTGCAAACTGCTTAGATGATAGTTCAGTTCAATTCCAAATGCATTTTAGGAGAATTCATTGAGGTCTGCTATGAGCAGCATGAATACAGTATTAATTAGTCTATGGCAATTTTGTTTCCAACTTCATAATGTTTACGTATTGCAAAATCTAATGAAATAATTTAGCTAACAAAACACTTTCTGTGGTAACTTCAATGCATTTAGTTATTTTCAGGCGTGTCATTCATGTAGAGATGACATTTTGCAGGACTACAGTTTACTAGATGCATGCCAGATTTCTAGACAAAGAAAAATGAATACTAATGTTTATTTGTCAAAATATCCTGAAAAGCTGTGCAACATTTTCTGATTTATCTTTTAATGTTGCAACAGTAAAACAAAACATTGCAATGAATAAGGAATGGCCTTAATGTACAAAAAGGTAGAATTTCCAATATATCAGTAAATTGTTTCCTTGTAATTAAATTAATTGCTTCCCCAAACACTAAAATTTCTTTAAAATAGATTATTGTAGCACACATAAAATAATTAATTACATTTTCTGTCCCTTTATCCATTTGCACTCATTTTCTTTTATGTTACTAAGAACTTTGTTTAGAGAAAAAACACAGGGGCAGACAGTTAATGTGGAATTAAGCAGTTTTGAAATGACACTGAGAATTTTTTTTCTGGCATGAAATAATCACTAAACGTTGTTAAAACAATCCCGGACTGTCTTTGAAATAGACACAACCTGAGGTTTATAAGAAATTAATAAATTTTCAGTAAAGTGAGAAAATATCCAGTTATTAAACCATCCATGCCTTTTGTTTGTTTGTTCCATTTTTGTTCATAGCTAAGAATGAACCCTGCAGTGAGAAATCTATCAAGTAGATCTGAAAAATGATGGACAGGTTTTCAGCATTTAGGCAGCTTTTCTTTAGAATAAAAACTGTGGATTATATGCTTTTACATAACTTTCACAAGGACACCAAAGATAGAATTGATAATTTCAAATACAAATTGAAATTTGAAAATTAGTGCTACAGGCCATTAGCTAACTGGTTTATGTTTTGCAGGTGTAATGAAGCTATTTAAGCTAAATTTACAAAGCCCCCACCATTTATGTGTCAATGATTTTTTATTGCTTTCTCCTGATCACTGCTACAGTATATAAATTTAGTCCTTCTGTTAAATAGTTCATGCCAGAAAAGAACTCATATCTGGAAGACTGTCCCAACCCATGACCTGTATTAATGATGTTAAAATCAGTAATTAAACCAGTGTCTAAGAAAAAGACTCAGTTTATAAGACTTTCATTCCAGATATTTCTCATTTCAACATGTCTTTTATATTTTCCATGGAAGTATAAGCAGAGAGAAATTAAATTTGGGGTACTTTTCAGTTAATAACCGTTATTGAGACTCATTGACATAGACACAAGGAACTATGTTGAGAGTGGGAAACTTTGTGCAGGTCACATATTGCAGAACCTGTCCTGTACACAGGTTATGTCTGACTCTCTGGATAGCATAAAAAAATAGTTGTGTGTGGCTAGCACAGACCTTTCCCGTGAGAATTTTTCTCTCTTTTCTTGTGTTTTTATAAACAAAGATAAAGTTTGGATGTTATTAAAACAGTTTCTCGAGATGTGCGCAGTTCGGGCCTGGCCAATCGGCCTAGGGGCAGGTTTCGGACTGACCAATCTGAGTGACCTTTGGAAAGTCTATTAATAAAATACAGATCTTTTATGCCACGCACTGAGTTGGATCTCTTCTCTCAGCCAGCGGCTCAACAGCGACATCTCTGAACCAGTCCTGCCTAAAGGGAGACTGCTGTATTTCTACGTTGCATCCGCAAAGATAATTGGTGTTTAGTTCAGGGATATGAAATTGATAATAGAATATTAGTCTGTGTTGATTTCTTTTCTTTGACATGTTTTTTTGCTCCCAAATTTCAGCTAACACTGAATTTAAACTTAGTTTTTATAGAAGATCAGAGGGTTTGCTTTTGCAGCTGAAGCAAATGGGAGCTTTGCATTTGAACTGCATGGAGAGACTCAGATACTGCTCCCTTGTAGATAAGAGATGTTTTATACACACCAAATGCTGAGTCATTAAAAATCATCATATGACTTGGAATCTGTCATGATTATAGTCCTGGCCTGGAATATGGGAGAGATGAGGTAGAGGAGAGGAAATTCACGATCTGCAGGTTGAAATTCCTGCACATGAACACACACAGCAGTCAAATAAACTAGTCATTTGTGATCATCTATTATTCTTTAGCCTGATTTCTGACCTGAAGAACAATCCATAGCGGAGAAGTCAGACAATCACCAATGCTTTCTCAACGACCTAATCTCTGGAAAGATAAAAATAAGAACAGCTGTGAATAAAACGACAGATATTTTGCTTCTCTTTCTCAAAACAGCATTTTAATCTTCTTCAAACACTGGCCCATCTGTTGAAATGCCATCAATATCATCAACATCCTGATTCTGCTGAAAAACTTTCAGGGTACTGATTTGGTACTTTGGGATAAACTAGATTAAAAGATGTCTTTGAGTACCACATGTTCTAATATAATCTAAATATGAAATCCCCTTCCCCTGCTGACTTCCTAGATGAAGCAAAGGACAAGAAAGGTGAATCTTTAAGAAATGCCAAAATCTGCTTTGTTGAGTCAGACTCCATGTGAAATCCCAATAAAATTTTCTAAGTGCTTGTCTACTATAAAGGGATATTTTGTAGGGTAGGGATAGCTAATGTAGTAGAAGATTGGTGAAGAATGAATCTTTGTAAGTTTACTCAAAGTCTCTCCTAAGGAAACTGCCAAAAGATTATGTAATAGGTATTTTAGAATTAAAAAAAAAATCTAGTTTAATATGCCCACAATAATTCTGCTACTGTTCCTGACTTGGGAAAAGTTAATGAAATATTTCCCTTTAAGTAACTCTAGCTCTCAGTGTGGGGGATAAATTTTCAGTTGCATTCAGCTGCTAGTTCTAACTTTGGCCCATCAGCCTTGCAATTGGTCTAGTTATGTGAGACATCTGTTGAAAATACAACTGGCTTCTACAGTAATGGTCCAAAGCACTAGGCAGCACCTAAAGTAAGATGTAGCACAAAATAGCCAAAGACAAGAAGCAACTGTATTTTGAATCAATCCTGTAAAAGCCTTTCTGTAAAAGGTTCCTTGAAATGGTAAGAGAACTGAGAATGCACTGACCTTAGAGAGAAACTGGATATTTTGCTGAGCTAACCATGAAAGATTTTGTTAGATTAATTTTCTCTGAAGGCAGTTGTGTCTGGAGTACAGGCAATTCTTTACTCCTTTTCCAGACTGAAATAAAAAATTATCTTCAGGCAGTTTCATATTAAGAAAAATAGCATTGGAAAATGTTATTTTTTAGTTTTGCATAACTGAGCAGATATTGTTTTTGATTGCTGTTAGTCTGAGTTACATGTGTGCGCTTTGTAAAATAATTTTGTTAATATTTAGGTTTGAAAAGCATTACCATGATTGCTTTTCTTAAACAGAAAAGAGCTGTTTTTGCTTCTTTCACTCCTAAAATTCCTTTCCACCTTTGCCTGAGCTGTTGCTTTGTACCTTCCCCAAGCAAATATTAAGCCAACCATAGATGTGCCAGCCCACCTTTAAATATATGCTTGTAAAAGTGCACCTCTTTGTTTGCAGTGTGAACAAGAATTTGTGATTGTGTGCAAAAATAATCATAATCATTTTCTAGCTGCCTGTGTAATATGACCACATGACCCAGACCAAACCACAACTGCTCCCCAGCCAGTGAGCTATTTATGAGTCTTACTAGATGTTAATTCTGTTGAGCATTTTCCTTTTCATGCTGTTACCAAAATGCAAGAGAAGGCCTGATTTGCATGCAGTGCTTGGCAAATGAGAGAGAGAGAAGTACTAAGAAAAATAATAATAATATTTGCTTTTTGCAATATATTTAAAAACTAATTAAATCAAACTCCACACATTTCAATAAGTTTTAAAACTATAAGCAGAAATTGATAAAATAAATAGATGATATAGGGCAGAAATAAATATATATACTGTTTTTATAGGATATTTAACATTAGAATTTTTAAGCCTAAACCAGATGTTTGAATAAGTAATAAAAATTGAAAAATTTTGGGAAATAATCAGCAACAACTGTCAACAAGTATTTTAGCCTGTCTATCACTAATTATTGAATCATATGTATTGAAATACATAGTCAGTACAAATAGACTAGTCCAGCAGAAATAAGATGCAAAACATCAGCAGTAAGTTATTGCTGCAGTTTCACAAAACGAAACCTCAGGGCTCCTTCTGGGTCCCAAACGTACTTTACTACCTAGGATGATGGTATGTGTCATTTACTGTTTTTCTCCATGGTAACAAAGTTTAATAATGTAAACTTTTTTTACAGAATAAATATAGCAATTCACAAATCTTAAGTGTTCTGGTTTTGTAAACACTTCTGTCATCTTTATCTCCACAGATTCAATAACAGAATGTTGTAAACTGCCAGGGGAAAGCAAGTTTTCCTGATCTCAGTTGCCTAATAATTCAGCTCTATTAACTGAAATATAAATAAATCGACTATTAGAAGTTTTTGGTTCCATTACTCCCATATCACCCAGGTGTGATTTCCTAGATTGTCACTGAGTCACGGCTGTTCATACGTTCATGTACATGTGCTGTTCTCTCATCAAGGGCAAACTTTTGGCCATATTTGAAGGAGAATAGTACCCTGCAACAGTTCTTCTACTTGCATTAAGAGAAAAGGGTGTTTTATCCCAGTTATATAATTCGTGTTGATGAGCCATGGTTTTGCATTTGCTCATTTTTAAAAGAACTGCAAAATGCAGAAGAGAATGATTATACTTTTCTAATTCCATTTCACAGCCTGCAGCTCACAATTTTCAAGTGCATGTTCAGCTCAGTTTTGGATGTCAGCACACGCCAGTTTTACATCACTTCTCTTTTCCTATTCATAATGGCAGGTGTCCTGCATCTAGCTTTGGAGTTTTGGTGCTATTCTTGAACTGCATCTTGGAGGGACTTTAGTTCACTCCTTGGTGGCTTCCTCCCTGTTATCTGTATGGCTGTGTAATGCAAATAGCAGGAAATAGTTTTTTGAAGATTAATTTGACTGAAAGATAAAAAAAAAAAAACCATATCAGGTTAGCTTGCCTTCCCAGAAGCTGAACAGAAGATAAAGTGCCACACCTCAGGTTTAATTCACACTACAAATAAAGGAAGGTGTATATAAGTGGCATTGTCTCATACCTAAAAGAAATTCACTCTAAAGGAAATATACATGATGTTTTTACTGCACTGCAGATATCCAATCTCTATCCTTGTGTTCAGACTCTACTAAATCATTGAAAACACCTCTGACATTCAGGATGTCCTACTGCTCCCAGCAGTAGGACAAGGGAGAAATTACTTCAAATTGAGAGGGAGTAGGTTTAGATTAGGTATTAGGAAAAAATTCTTTACTGTGAGGGTGGTGAGACAATGGAATAGGTTGCCCAGGGAAGTTGTGGATTCCTCATTCCTGGGAGTGTTTAAGGCCAGGTCGGATGAAGCTGTGAGCAACCTGGTGTAGTGGAAGGCGTCGCTCTCCACAGCAGGGGAGTTGGAACTAGATGATCTTTAAGGTCCCTTCCAACCCAGGCCATTCTATGGATTCTATGATTCTATGATGATTCTATGATTCTATGATTCTGTGAAATAGGAAGTCTGAGCTCTAAATTCACTTCTGGTATCAAATTCTTCTATGCTATTGATATATCCTTTCAAACTAGACTTTTTTCTCAGCTTTCTTTGACCACATAGTAGAGGAAGATACATGACATACTACCCTGCCGTATCATTGGCTTTAAGTTGAATGTAATATGACTGGGCAGGATATTATCCCTTACGCCAAGAAAATCATCCTGTCTCTGTATTTCTGATTTGAGCAGTATGATACTTTCACTTCCTTGCCTTTCTCTTGTTTACACCCACTGGTGATATAGTGAGGAATTCCTGAAGGTGTTAGGATATCCCACCTGGTAAGGAAGATTTAGAAATTACATCTCTCTTATCTCCACATTACTGATCTAACCTGTGCCACTGTAAGTTATGGTAACTCTCTCTTGCAAACTCTCCAACTATCTTCTTTAATTTTGCATTTTGGAAAAAGTAAGTAAAGATAACAGTAGGATATCAGTAATAAAAATTGTAATAAAAGTATTACAGATCAGAAGAATATTGGTAGAATTAAGAATTTATAAAGCACTTGGAAGGTGAAACAAACTAAATAGGTGCTAAGCATTCAAATTCAAGAAGTTTTGGGAATGTTTTTTCCTGGCTCTTGGAATAGTTTGTAAAGTTTAAAAAAACCCCCCGCAAACGGAATATGTTAATCCAAACTTTTAAGCACTTTTATTAATGCTTTATACATTGTTTTAAAAACCTTGATTTGGTTTTATGAGGTGCAACAACTGTCACTGTATCACTTTGTTTCTCACACAAATACCAGGAATGCTAGCAATGGGACCTAACAATGCACAAAGACTGGGGGCTCTTTTATTAAACTGACTTCACACAGGAAAGCCTGCTTAAAAAGTCCATACTGATATGGACTGTTGTTTTGTCCTTTCTCCTCATTAAAGCAATTACTCCCCAAATACATACAGATTCATTATGGTCACTCCATGGAGCTGAACACTACCTCTGTAATACTCAGATACAGAATCTGAGAGTGAAGTCAGGCTAATTAAATTGGCCCAGCCACTTTAGCAAGCAAATTGGGCCAAGCTAATTGGCACAGAGTGAGTAAAGGAAATTCAGGCACCATTCTGTGAAATACCGTTTTAATTATCTCTAAAAAAGAACTTTGCCCTTAATTTCAAATTTCTTAATTAGGAACATGAATAAGTAGCAATAATAATCTTTGCAGTCTACAAATATAAAAATGTCAGATGAAGTTTGTTTTGGCCAAGTCTGTTAACCAGTGAGCAAAGATGACTACCATTATTAATAGTTATATTTGTCCTACATGGAGACCTATAGCCCCAGAGAAAAGGTTAATAGAGGGGGTATGCATCAAAAGGAAGATAAATCTGACACAAACAGTGTAAGAAACCCTGTAGAAGGATTCACTTGCAAGAAGATATTTAACACCCAAAGAAAATAACATCTATGCTGCAAGCAATGCATTTTTCAATAAATTCTGGTTTCAGTTCAATTGCAAGTGAAAATTTTTGGATTCAGTTTGAATTCGAATTAAAAAAATTCAAAACACTGTTTCAAGTTTAGCTTTGGTGCAAGAAAAAGAACAGTTCAGAGCAGTTTCAGTTGTCTTTCATTTTAACAAAGTTTGGAGGAGCTGGTGTAACTACATAAAGTCACTAGTTCTGTTACATTTTTTGGCAGCTGAGTTGTCCTCCACTACTGCTTAGTTTTGAAAGAAGCAGGCTACAGGTGTTCACAATAGTCACCGTACAAATACAATAAACTCATTTGTATCTTCCACTTCGGAAGAAATAGGGTAAATAACTATATTCCACTCTGTGGTAAATATCAACAAATCCTGGGGAATTGTATCATTTCTAGTCTATCTTTTCATGACGTGCCCTGCACTAAGAGTGATTTCTGTATTAATAGGTGTGAAGGCCTTTCCTGTGGGGAATTTGTGGTTTCCTGAACTTGTGCTTTTACTGGCAAAACAGCCAATTACTGATGTTGTGGGCCAGAAACAGCTGAGTGAAACCGGTGATGACTACTTTAGCTGCAAGTGTAAGCCGGATCAAAATGTTCTGTACAATTCAAAAGCAGTGCACTTTTAAACTTCTCTGATAATTATTCTCCATCTCTTAAAGGGAATACTATGAAGCTGTGCATTGAAAGGGTGTCAAGGATATGGAAGTGAACAAAATAAAAGAGTGTTACAACTAATGTAAGTGTGAAAATTGTCCATATGGTCTCCCCATTCTAGAAGCTAAAAAAAATAAGACCATATTCTACAACAGTTCCAATTAAAGGGCACCCTTTGGGGTAGAAGTCTGAAGGATGATACATATCCCAATTTTTGATAAACAAAACAATATTCAGTTTGTAACTTGGTCTAAATAGATTCAAGTATGGACTGCGGCAAATTCATGATCAGAAAAAACACCTAACTTGTCTCATAAGCCAGACGACATATAACATACAAACACATGCAATAAATAATTTTGTTGAAAAACATGAAAGAAATGTTGATTAATTAAAAAAAACTCATGTGCAATTCTGTAAACCTTAAGCAAATTGACTACTTGTTTTTGTATCACATTAAGGAAGGCAGAGGAATGAATACAGCACTTCACATACTGCATCTTCAGAAAACTGAATTCCATCAAGCAAACACATTTCTACATCTTGTTCACTAGAAACAAACACTAAATAAGATATTGAGGAATAGTGGCTCACATCCTAGAAAAACTAATACTAAAGCTGCCCTCAGCATTCTGTTAGAGAGGACATCTGAATGTAGCTGAAAACTTATGGGCATAGTGGTGGTTTACTTGTCTTCTTTGTGTCTGTGTGCTGCAAAATGGGAGCAGTGACAGCAGCCAGGCTCGTGTCTTTGAATCTTTGGCACAATGTAAGCTTTTCTGGGGACAATTTCGAGGAGAAAATTCCCATTAATAGCATTATCATACTCTGCCTCTTCTTGCTGTTTGGCTTTTCTCCCTGCTCCATCACAAAAGCAGAGCAACTGAAAGTCTCAGAGCTGACCGTGGCTAGACATATCTCCTCTGCAAAGAATTCTGCTTTGGTATTGTTGAGAGGTCAAAATAAGACAAGCAAAGAGGAGAAATTGAATCAAATATTTTGGAATATTTGGAATATTTCATACACATGCACACATATGTGTGTTCATGCATGGGGAGGCTGTGTGTATGTGTATATAAAAATGGAGTTTAAACTTCAGTATATAAATGCAAGTATTTATCTATTTACATGCATTATACACACACACAAACTTGTGTCTAAACATTCTTTATTTTTTCCGTCCAGAATGGAAAGAATAAGTGCTGTAGATATTGTCAGACTTTTGTGAATAGTATGACTTTTATAGCCAATTTTAGATTGCAGCACAAATCATGGTTATAAAATCTAGAGAAATAGGAGTTTATGGGGTAAGACTAATACAACCTTCACTATAACATGAAAACAATGCTATAATACTAGTACTACACAGAGGTTGATAAAAGAGGAATGATTTTTATGCTATTGCTGAAGTAATTTTAAAAACAATACAATGTCTATGAATGCCTACTATTAGAAAATAAACTAACTTTATTTTAGAGGAGCAATGTTTTGGTGCTACAGTGAAGTCATGAAATCTGATAGCACCATAACACGGGCCTTGGTAAAAATGTGCTTCAGTGTACTCTGGAAAGTTGTTGCTTTTTTATTTTAAATGCAACTAACAAAGGCAGTATGACATTGAGGAGGGAGAAGCTGTAATCATTTTAAATGCTAATGTAATATATTATTATACTTATTTATATGGTTCATTTCTCAATAAATTTATTATATATTTGTTTTAATTGGGACAGCATTCAAAATTATTTTTTCAGGGTACAATAAAAGAGATTCGATTTTATAGTTTTTTACAATAGAGGCTATTATTTTTTTAATTACATGTTAGCAAAAAACCTTGCAATTTACCCTGCCACAAGGAAAAGGAGGATGAGCAAGTCACTGCCAGAGATAATTTACCTATACTGTGGGCACACCCTACCTGAGTGGAGGGGAATGGGTGAGGTTGTCATTTCAAGTTGCTGCCAGCTTCCTCTCTTCTGTTTTTCTGGAGTGTAAGGAACTGCAGCTGAAAAACCTATACAAAATTATGGACAGATATTAACATTTTTAAAACAAATTTTGCAAAAGAGTATGGAATTGAAGAAAGCATGTCTGCTCTCTGCCTTCCTCCAATTATGTCCCTTAGAAAGATCTCTTTTTCTAAAAAAAGAGATACTTCTCAGGTATACAGAAAACACTCAGATTTTATTGTGAAAGGTTTCCTTCACACATAGTAAGTAACTCTTAGAAAAGATGCTTTTTAAGACCCGTAGCAATGTAGCACTCTTTTACAAGTACATAAACATAATTTAACACATAGTAATCAAAACTCCAGGTGTTTTGTGGCTGATGACAATTGTTCTGAACTCAGGAAATAAGAGGCAATAAACTTTTGTCACAGTGGTTAAAATGTGTACTGTTAATTTTGTGGGTTTTTTCCCCTGGTCTCATGCTTTTCCTCAGTAATGTGTCTAATTTCCTTGGGTAAGGTTCTAATGGCACTAGCATCCACAGTAGATTTACTTAATTTCCCTGCTTTTTGCTGAGACTTCTATGGTGCAATGAAAGCATTTATTTCAGTGTCCCCAGAGACCTGCTTTAAATGGACCTGTTAGCCAGAGCTTTATTATGGACAAAGGCTAAAGAGTATAATCTAGAAATCTTTATTCATTACTAATACTTTAGCTTCATGTTCATCTAGAGAGCCACATAATTACAATAATTTATATCTATCTGGAATAAGGCACGGAACGCATTCTTTTTCTGCTCCCTTTAATCTGGGCAGCATCGTGGCTCTGGGAAACTGATTACAGAACTTGAGAGCAAGATTCTTTGGGGCCCTCTCACAACACACACAAAGCTTGCTTTTCCAGGCAGAAGGTCATAGCAGGCTCTGAATGGTCCCACATGGTGCAGGGTCACTGGGGCAGGTGGGAAACAGAAAAGCACTCGATTTTCCCCATGTTGCAGGGTGAATAAGAGTTGGGAGGAAACTTCCTTCTGATAAGCCATAGCAGCACATTAGAGCTCTCTGAAAGACAATATTTTCCTCCCTGACCTCCTGGAATATTGTACCTGGATACCAAAAGTACCCAGAATCATGTCCACAGACACAAAGAGCCCCAGTTGCTGTAGATGAGGGTGCATGGACAGAATTACTTTAAAATAGGATTCTAACCCTCCTCTGCCTGCACAGTGCAACTCCTGATATGCCACCTGCCAACACTGAAACTGTGAATTTCTGTTCTATTCCTCCTCCCCAAACTGTGGAATAACTTGTGTTCCCTTTGAAGTTTCTAAACTTTTGTTGGAAAGAACAGTGAAAGGATCAGAATATTTCACAAAATGCTAAGAACATTTGCTAGAGATATTCATCAAAGCTGCAGTTCTTTCACTAAAAATGTAATCAGCATAGACCAATAAAATACTGATCTTAGAATTTCCAATTACTTTTCTGTCATCTCCAATAGCCCCACTGTGATCTGTCCCATCTATCCTGTTAATTTTGTTTCTCCAGTAGTTGCCCAGTTATAGTTTGCCCAGTGCTCTCTCTCAGGCTGTGACTGAAGAAAATACTTCTAAACTGAGACAGGGTAGAAACCTTTCCCCCCTGCCCAGCCCTGCCCTGCCCAGCCCAGGCTGTGTGTTTCTGGACGTGGAGAAGAAGGCTTTGTTCCGCACTGAACAGACTTGTTTAAAAGTGACATTTTATCTGGCAGAAACACAGACAGCGGGGACCAATGCCTGACTGTCACTCCAGATGAACAACACTTGGTTGGTTTTTAGAGTGAGAAGAGCCTCTCAAGCCTTGACTATTGCAACACCCACACACAGTCCAACTGTGCTGGCAGCTCTGAAATTCTCCAGGCTAACCCTCTGGTGTCCAAACACAGACAGCAGGATGTCATCAGGAAGATGAAGACCTGCTGCTCAAACACAGAGCCATTAGCCTTTTCCAGTTTAGCTGATTTTATGTGAAACATCCAGGACCTGTTATCGTTTGAGAAACTAGTATTGTTGAGAACCCAAGGCTTGGGATCTGTTTCCTAAAGGAGAAGACATGGACTGTGAGAAGTGCTCCAAATACAAACACTCCTTAAATATGAGGGCATCCAAAGCTGGCTCAGGTTGTTCCTGATAATATCACTAAAACAGAAATGAGAACAGGAATTCTGGAATGAGCTTTGCCCTGCTTCATATTTTTGAGTCACATAGCAGAGCTTTTAGTGGTGCTTGGATGAACCAAACATCAAATATCTCACACATCCTCTATTTTCAGCAATGCCTCCAGAAGAAAGCCTTACCCTGAGTTTTGCAGAGATAATTCCTAGCTTAGGAAAACATTGCCACTTAGGAGATCTTTGAGAAAATGAAGCAAATTTATACCAAACGACTGGGAAGGAAAAAAAAGAGTGCCTGAAAATAAGGCATCATAACATGAGAATGGAGTGAATACGACTTTGACAATTTCTGGGAAAACACATTTGGACATTACTTGTACTTTCTATTTCTAAAATTGTTCTTAATTTAGCATTGTGCTTGTAAAGCAGATCACAGATGCAGACTTCTATTTTAACTAGAATGAGTTTATATTGAAACACTTGGAAAAGAGGTAGGAAGGGGCAATGTGTGCCATTGCCCCGTTTACTTCCTGTTAGTACTTTCCCACAGCATCTATTAGCTGCCTTTAGTCCTTTGCAAAGTGCATTTGTTTAAAAATTCAAAATACCTTATCTCTTTCCAGTATATTGCAATTCATTGATACCTCGATTTATATTTTAATGATGTACTGTATTCTCTGCAGCACTTTTAATCTCTGCTTTATCCTAATATTCATGAAAATAAACAATATTTAGTAGTAACCACATTTCTCAGCTACATTAATTTCTATCTTTTGTTGTCATTGAACTGGGAAAAGGTCCAAGGATATATAGGAAAGTATTTCAGTGCAGTGCTGTTTTTATTGTTTTAGCTTTTCTTCTTACCTCAGAGAATTATTTAGCTTGGAGAAGTTCCTTAAAATGATCAAATCCAACCATTAACCAAACATTACCAAGTCCACCACTCAGCCACGTCCCTAGACACCACACAATTTGAAATACTTTTCTCTTCAAATGGGTATATAAATCGAAACTGTGAGAGTACCTTATTTCTAGGGCATCTTTACAAAATTTACCTTCATGGAAAAACTGAAGTGCAGTGTTGTTGTTTTTTCCCAAATGGTCTTTTGTCGCAGCAAGGCATCCAATTAGGAATTCTGTGTTGGCAGGTGAGAAGCAAACAGTCCTCTTCAGATCCACCTGTTCTTGTTTTCAGAGCAACAGCGTATTTTGTTGGTTTTTCTTTTCCTTTTTAGAACAAGATGAAAGAAAAGATTAAAAAAAGATACAGAGAACTCAAACATAGCGCATCTAAGAGAACATGATAAAAGTCTGATGAATATAGGAGCTGATTTAGAGTAAAATACATGGAAGAAGTGTGAGTACAGATTACTGGAGGGAAGAAGGGTCATGTTCCTGTGCTAGATTTGAAAGGGTAACTAGGGTAACTATCTATTAGGTTTTGGGCATGTTTTTATATGATAGTGTCTATCACAACAGAATATCACAATGCTGCAGAGAGGAATCATTGGTCCTGAAAGGATCACAGACCTTGTTAATGTGAGAATGTACCACACTCATTCACCCATTTGGGACTGAAGGCAGAACTGCCTAAATATGCTTATCTTATGAAATATCTGTAGGTGGTAAAGGATTGCCACTGGAGGCATTAAAACATTAAATCTTTGGGCCTGTGCTGATAAAATCAAATCTTTAAAAGCATATTTTATTGGAGCATGTGAATTAGTGTGGGAATGGCAGAAGACAGAGTTATGAAAGTGATTTTTAAGAGAGGGAGAGACAATTTCTCAAGTACTGAATTGATTGTAGAGATGTATAGGATACTGCTTGCTTTCTACTGTAATCAAGAAAACCAAACTTCACTTACAACTCTTGCAAATGAACAATATTATACAAAGAACATTCCAGATTTTTATCTGAAGGAAACTGCGTCCCATCAGTAATCACTGAGTCGTCACTCAAATGAAAAAAATCTGTGCAACAACATTTTTCTTAGAAAAGCTCTAGTTGTCCCAGAAGCATAGAGATTAAATCCAGAATCTAAGTTTAAATAATATTTGGATCCAATTACGTTTGAATAAATTCCCTCTGATTACTTTACACAAGATTACTTTTCCCTTCCCCTTCCCCCTCCCCTTCCTCTTTCCTTCCTCTTCATGTGTACATTCTGGTCATTTATATCCTCAAGAGAGGCAACGTCAAGCACTCCTACTTGCAGAACTGCACAGGGCTATTTTCTAGACATGCGCTTATATGCATTTCTCCTTTGTTTCCTTAGTCTTGCAACCTTGAGGGGAAAAAAGAGAAAAAGCCAAAACAACCTGTCAAGCAGATGAACTGGAAATGGAAGTATTAGGAACAGCTAACATATTTCCACAGTTCTATTGCTGTGTGCTCACTTTCCTGCGCTGATTACATGCTTTGCTAAACATCAGTCATTTATTTTTACTACCTGTTGCCTTCCTCCTTTTTTCTTGTTGGTCTGTACCTCTTATTTTCTCTTACCTTTGTCCTCCTCCCTTTGCTACTCTGATAAACAACATCCATCATAAGACAAAAAGAAAATGAAACTTCTTTAAACAAAATATGGTACTGACACAGTGCTTGCCAGCTATGTCTGTTCTTTCAGCTTGTGTGAGTAATTCTTTTTCAATAGTTTTCTGTCTTGCTTATTTATATTACATGCTTTTTGGGACAGGGACAGCCTAACTTCTCAGTTAGACTAAGTTTTTGAAGTACTTAGCAGATGGCTCCTTTCTCAGTTTTTTTTCTTTTACTTTTTTCTTCCCAAAGCACTTGGATAAGTGATATTATGTTCCTCTCTGTGTTCAAGGCTGAACTTAAAGTATAATTTTACTGTATCTGGAGCTTAATTCAGCACAGCACTGAAGCAGTGACTTTAAGCATGACAACCCCCCCTGAATACAGTAGGAATACTAATACAACTAAATTGTTTGTTCTGTTAGAATCCTTTAGTAAATTTGGGATCTATGGTGTACATTCTCCAATTCTCCACTTTTTCCAGGAAAGCCATCCTAGTTTGTGAAAATATTTCTAACAGTTTTGCAGGTTTGATGTGAAAAAAATGCCAAGTTATTATCACAGCCTGTAGTGAAAAGGTAATTTGTGTTTCCATATATATAAATGTTCAAATTTTCATGTTATCTTTAGAGCTAACTCTTCAAAACCCAAAAAATTAATACAAATTAATGGTTGATGAATATAATATTGGTCAAAATAATCTGTGAAAACATTATCACCTTAATTATGATATTAGCTGTGCGACTTCCTGATAACAAAATTTTTTCTGAATTAAAAAAATCCCCCATTTCCAAGTATTGATAATTATATAAAGGATAAAATTTCCTTTTGGTAAAAAAAGGACAAGAGTGAGAGAGTGAAATACATGACATCTTTGCTCCATGAATAATTCTTGTATTTTGTGGTCTTTTGAATCCCATTACTTTTTCAGTAATTTTTTGCTAATATGTCAAAATTCCATCTTTATCTGAAGAGGTAAAAATTTGCACATATTTTTCTGTAATTGGCTCATCCTGTATTATTCACTAGAAAGATTTTTGTAAACAAATATCTTCTCAGCAGTGACTTACAAAGTTGTTCATCTTTTTTCAGTATGCCTTCAAAATTATTTCAGAAGTGTCCTAGAAGAAGCCAGTAGGAAATGCCAACCCAGTTTTATTGATATGAACTATAGTCTGAGGAGGGAAACCATGGATTTGAAGTTGTTTTTTCCTTTAATGGAAGCTAGTAGAATGATGGATGTGGTTAGAATATCCAACAGAATGACTGTACATTTAGGAAAAATTGGATGGGTAATAGGACAAGAGAATTGACATGTTCTGAAGTGTAGCTATTTCTGAATCAGTTTTTAGCCTCTTTGAATGTTTCTTGGACAGCTGAATGCTTGTAAAAATTAATCCAGGTAAGATAGTAGTCAGTGATGGTTACAAACTAAAGTGTCCTCCATGAGAACAGGATCATTAGCTCCTTAAGTACCTGTCTGTTATGTCAGCATTGCACATTATCATCCAACAGTGCTGCTGAAGCAGCAGATGGTTAAATTCTTATACCGCAGAGCTTTCTGAACACTGTCAGCATTGCTAAAGAAGCCATTTCAATAATTAACAAATGTTGCATATAATCGTAAATCTCATCTGGACAAAGAAATTTCTGATAAGGAAACTAATCAATAAATGCTTGTATGCATATCAGCAACCACAGCTTCTTAAGCTTTATTATGCAGGAACAATTAAGCCCTTTTACACAAATCCATATGTAAGCTGAAAGCTTTAATTAGTACAATGTCACAGATCTATGAAGAGTTCTGATCTAATTTAGTTATTAGTAGAAATGTGACTGATAAAAAAATTTAACTAGATTTTTCCAAATCTGATGTATTGAGAAACAAGGCACCAAGAAAAAGCCAAACTTTCATCCACCAGTCTGGCTCTTTGTGGTGTGGAGACTGCAGCAGAGCCCTAACATATCTCAGTTATAGTCAATATTGGTCTTACATGGGAGTTGAGGTGAAAACCATAAATAATTGTGTCAAAGAAGGGCAGATGAGAGCTGTAGCTCTGTGGCTGAACCTCCAGATCAGACAAGGGAGTAGAGCAAACTTTGCCCTGACTACTTGAGGATTATCAGCGCTGAAAGAGTAAGTGGAGAAACAAAAGGCATTGTATAAAAAGATGAAAAATTGCTGAAGCCTCCAGCTTACAGCTGAGACCTTTCTTGTAGGAGGTAACAGCCCCAGTGTTTTACAAAACGTGTGCAGAGCACACTGACAGGGAAAAGGCCATCCTTCCAGGTGTGACAGCATGTGGTGGGTGTGTTGAGACATGATAAACAACTGGAACTGGAGGTTTTCATAGATCCTTATGTTATTCTCCTAAAATTAACCATAAATCTGGTTTGCTTTTTGATAAGAATCACCTTCTATCAGAGTAATATGGTATATAACATACAAACATTGCCATCACACCTGTTCTATAGTATTTTCTGTGACAAAACTGGGAAAACGAATGTATCATCAACTAAATGAAATGATAGCTTTCCCCTGTACACAGAGAAACAATATCTATAGTCAATCTGTTCTAAATATACTGTGCAACATTGAAATGTATTGTGCTCTAAAGCTTTTGTAGTTTTGGAAACTGCTAGAAAAACTACCAGCTGTTTCCTCTCTGGAGTAACTCAACTTTGCACTGATGTGAGAGTAGAATGGGTTCCTAGAAGCAGAAGAAAGGTTAGTGTTGGCACAGATATCCTGGGATAGGGAATCTTGGATTGTTTGGCGGTGTAGGGGAGAGAGAAGAGGGTGGACAATAAAGCAGATTGTCAAAGCTTGACTAGAAGAGGCAAAGAGTGGAAGAACTCCTGAATGAAAGAGCTCCTCTGTGTATTATAACTTGCACACTGAAGCCTGGATGCTTTCTGTAAGTACTAAAAAAAAACCCAAAAATATCCCAACCAAATAAAATACCCACAAAAAATTGTATTTATGTTAATTTGGATATATTACTTAACTGTTATATATTGTAAATAGCAAGGTTTATTATCCTGTGGTAAAAAAAAAAATATAAATAACAAAATAGTACTGAGGTACATGTGTTAAATGTATAGGAAGTGTACAAAATATACTAACACTCTGAAATTGGGAGAAATTCTCTTGGCCTTTTGACCAAACGTGGTAAAACATATATGGGTTATTTTTCTGCTCCAGCCTGCACCATGTTGCACGTGTTTTGTGTGTGCAGTCCTTAGTTCCAGTGTTTATTGACGTTTGCCTTATTACTGGGGAAAGAATGGGGGGAAATGCCTCATTTTAGAAAGGTTCAGTGGAGCTTGAGTAGGATGACACAAGTAGCAGCTGGCAGAGAAGATGTAAAGCCACCTCAGAACCCTTTTGAGTTTTTGGCCTGGAATTTCTCATGGTGACAGATGTGTGTTGGATGAATTAACTCATGAATTAACTTCTGCTTGTGCAGAAGTCTGGAAAACCCTAGATAAGAGACCATGAAGTCTTCCCTAAAACACTGGGAATGTCCTGTAAAACCTTTTTATTACAGCTCAATTAAATCAAAATTTTCCAGAGAGGCTAATTCTGCCACCACAGGATTAGATCTCCAATGCAATTCAGTGAAATTGCTTGTTTTTGTAAGACTAGTACAACAGTGGATTTGGGTCCCTGAATCTTTCATGGTGTAATTTCATATATAAAAAGAAAAAAAAAGTGCAAAGCAACTTTTACCCCTTTTTCTTACTCTCAGAGAAACAGGTTTGTGTGCAGATGTAACTGGAGAAGGAGAGATAAGTGTAAGCAAGATCTCTTTTTTTTTGCTCCTATCTCCCCAGAATTGTCAGTGTTGGTTCTCCTAAGCTGATCCAGCAAGACTTGCGAGATCAGTTTTGAGGGGGAGTGGGAGTGGGAGTGTGTCAAACATTATTTATATAAGGTTTTTGTAGTCCCTAAAGGGACCTACAACAGACCTGCAGAGGGACTTTTACAAGCGTGTATAGTGACAAGACAAGACAGAATGGCTTCAAACTGAAAGAGAGCAGGTTTAGGTTAGCTTTTAGGAAAAAATTCTTTACTGTGAAGGTGATGAGGCACTGAAACAATTTTTCCATAGAAGTTGGGAATGCCCCACCCTGGAAATGTTCAAGACCAGGTCAGATGGGGCTTTGGGCAGCCTTAGTCTAGCGGAAGGTATCCCTGCCCATTGCAGGGGTGGGAGTTGGAATCAGGTGATGTTTATGGTCCCTTCCAACCCAAATTATTCTATGGTTCTATGCCTCTGTAACAAATAGCAAAATAAGGTGATTTCTAACAATGAACATAAATTGGAAACTAAGAATGGTGAAAAGTTGATAAAGAAGCAAAAAAAGCAAAAGGAAAATCTTAGAACCTACCATATAAAAGAGATTATTTAAACTACACTGAGACCAAACGAAATCCTAATAACATTACTTTTCCCTTACTGGATTGAAATAATATATCATAAATAATACATATTTCCCTTTTCTATTTAATAAATATTTCTGCTCTCTATTTGAAAAAATGAAATAAACACAGTCATTTCCAAGGCTGCTGATGAAATACTTTTCACACTGACTGTAAATCAGAAGCTGCAGCTCCTATAGCAGGCTAGTTTTAAAACAGGTATGAGAAACGTCCTGTCCCAAAGGTGAAAAATGAAAAGGGTGAGAAGCTTCCTAGTTTCTCAGTGTTGATTTCTAATATAACTTAAAACAATTAGGAAATTCCAGATGATTGAAAGGCAAGAAAAAAAAATAAAAAAGGGGACACATAATTCAGTGTTTTAATTTTAAAAATATACAAATGTGATGACTCCATCAGGTATATAATTCTCATATTGATTCTGTGTAAACTAATCAAATAGTTTAAGTAGGATTGTATTTATAGAATTTGATAAAGCAAAAGCAGCTGTCTCCAATTAGCCTTACTATATGATAGCCAGATATTATCCAAAATTATCCCTGGTGAGTTTACAAGTCTGTTGGAGGCTATTAATAATAATTATTATTTAACATTACTGAAAACACTACTCAGGTATATAATTTGGAAACTTCCTTAAAATCTGGAAGGGTTTCAGAGCAAAGATATAAACAGTTTGGAAAAGAAATAGCGGTATAATATGGTGCCCTGAGCATCCAGGATACCACAGAGAAGAATTGGAACTGACAGTCACAGAGTACATGAAGAACAGATATAAGATAAACAGAAGACTGATATAGCAGACAAAATATGAAAATATCAGATGTTTGGAAATAATAGAAAAAAGGCAAATTTTTACTGGGATATAATGAACTCTTGGAGTAAACGTTCAAAGGCCGTGGTTATTTCTCTGATGAGAGAGAATTCATAGAAATCCCATTACCTGTAATTCTTATGTATTTTTGTGTATGTGTGTAACAGACTACATGCATAACTATCCACCTACTGTGAGAAAGAAATAGTTCATTGACTACTTATGGTCTGCTGGCTTATGACTGAATCAATATTATTATTTATTATTATTACTATTAATAATAATTTCCCAGAAATTTAAGTCAGAAGGGACTACGAAATCACTGCTTTCTTGCCTAGATGTTGTAGGGGATCAGACAACCTCCACTAAGCCTATATTACGCTTTTACAAACTCAAATAATCAAACATAGAATGGCAAATAATCAACAAGCATGATTTCCATGTCAATTTTTAGTCAAAGGTCTGTTCAAATTTCTCTAAGACTGAGGTTTATCAAGATAGTATAGGAACACCACAAGGCACAGAAATTAACAGAGCAGTTTTAAATGAGAAAGCTGAGAAGTTATGGCATTGTGCAGGTAGTTGACTTGTTTATTTGAGAGCCTAGTAGAGTTTTATAAAGTAAAATCATTTGGGATTTAAGATCAGTGAAGTATAAGTATCCTTAGCCCATAAATTTAGAATGAAACATTCCAGCAAAGAGGAAAATATGGGGATGTAGATGCCAAAAGGGAAGACATAGTCAGCCGCAGTAGATTAGGGACAGACTATCCTGTGACAGAGCCAGAATGATTGAAGTCAGTGGCTTTTTGCCCTTATCAGGAGCTAGCAAGTTATGGGCTTGAAATCAACTGCAATGAGACTGGATTAGTCAGCTGGATTAGTTCAAAATGCCACTTAATGGCGCCATAAAGTATCCCAATGACTCCCTATTAGGAGTAAATCCTTAGCTGTAAATTGTGATTAGGATTAAACACAAGGCCAGTTGACAGTCGTCAGCAGAGAGGCAGGGACTTCCAGGTGCAGAGTGAACTCCTCTGTAAGACATCTTTCCTGTGTGCTCATCCATCCACACATTCAGACCACTGGAGCAAGGATTAAATCCAGCATTCTGGTAGCCATTTATTTGCAAAATGTATTAGAGCTGGTTTTGCACAGTTAGAACAGCCTGCCTGAACAATATACATCTAATCATAGAATGTAAAAATACCATCAAGATATATCATCTTAGATCATCCAAAAGTTGCTGCCGCTGGCCCTGGTAGATTTTCTTTCTCTTTTAGAACATATCAAGATCTTAATTTATTATAAAAATTTTCATGACGATGATGCTTTCAATTTTCCAACATGCAGTACATAAATTTACTGGACTGGAAGAATATACACTGACTTTTCTACAGTCATTTGAAAGCTTTAGAACTGATAAAAGATTAGCTGATCTCTGCTATTTCTTGTCATTTAAAATCCAGCATTTCTGGAGTAGGCTTTAAATTGGATTCAAAAAATATATATGAGGAAAATTGTCTCCTAATACCCAGAATGTCTTACTGTTTAGGGATGCATCAAATCTACACAGAATATGCTTTTTTATGCAGTGAAAAGCCAGATTTGAATTCAATTGCATGTTTTTACCAAAACAACACTCTATCATATTACCAAAGGTTAGAAGTTAACCTTTTACTGTTTACTGCTTTGTGTTCCAAACATTCTAGCTTGATTGCAGGCTGCTTTGTGCTGTCACTCTAAGAGAAACACTTTGAGCTTGTTTATTCATATTGACAACAGGTTTAAACAGGTTGGCATTGCTATACTGTGATCAAAGAAGTAATCATTTGTGGAATAACAATGCACAGAACATTCTTATTATGTACTGTGCTTTCACGGGTGCTGCACATTAAACTGAATATCACACTTGGAAGAGATCATTCAGATTCAGAAATCAAGAGTTTTAATATAATTTTCTCCCTTTCACTGGATATCAGGAAATTATACAAATGATAGTGGAAGCTGGCATTAAAATACTGCTGCTAAGCCTAAGTCATGACATCTTTCAAGCATGCCTTTCTGATTGCATATTGAAAACCAGGGAACAGAGAACCTTCTGAACTAGGAGCACTAACAAAAGGAGCACTTTCTAAATCAGAGGCCGTTTTAGAGTATGGGTGTCTAATTGTTTATTTCCAGCCATTGATGGTGTGCTTTTTATAACTGTATACATACATTGAGATAGAACAATTCTCAAGGAGATTAAAATAAAATTAGAATGTTTGAAATGCACACAAACCGGTATGAATTAATATCACAAACTAAAATGGACTAGGAAGAAGCAGTCAAGGGCAAAAAGCCCCAGCCATATAATGGAAAAGAAACCACACCTTGAAGCTTAGTGGTGAAAAAGCCATGTGGTTTTACTTTTTTCAGGGGTCAAGCATTCCTAATATTTCAGTTTGCTCTCCTTTTTTAATCTCAAGTTATCATTTGAACAGTCAGGAGACTGTTCAAATAGAATGACCTTAGAGCAACTTGGAAGTAACTTAGCTGAGAATTGTCAGTCTCCCTGACTGGGTAGTGGGAAGGAAGGGCCTCCTCTGGGGGCATCAAATCTAAATTGTTTCTGAAGATTTGTAACTGTGCTGCAACTCCAGAAGTCAAGTTACCTGCCTAATACTGGCAATGCTTTCCTCAGGTGCCCAGACAAACGTGCTGTAATTTGAAAGGATTCCTAGCTTTACTTTTATGTGTGCCTCAGTGCATCCACACTTTCAGAAGAGAGTCTGGGCGTGACCTGCTTTCTGATTGATGTCCCTGAAGTGTCTGAGAGAGATGAACTGCTGCTAAGGCCAGCTTTCCAAAGATGGAGAGCAGAACCGTGAAAGATAATCATTTTGCGAAGCATTGAACTGAAAAGGACCAATTCATATGAAAGAGCTCTGGATGCCAAAGAGTTCAGTAATTCCTGAGTTTTCCAGAGAAAAATCCCAAAAAAAGAGCTAGGTCATTTGAACTGGAATGTCCTCTTCCAATCCAGTACCCCAAAGTGCATGAAACATGTTCGCCTTGGGGTTCCACAGCCAATATGCTCTAAATTTCCTCTAATGGTAAAAACTTACTTTTAGGCAAATGCATCAGCATAATTCAAAGAGAGAAAGTGTCACGTGGGATTAGACTAATCATCAATCTATACTGGTATCCTATAGTGGCCAACAACAGATGTTTCAGAGGCAGATATGAAACTTCTGTGGTGAGAAATTCTATAATGCCACGTTAGGGTTTCTTTCTATCCGGGGCATAAATTCTTGACGTATACTACAAATTTCTTTTAAAAAAAAAATAAATAAATGAACATTTTGCCTAGTAAGAGGTAGTAGCAACATACTCAGTGCAAGCTTTGCAACTTCCTTCCCTTTTGTCATTTAGAAGGGGATTTTAGAAGCATTTGAATGTCGCTGGAAAATAAAATTCGTGTTTATGTTCCTAGCAGCCTGGGACAATAGTATGCTGGGTTAGGTCAGACTGGTGGGCAGCTTGAAACGAGGTATCTCAGAAGGTCACAGAAAAAAGTGTGAAGGGGAAATAACATGGTCCTTCCTGGGGTAATAATGGCACTTCATTTGTTCAAGCTAGTACAGGAAAGAAACATAAGTCATAACCAACATTCCTATTTGCCCTTTTGAATGTTGTGCATTAGGTCTGCCTATCTGACAGCAATCTACAGAAAGAAATTATATCTGCTTATATGAAGCTATTACCTCTTTATTATAAAAACCTCAGCTGTATTATGAGAAGAAGGCAAGCAATATTTTCATGTGATGAAATTCAACTCTTCAGTAAAATGGGAAATACAGAATATTTTTACACTCTTTTTGAATTACTACATTAGTATAATTTACACTACCTTGCTGCAGTAACTAGAAGTGAGCCAAACCTATGAGTTCAGCAAAGCTGGGATATGTCCAAATTTATTAATAGTTGGAGGGAATTTTGACTATTACACTGAAAAAGAGGTGGAGACTAAAAATGGTTCTGATTTGCTTAAAAATAGAGTTCTTGAAATATTTGATTCAAATACATGAAAACAGTCAATTTGTTTAAAGTCCTTATTAACCTTCCATTGAAATGATCAAGCAGGCTTATATGCCTCCAACTTAGTGTATGTATTAAGTTTACTAGTAAAAAAGTATATCAATCCTTTGATATTAAAGAGAACTGAATCTGCTCCAGAATTATCATTGTTGGTGCTGCTGCCAAAATGAAAAAAACTAAATTTTCTCCTATAAGTGAGAGACATAAGGAAAAAGTTCTGTTCTTGCCTTCCTTGTTACACAGGGCAAGGTTTCACACACACATCAGGAAAAAGCAGAAGGTCTATTCCCACAGGAGCATAAGGGAAACCTGAAGATGGCATGATAAATGTCGTCAATACTGCTCCCTGAACTGGATTTTGCATCTTTGACCGGCACCAGATACTGAAGGTGATACATTCTAGTATAGCCTTCCTGCAAGACTTTTCTATTTTATATAAGGTTAAATGTGATCCATGAATACTCCTAGCTGAATTTTGCTCTCCAGAACAAGATACTTCCTTCCAAAACCAAGGGAAAGAGGGAGGAAAGTGATCTGTAATTACTCTCAATTTTATATAACCTAATGACACCACTGATCTTATTAGTAAAGAAAAACGTTTTGGAGATTACTGGTTGTGTAAGGTCTTTGAAGTCAGGTGCTGGAAATGTGATTCACCAGATTTGAAAATGTTTGCAAATCCATTGTCCTTCAAACTTGTAGAAATTCCCCTCTGATTTTCAGCTTAAGAAGAGTATGTATTATGCACTGGTTTCTAATTGTACTTCTTCAGTTGAATTTAATGTGCAGGGACATGAAATAAGTGCAGATTAAGCTACTCTGGATTTCTTCCATTCAGTCTTAATTACCCTGATGACTTGTACATTTCCCCACTGTTAAATAAGCTTGGCTTGTGGCAGATATTACAACTTTGTTATGCAGATGTTTTATGTGGCATTGAACCTTATTGGTATAAAAAGGGGTGAACAAAACTGTGTATATAAACAGTAGGAAAGGTAAAAATTTGTCTGAGGAAGTTCAACACATCTTCTCCTAGTAATAACAGTTTATAAATTTTAAAGAAAGATAGAAAGCTGGGAGAAGGTCCACTGATTCCTAATTTGGGTCTGAATGACGGAATCACAGAACCACAGAATCACTAGGGTTGGACGGGACCTCTGGAAACTGTCTCATACAATCTCTTTGCCGAGGCAGGGTCACCTAGAACAGGAAGGGGTCTAGGTGGGTTTTCAACATCTGCAGAGAGGGACATTCCATGACGTCCCTGGGCAGCCAGTTGCATTGCTCTGTAAAGAAATTCTTCCTTGTGTTGAGGTGGAACTTTTCAATTTTAGTTTATAATCATTATTACTTGTCTTGTCACTTGGCACCACTGAAAAATATGGCACGATTTTCTTGATGCTCTTATTTGAGATATTTATATGTATTGGTGAGATCCCCTTTCAGTCTTCTCTAAACAGGCCCAGTGCCTTCAGTCTCTCCTCATAAGAGAGATGGTCTACATCCCTAACCATCTTTGTGACCCCTCACTGGACCCTCTCCAGTAGCTCCTTGTATACTCTGAACTGTGGAGACCAAAACTGAATGCAACACTCCAGATATAGCCTCACTAGGGCCGAGTAGAAGGGGAGCATCACCTCCCTCGACGTTCTGGCTAAACGTTTCCCGATGCACCCCAGGATGCACTGGCCCTCCTGGCCACAAGGGCACTTCTGGCTCATGGTCAGATGTCATTCACCAGGACTCCCAGGCCCTTCTCTGCAGAGCTGCTCTCCAGTAGGTCAGCCCACAGCCTGTGGTGTATTTGGGGTTATTCCTCCCCAGCTGCAGGACCCTGCACTTGCCCTTGTTGATCCTGATTAAGTTCCTCTCTGCTCAAGTGTCCAGCCTTTTAAGGTCCCACTGAATGGCAGCAGAGCCTTCAGCTGTATCAGCCACTTCCCCAGTTTGGTACCATCATCAAACTTGCTGAGGGTTCATTCTATGCCTTCATCCAGGCTGTTGATAAACAAGTAGAATAAGGCTGGACTCAATATTGATTTCTGGGGAATGCCACTGACTGCAGGCCTCCAACTGGATTCTATTCCACTGATCATGACCCTCTGAGCTCTGCCATTCAGGCAGTTCTTGATCCATGTCCATTCATTCAATCTGTATCCTGAGCTTACCTACAAGGATATTATGGGAGATAGTGTAGGTAGGCAACATCCACTGCTCTCCCCTCTTTGGCCCGTCCTGCCATGCCATCATGGAACCACTGTAAGAGTGGTCAAGCATGGTTTACTTCTCATGAATCCATGTTGACGACTCCTGATGATCTCGTTTTCTTTTATTTGCTTGATGATGCCTTCCAAAATTATCTTCTCCATTATCTTTTCAGTAATGGAGGTGTGGCTGACTGGATGATAGTTTCCTGGGTCCTCCTTCTTGCCTTTTTTGAAAATAGGAATAACACTGGCCTTCTTCCAGCCGTTGGACACTTTCTCCTGGTCTCTGTGATTTTGCAAAAAGAATGGAGAGTGGCTTAACAACAACATCTGCCAGCTCCCTCAGCAACCATGGGTGCATTCCATCAGGATCCATGGCTTTATGAGTGTTAGTATATGTATTGTGAAAAGGTCATTTGAAAAAGATCAGACTTTCAGAAACAAGTGTGCTAGTTATTGCATATTCCCAGTAGCCACTCATGAATATACATTTTTAAATGGCTAAACAACGTGTGATGTAACAATCTTCTTTAATTCTTCCCTAATTCCTTTCAGGCTGAGCTGCAGACACAGAGACAGTTGAAAAACTGAACTAGTCGAAGTGCAATGAGAACAGAATATTTTACATTTGAGGATAAAAGAAAAAATACCTGTGAATAATGGGTGTAGAACTGAACAGTATCTGCAGTGAATGAGTACCTCTAAACAATGCTCACATAATCTGAGATGTGTATCTGGCATGTCCTCAAACTTTTATCACTTTGAGTACATGTTACATGTCTGTTTTTGCAAAACTGAGGAGTTCAGATATCTGCTAAACAAAACAGTTAAAATTAGGTACTGTGGAGACCTTGGCTGGTTTAATTGCAGCCCTCTGCTGTATTTGAAAATGGATCCAAGTTCTAAGATAGGTGTTTTGTATCGTAAGGTCTTTTGTAAAGGATGAGAGACCATTTTACCACAAAGGAAAGTCAGCAACAAGTTCACACACATGCATCAAAATACATAGTGGCAACCATTAATTTAAAATATTACGTAGTAACAAGAAACAGGCAAGTTTGCATGAGGAATTCCAGAAAATTATTCTTGTTATTTAACCATAATTCCTAAAAATTGAAAACCTGGTTTATTTTAAAGTATAATTTCAGTGCTTTCTCTGTATGTACTGGGTGTTTTGTTTAGCAAGGAGAGTTTCATAAAGTAGATTTTGCTGCCTGTGAGGACAGTTAAATAAAAACTTGTTTCACTTGACTTGCTAAAAAGTGGAAAAATATGACTGATGAATATTTCATCCATAACATATATGTGGATATTTTCATGTACTGGATATTTTGCAACACATATGTAATCTTTAAACATATTTTAAAGTGGCATTCCCTGGTAAACCTAAATCTACTTCTTTATCATGGTCTCCAAAGAGTCCAATAAAGCTACAGCTTTAATTCTAAGGAAAATGGAAGGCTATTGAAGAGTGCAAACAGAACATTACAGTACTAAAAAGATATAAATCTGCTGGGTATGTGGTAAAGACAAGAAGTTACATTCAGTGCTTAATATTGTTAGCTGAACCACTTTGTTTTACTTGCCAAAATATGCCTGATGATGTTATGGAAGTCGTTTGATGTTATATCTGTTTATTTACATGTGTGTATGCACATTAATATACATACCAAGAATATATGCACATACCAAGTCCTCTTGTTCTCTTCTTGTCCTTTTAAGGTCTTCTCTTTGTTTTCATCTTTTTAATTAAGTACATAATCTTTAGTTTTTCTGGAACTCATACCTGCTGGTACTGAAGTCTGCCTTGAGTCTAGTGTGGACCTGGAAGAAACAGATGGAAAAAGCACCCTACTGCTCTGGAAATTATAATATCTGCTGGCAACTGCTTATTGTGTTCCAGGAGGGCTGATGCAACTCTAAGTCTCTTCAGGACCTGGGAAATATTTTCTGCTGTGATGTAAGGGTCAGGGTGAGGGCAGACAATAAAATTTTTTGATTCTGTGGAAAAATTCTTAAGAGCAGAGGTAGACCAAGGCTGGTTGGCTAAAAGTTGAGAATGGACAGAATTCACTCTATTGTTTGATTTCTCCCCAGCTTTCTCTTTTTCCAGACACAAGGGCACAGGACCTTCACTCAAGTCTGGTTTGAGGAATGCAGAAAGCCTCCACTGCCACTCAGGAATATAGCAATAAATGACAGATCTGATGATAGACCACCACTTTCTATAGTATTAGTGGAAAAGACAACTGAATTTAATGCACAAATATTCCTTTCCCCAGGTAGGCCAGGAGGGTTGGGTGAGAGAAGTCCCTCCACCTATAGGTGCTTAGAGAGAAGAAACAATTGAAGTTTCAGGAGCGTTTTTGTTTGTTTTTTTTTTTTTTTCACCTGTGGACAAAGAATTCATCTTTTCTCATTCTTCTGAACATTGAGTTAGTGTTTATTCCTCCAAAGGATCAATAAAAGCAAGGTTAAAGGCAGCTTTTAGCAGAAGTGTAGCTCATGCAAAATGAAAGCAATAACAAAAAAAGGACAGAGGGGAAAACAAACAAAAGAAAAAGTACAGCATATTTTTCTTCTCTAATTTTCAAGACTGAAGGAAATCTGTAATTAACAGGGATAGCTACACCCTTGCATGTTAGAGGATGCTCTGTTTTCAGATTCACGAATCCTCCTCTTGCACGTCATAGGTCTCAGTTGCTAAACACAAATGGATTTACAGTTTTGAAAGGCTTGCAGGAACTGTCCAACAAAAGTATATAGACATAGGAAAATTTGAAATCACAGAGCAGTAAAGAGGAGACAGCTTGTTAAAGAGCAAAACTACTTTAAACTACAGTGCCCGTTACTTGTAAGGAGTTTATCATTACTCTAAAAATTTTAAGCAACAAATATATGTGAGGATCCAATGTTTTGTTTCCGTAGTGATTTCTGTCATTGAGGTACTGGTTATTTTACTATTACTCAGGAAGTTTACAAATTTCCATTGAATTTTGGGTTATGCGTTAATTCCAATCAAATCACAGTGTATTTTGTTACACTTGTTGAACTCCTAGTGGTTTTTGAAAGATCATTTAAACAACAAATAACTTTGAGAAAAACATTTTCATTAAACTGACAGTGATACAAAGAGTGTTTAAGTAGTACTGCTTTAGGAACTTTTGCTTCTGAGAGAAAAAAGTATTTTTTTTTATTATAATGCACAATTCTCCTAGAATATCTTATAAGTTCAGTAGCTCCTGGATCAGCAGAAAATTAACTCCAAAATTTAACAGCAGATTTTCACCAATTGGTGACGATTAGCCTAAGGGTGGCCAGCTGGGTCTACCTCTTCCTTCAGAACCAATAAGTCAGCCAAGATAATAGGGGCTCTCAGCATTTTGAACACACTGAGAACTGACAAAGGGTGCTACCACACGGAGGGCTGTACTGGTGAAATAAATCTGCTCCAGAGGAGTAGCTCTAGATCTGTCACAATTACTGCTGAAACAAGTCTGCTGCAATGGAGTAGCTCTAGATCTGTCACAATCCTGCAAAGCCCCTTGATCAAAAAGCCTGATTGCCTGGTCATGGCTGAATGGACAGGCTCTTCATGACCCTGCCAGAAGTGTTTAGCCTAGCCATATGTTTCTAATTAGAGAACTTATGGTCCAGAGGTGTCTTCCCAAAAATGTGGATAATAAATGAAAGAGATTGAACTTGCTGTACAAACCTGTGTTTGCACAAAATACAAAAGGATGAGACAAGTGGATCTACAGACAAAATAATGAATAATGAAGGGCTTGTGGTTGGTTTTGTGGGTTTTATAGAGAGAAAAAGTAGCCATTGCAATGATCTTGTGTGATAGAATATAGATTTTCTGTTCTCTCTTATTCTTTAACTGCCTATTAGGAAAGGCCAAAGATTTTGTGTTATTTCTCTTATGCTAAATAAAGATATGATGAGTTAGCTTATTTTCCGACAGCCAGGTTTCAGTTTTCATGGCTACTGTATTGTCTTCCTCTCTTCCAGTAAGCTGATATACTTGATAGCAAAAAGCTGATTTATCCCTAGACACTGTGGCCCATGTATTCAAATATGACAGCTCTTTGCAGTGTTTAGTCACCTAAATAACCATGTTTCAATCTTCAGAAATACTTAACATTCATAGCTCATGTTGATTCTGATGGAACTGGAAGAAACTCCATCACCTTAAAAAATGTTTTATATTTATTCAGGTGTACATATATGCTCATACATGCCCAGTTGATCTAATTTTTATTTATATAAGAATGATATAGTATATATTTATATATACATGTATATATACAAATATATATACATACATATATTGATATGAAAATGCCATTTAAAAATTTTTGCTCTTAGTTTGGGAACACAATATATATGAAATCATGAAAGAAAACAGATCTAAGTCCTGTATCTCTTTTTTTTCTGCTGTGAAAATCAAAGCAATATTTGGTCAGACAATCCATCTGTTGCAATGTAGTTTCTTTATGTGGCAATGCTGGCTGATATCACCACATTTGGCATGTTTGGAACTGGGGAATTAAGTCCCACTGTGTAGTAGTCTTTTTCAGTAGTCTCTTGTGACATTTAGATTACTGAAGATGATTTAAGGGATGCTAGAAGTGTCGGGAACCCAAACTTTACTGTGTGCTACAGGGAATCCTTTCTGTAACTTTGCCTTTTAAGTATGTCAGCACACAGCAAGAGATAGAAAAATCTTATTTATACCTCAGGAGCAGTCCTGAGTACAGTAGCCTTGGGATCAAGAAAGTGATCCATCAGTTTTGTACATCCCTCATCCCTCAATTCTTGCCTTCTATCTCCTATCCTCCAAGATTTCTTTCTTCCTTTGTAATATATTCACAAAATATTGGATAAGAAAGTTTTGCTGTGAGAATGTGTAGACATTCAAATATGCCTAACGCACATCCAAATAATATATTCCTATATACAGTCTTTAAGAATTGTAGGCATGTAATAAGCATGTACTAATTGAAATATGGAGGCACTAAACACCTACTGAGAACACTTAATTTTTTAAAACATTACCATGGCAGCAATGTGTGCCTGGTAATTCTAGATAATATGTTCCTGGTTACCAGTTTGCTTCTGAGCTCCATAATGTGAAAACAAATGCAAATGTAGCCTCTATCTATTCTTATGGTCATATGTCATCCTAGCCAATTGGGCAATAAAACAGCAGGACCAGACTACAGTTAAATAATACAAAATGTGATGCATGAATATGGAGGTAAAGATGTGCCTGTATAAGTTATGCCTATCCAGTATTGGTCTGCTTTGCATTTCTGAGGTAAAAAGCCAAATTTAATGAGTAGAATATGCATTTAGTATAAGTCAGCATTCTCTCTGACATTTTAAATTTATGAACAGTTGCTCTGTGTCTTCAAGAATTAACTTAAACTTTTGCCAGATTAGTGGTTATAAGACAGACATTGTGGCTGATGCTGATAAATCAGGCAGAATGTGACAAAAGTCAGAGCTACTGCAGAGTCTGTCAATATTGTAATATATATTTACATAGATACATAAGCAAAGGACGTGCACATACACGCATGAAAACCTATATAAGCCTATAATTCTAAAGATACTCTTGGGGCTATTTTCCTAAATTTCAGCACCATAGTGCCTCCTAATCCACCTAAAAATAATTCTAGTTTATTATAAACTAGATTTTTTCATGACAATCCAATTATAACAGCAGAACTAGAGAGCTCACCATTTTTCAGCAAAATAGAGTAACCCCCTTCAATGTCTTCATTATCATATATTAAAAAGCAGTGGGATTTTCTAAGAAAGTGGCATTACTTAGAACACTTTACATAACAAATTATAAAGATGAAAGAAACCTGATTTTCATATTTCTTGTATGAAATCATGTCCATTTCTCTAATTTGCACTAATTCTCTTTTAACATGGTTGACTAGGAAAGGACATGGTAGGAGTTAACCTTTTGTCCTTCCTTCTGGAACAAAAAATATGATCAACTCTGAAATTTCCAGTAAGAGGCTACATCCAGACTGATATGCATAAAATCTGATTCATTTGTGTACTCCCGTGTAGTAGTAGCTGTGGTGTGTTCTTGCACAATAAAATCTCAGTTATCACAAGTCAGTGTGCATTCATAAACCAAAGCACAGGGAACAAGAAAGTCACAAAGTTCTCTGTAAAACAGTGCAGGTTGGACTTTTTTTGTTTGGTTGGTTGCTTTTGGGGTTTTTTACTTTTTTTTTAAAATGTTTTTTGGTAAAGAAGCAGAATGTCTGTTCATACAGGGAAGGTTATCAAGATTACAAATGCAAATCTTATCTTTCAGTTGTGTCTGCACAGGTATGAGGCAGGTGTGCAACAAATCAATCGAGTGCTCCATTTGTTGTAAGTACATATAAGAACAAGTCCTGGTTTCTGATAATCTTTCATGTACTGTCTTTGGCTTTTTATTTTGGTTTTTTTTAAGGGAGACATTACTCATACAGAAAAAGTATTATTCAAAACTTTTCCAAATCGCTGTTAATACTCTTCTGCAGATTCAGGAAAATCATGGCTTTACAGATCGAATGACAGGGTTATCCAGGAAGACTGGAAATTCTCACTTAAATAAAACACATTATCAATTACATTGCAGCTTTTAAGCATGGAATAAACTGGAGACGACTGAATGTTGTTCAAGATGTAAACAAAAAAGAAAACTGCTGCAGGAATGTGGGATGTGTTTGCATATCTACCCAAAAAAGCATTGAGGTCCATTTTAGAGCTCCATTTTTAGTGTGCCTTGATGTGGTTGGTGTTCCCTGAGTATCCCAAAGACTGTTTTATTTTCACTCACAGCCAGCCCCACGGGTTTGTCCTACAAGACAACACTGTAGTGTTGTACTTGTGATTAGCTGGTTCAGCTCACCAGGCTGGCAGGAAACTATTATCTTTTTATGCTTTCCCCTCAGTTTGTTTAGGGAGCTCTGCTGGATTATAGGAGAGTTAGGCAGACTCAAAACTGGCAGAAAGGAAAAAGACAGACCACAGGCCACATTTTGGCATGAAGGAACCTTACCATCTTGTTGGATTCTGCCCTTTATCAAAGCTTTATCAATGTGCCTAAAAACTTGCTTTTTATCAAGATATTCTAATTGTCTCTCCTGCGCAGTGAGTTAAAGCTTTATCATTAACTTCAGTGAGGATAAGTGCCTAGAGATACTAGTGTGTTTATAGAGGTGTCTGAGCTTGTGTTGGGTGAAGGCTAAGGTGGATGTATTGTGTCAAAATACCTTAGACACTTGCAGAGTCAAGGACTTGGAAATAATTACAGTCTAGATCTTCTTTATTGAAGAATTGACCTTTGTTTCCTCAAAAGTCAGGGTACCACCAAAGGTAGGGGATAAATGAGACAAATGCAAATAGTTGGTCATCAGAGCTCAGCTCAGCCTGATTTCTGTTCCATTACTTTCCAGATTTTCTTATCTGAAGGTGGAAAATATATGCATTCAGAAACAGCCTTTACACAGAGATATGTCTTGTCTGGGGCTTGTTTTCTGTGTAGCAAAATTACTTAGTGAGTCAATTTTAGTTTGAAGCCTGAAGAAGCATAACACAGGAGACATATTGTTCCATCTTAATATTCTGTGCAGTGCCTGAAGTTAGCAAGAGCTCAGAAGACTTGAACTTCTGAACCTATTTCTAACAGGAGACAATTGTCATTATTCTAGCATCAAAGCAAAGTGAAGTTGCAGCCCCTGCACTCAAACAAAAATAAAAGACACAGGTAGAGATAACAGTAAAGTTACAGAATTAAAACAAAACTAAAGGGAAATGGAAGGCAAGCAAGTTTGAAATTCTGGTATCTGCTCTGCTGTGTGCTCTTCCATTTTACAGCTAGCCTTGTCCCCTGTGATTTGCTTCCCTCACTTAAGCATGCCAATACTACTCTGAACACCAAGTGTGGAACATCACAGGATGAGTGTAATGAGAAATCTGCCAGTGTGTCACTTCTGTCTCTGCCAAAATAGGGGTTAAAATCTGCTTTCAGGCTGCTCATTCTAGACAGAATGGCTTTTCTGTCCTGCTTCAGAGCTGCATAACACCAGGAATGCCAAGCATGGCTAAGGAGCTTGGCTTCAGTGCTGTCATTACTCCCCTGCCTCTTTGCATGCTGCCCATGCTGGCCCAGCTGCTTACCATGTTGTGGGCATTCCTGGAGGGCTCCTGTGGGTAGTGAATAGCCCTAGAGAAGCACTAAATCCTTAAGAATGTAGCAACATGAAGCTGTAACTCTCTGGATACATGGGCTTTTGCAGAGATTATTCTATAGATGTCTCCTGCTTATTGGAGTTACTCTTTTTAGCAAGTAACTAAGAATTTGAAAAAGGCTAAAATTAATCTGAAAAAATAATTAAAAAGTCCCTGTAATGTTGCATTCCTCTGTGGGGACGGTTAAATCAGACTACCTCGAGAGCTACACATATTGGGTTTATGTGGCAAGGTTTTGGTACTGGGGGGGCTACAGGGCTGGCTTCTGTGGGAAGTTGCCAGAAGCTTACCCCATGTCTGCTGGAGCCAATGCCAGCCAGCTACAAGATGGATCCACTACTGGCCAAGGCCAAGTCCGTCGGCAATGGTGGTAGCACCGCTGGGATAGCAAAGTTAAGAAGGGTGAAAAACCCTGGGCATTGTGCAGATGGAGAGAGAAGTGAAAATATGTGAGAGAAACAACCCTGCAGACATCAAGGTCAGTCAAGTAGGAGGAGCAGAAGGTGCTCCAGGCACCAGAGCTGAGATTTCCCTGCAGCCTGTGGTGCAAACCATGGTGACACAGCTGTGGAGGTCTGTGGTGGAGCAGAGATCCTCCTGCAGCCCAGGGAAGCCCCATGCTGGAACAGGTGGATGTCCAAAGGATGATGTGACCCTGTGGGAAGCCCACACTGGATCAGGCTCCTGGCAGGACCTGTGGACCCTTGGAAAGAGGAGCCCACAGTTTCAGCAGGTGTGATGAACCTGGGGAAGAGACCCAGTCTGGAGAATTTAGTGAAGAACTTCAGCCTGCGGGAAGGACTCCCATTGCAGAAGTTGGTGAAGGACTGTCTCTTTTGGGAGGTATCCCACAGTGGAGCAGGGGAAGAGTGTGAGGAGTTTTCCCTCTGAGGAGGAAGGAATGGCATTGTGTGCTGAACTGACCACAGCCCCATTCCCCATCCCCTGTACTGATGCAGGGGCATTTGTTATTTGCAATGCTTGTCTTCGAAAGAATTGCCACTTGTATGGAAGCACTACTTCCTGGGAAGTAGCTGGACATTGCCTGCTGAAGGGAAGTAGACAACAAATCTTTTGTATTCATTTGTTTCCACACACGAGCTTTGGTTTTGCATTTTTAAACTGCCTTTATCTTGATCCACAAGTTTTTACATTTTATTTTCTCCCCCCATCCTGCTAAGGAAGAGAGTGATAGAGAGACTTGAGGGGTGTCACAACATCACCCAAACCCAAAGCAAATTGTATGTCTCAACAGGTCTCTTGGGTGTGAGTAACCACTAATAAAATTTCAAAGTGCTATGCATGAACTTCTAAGAGGGAGAAATGAAAGTCTGAAAGTACTGAACAGTATTTTCTTTAGACATATTGTGAAAAAAAATCTAAGTGCCCAAGCACACAGAATTATCATGTATAATGAGCAGAATCACTGGCCATCTTACTTTCAAACAACTGTTTGATGTTTTCAATGTGGATAAAAGAAAATTTATATTAAGGGCAAGTCTTGCATTTGATTCATTTTTTTTGAGCTGTTTATTTGATTCTGAATTATTCGAGTTAGCTTGCACTTTTTCTTATACTGATTATGTAATGAAAGTATCCTTTGTTCAACTCCACAATATTTCCACTTTCTCTTTGTTGATTTTTCATGTATAATTAACACAACCTTCAGAAAATTCTACCACTACAGAACATCTCATTCTGCAAAATGAATTTTCTTAATATGATACTTTTGTCTCTTTGTAACTCTTTGAGTTAGATTATTAAATTATACCATTCTTCTTCAACTTCCAGATCACATAGAAAATCCACATGAGATGCCTCACAATATTGCCTATTGGATGTGCTTGAAGCTTAATATCCTTTTTCATAAATTCCTCACATTATTTTTAGAAAATTGCTGCTGTGTTATATATGGCTTTTTATGGAGCTATATCTTACAGCCAGTTCAGTATTAAAAATAAAAATGTAAAACTGAATTGTCCACTTAAACTGAAATGCTATTTTATGAAGTATAGGTAATTTTTTTTATATGACAGTATTGGCAGAATGAGTCATCCTTCTAAGAATGTAGCTAAATTGTGCTGTGGTTAACTGAGTGCAAGCTGCTTTCTGAATGCTTTGCCTCTTACATCCTCACCTCTTGTCTAAAAAGAATATCTCAGAAGATGTGTAGATTTTCAATCTACAATTCTTCCAGCTGTGCCTACCTATTATACACCTGCCACCACACAGTAAGAACAAAAAGCATTTCTTAAATCGAAGTCTGGAATGCAAACACCTTACACTGTATTAGGGCAGGAAACAGGTCAAGCTGAGCAACCAGTAAAACTCAGTGAATATTTGTTCCAATTCAAAAGTCAGTTTTAAAGAGACTGTTTTTGTGAACCTGTTCTAGTCTCTGCAAAGGTATATTCAAACACTTGAGCTTCAGTACTGTGTCCCTTCAAACAGTGGAAGCTTACTTCAAGCATAGACCCTGAAATAAAATTGTGTATTTTATTGCCCATGCAGACCTCAAGTGCTGCTGTTTCTGCAACTTGAATGAAAGGTTTATGTAATTACCACCTAAGGTACAACATATGGGAAGGAAATAGTCAGATATCGAGGTGTGTTGTAAATAAAATTTGTTTATGTACTCAGACTCTACAGTACAGTCTCTGTTCTAGAACCCACAGAGGTCACATTTAAATAGATTTTACTTTGCAATTAATTTCAAGATTCCTAGCAAGGCTATTCTCATATTATATCAGCTACAAATGATTATCCATCATTTCTTTGAATATCAGGGACAGCAGGAACATTTATCTAGGTCCTTCCTCTTCATTTTCATCATCAAAGGGAAATGTTTAGTACCTTAAGCTTTCTACCACACAGAAAACCCTGGGAATCAGCCAAATAAATTGCGGGGGTTCTTTTTTCAGATAAAAAGTCTTGTCAGTAGAAGCAGTAGCCAAATGGATTCAAATGCAGAATGATGATAATTTCCTCCTTCCTTTTTTTTTTTAATTTTAATGCTCAATATGATCACCACTGTAAAAAAAAAATTATGATGGACCAATTCTTATCAAACTTAAGTGAGCTTCTTGATATTCTCTGTATTTGGCATATAAACTCTACTTTTATTTTGAATTTTACTCTGAAACACCTTTTGAAACGAAACTCCATTAAGTTCTTGTGGAAATGAAAAACTATTTACCAGAGAAATTTTGGGGATGGGTGTGTGTTTGTGGTATGTTTGCAGACAGTGCACAAAGAAAAAGAAGAGCAGTTTCCTTAATTAAATTCACTGAGAGATACAACTTGTTTCTAATTAGTCTACCAAAAGTGGTAATGGATGAACTTCTTAGGTCTATACCAGAAGTCTCAGATGAATGAGACTTCCACTGATTTGGCATGCAAAGAAAGAAGGGTGCAGGGTAGAACACTTAAATGAGTTATATGCCTTTAATCATGGGGAAACTCCACAGAAGATACATTTTAAAGCAAGACAGCTAAGAAATCTATTTACACTACCAGTTATTTTTGGGATACAGACTAGGATTATAACAAATCACAAGATGAATTTCTTTACTATCTCACAGAGCTTTTTTATAATATAGTGCATATATGTTCTCTGTCTTCAGCATTTGATAGACCTACTTCACCATCACTGAGCCCTAGAGTTCTATTGTAAGGATTTTGACAAATTTGAATTATCTTTTATCTTATCCTTTTTCTCTGAATCCTGGCAATGTAGATGCAAATGCAAGTTTCCTACTGAAATAACATTTAAAGAGAATCCTGTTGTCCAAACAGAGTTTTCATTTATGGTGTTTGAATTTAAATCAATTAAATAAACTCACTCAATCCCTTTACACTGAATAAAGCTTTGTATCACATCACTTTTATTCTTCATTTTCCTTCTGCACTTTTCTTCCAAAATAATTTAAATATATACATGTACTTTCAACCAGAACAAGGATTTGTCAAAATGCTTTGGTGTAACTTTCATACCACTCTCTCACTTTTGATTGACAGATATATTTAAATTCGTACAATTAGAGTATTAGAAGGCCCCTTGTTTCCTCCTGAACCAAATATACACAAAGAAAAAAAAATGCTTTACACGATACAAACAGATCAGCATTTCAGTCCCTACACTTGGTGATTTGGCACTTCTAATGAAGGAAGCACTAAAATATTTGAAAGTAAAAGCAAAAAATCCATCTTTGAGTGTCTGTAATCAATAGAAATGTCCAGCAAAAGAAGACATGAGTACTCTGAAGGAAATATTCTGTAGCAAAGCTTGAAAAGGATGCATTTTAATTCTTGAGCTCCCTGTTATAAATAAGATAGTACATGCCAGTGCTAGCACTGGAAGAAATAAGCAACAAATTATAAATAGGCTTTATATCAAAGTCAGATGAGGTATAAGTTGGTCTAATCACAGAAAAATTGTACTATTATAGACAGAGAAAAGGATGTGAAAGAACTCTGTTCCAACTAATTTATGAAACAATCAGAATGCCTTTTTTTAAGAAACAAATTTTGTACAATAATTTCAACCCTTCTACTTCAATTCACAATGTGCTAAGCCTGGCTGGGATGGAGTTAACTTCTTTCATAGCAGTCCATATGGTGCTGTGATTTACATTTGGGTCTAAAACAGACTTGATAACATAGCAGTGTTTAGGTTATTGCTGATCAGTGCTGGCACAGCATCATGGCTTATTTTCTTCCTCTCCAAAGAGACTAGGCTAGAGTGGGCAAGAGGTCAGGAGGGGACACAGCTGGGTCACCCCAGCTGACCAGAGGAGGACCCCATACCCTAAGATGTTGCACTGAGCAGTAGAAAATGAGGGGAAAGAGGAGGAAAGGGGAGGATGCATATGGTTATGGTGTTTATCTTCCTAAGCACCTGTTACACCTGTTGAGGTCCTGCTTTTCAGGGAATGCTCTGATACCTGCCTGTAGATTGGAAGCAGTGAATGAATTAATCTTTTTTCTTTGCTTATTGAATTGTCATTATTTAGATCCATGAGTCTTATTTTCCTTCTATTCCTTCCTCATCCCACAGGAGACTGAGCAAGAGGATGGGTGGGTGTTTGGCTGCTGGTTAGGGTCAGCCCACCACACAGAAAAATGTAATTTTGTATTAATGAAGTCCAATCTACCCATCTTGGTCAGTAGAGAAATTGTTACCATTACTATGTTAGACCACATGAATAGCATTGTTTTCTTTAATGTCCCAGTGCCAGCTAAAATTCAATGTAAATAAGTGGGGCCCTAAGTTAGTCTGAAATACAAAAAGAAGTGGATAGCAGAACAAAGCTTTGTGGCAATTGTTTCAGACACATGCTATGAAGTATTGTATGGTTTTTCATACTAATTTTTTCAACTGTGTTCTATATCAAAAACATGTTGTTTCCTGTAGAAGCATCAAGTTGTCTCTGTCCACAAGAACAGAGTAATCTGTGAACTGAAGTGGAATTTCGGTGAGTTTTTCCTCAATCTTATTTTATTGCACTATATTAGCAGTTGAAAAATCTATGGAAAATTTCCAGTTTTGCAAGGACTTGATATAAATAAACCACTTCAAAGAATCAGGGTTAGAATCTGAAACTGTAAAGGAGCATGTTACAGGCAAAGTGTGATGGAAGTCAGACAACATATATGTGTGAAGGGAGAGCAACTCCAACTTCAGCCTTGTAAGAGTTAAGCATCTCCTATAAGCTAATTGCGTGGGTTTTCCTTGTCCATAGTGAAACAAAACTATTTCTAAAAGGGGATTCATCCCACTTGTCTTTAATGAAAATCTTAAAATGGGATGAATCAGATTTTGCATCTGTCTTTCACCAGACTGCAAAGGAAGTTGGGGCAAATTGCTTGGATCAATTGCTTAAACTGTTAAAGCAAAGTGAGACGGATCCTAGACTACAAAAATAAAAGGCCTATTGATTTCTGGCATACCCGGAAGAAAGCAACTATCTGAATAAATTGGAGTTTCTTTTTACTTACAAATTCTGTGCTCTTGGTCTGGTTCTGATCGCTGCAGTTGGATGTCAAAACATTCACTGACTTTTCTGAGATCAAGTTACCCAATTTTCCCATTTCCCAGTCAGCAGATGGAAAGATGGACATGAAATTATCTGTTAAAGATCACTGTCAACCTAAGATAATGTAGTCTCTAGAACATTTTGATATCTACCTCCACCTGGGTCAGGGACAAATGGTGGTTCTAAGCAGTTAATCAGTGTATGAGAAGAAAAGAGAATCTGGTTCAGATTGGAACCATTTTGCCCTCTGCAGCTCTGGAAGTGCAGCTCAGTCATGCATTAGAAGACAAAAACACTTCAAAACTTAAAGGAAAAATAAGGTCACTTTAATCAATGTATAAATTTATTTTAAATATAGTCACACTGATGAAGACTTAGGATCAGTTTTTCTTTCTCATGAAGTACATAAGAAGCATTTAAATTGAAAATAAAAGTCAAATACAGATAAATAACCTGAATAAACAAATTTTTAAAAAGTAACAGGATTAAAAAAAAACTTTATGAAACTGTGAATAACAATAGCCTATGAAAATACAAATTATAAGATTGTATGACAATATTTTTAAAGTATCCCAGTACCTTTAGTTGTTCTACAAGCATCAGTGAACTAAATCACATAGCCCAGCTGTCAGTTTGGAAAATATCATTGCTGTTTTAATGAGAAGTCTGCATTTTCCTGAGGAAATTCCATGGCCCTTCTATCTTAGAACAAACATGATGTGACTTGAATTCAGTATTTATCTACAGAAGTATTTTTACAAGATTAAAAGTTGCTTCAGTTTTTCTTCTATGTGCCTCTCTGTGTCTCTGTTTTCTCTGTTAATTATTCATCAAAAAGAAAAAAGGTTGTTGCACTACTAAATGATCATAACTCCTAATTTCTTCTAACCAGTAGTTTTGGAGTACCTTTTGTTAACTATAATGCTTCTGAGACCCTATGACTCTTCATTTACTAGGCTGTTGTTGTGGAGATCCCTTTTGTTCTGATATTTCATCAATTAATTGTACCGATTTGAGTGATTAAGGGTGTCAGAGTAGAAAATAAAGAAGAAACATGTCAAAAAAGTGAGATTTCTTGTCTTATGAACTAGTCTACCAGGTATAAAAAATTCACTACTGGAGTTTAAAACTTCTTAAGATCTAACTTTATCATGGTACTGATGTTTTGGATCTATCCAAACATTTAACCCTTTGGTGTGGCAAAATATTTTGTGAGTATTCAGTTACTTCAGATTTACTACTGCAACTAGAGCTTGCAGATAATATTTACACTCACAAATTTTAATAAATGACAGAAGAATTAGTGAGGAATTTTCCAGCTGGATTAGGAGGAACAAGTTGTAATACAGAGGAAATAGGCTCCACATGGAGAAATTAACTTTTGGAGGAGAGAATCCTTTCCAAGTTGTGTGTGCCTGCTTGCTGCACTCAGCCCCATTAACTCTGCAATGAGCTGTTGCAACATCATTGCAATTGAACAGTGCATTAAAGGAGACTAATTGGGTGGCTGACATATATTACTTGTTCCAGTCTCATGAATAATAAGTTTCATGAAGATTGAGGTTTAGAACTTTTGCATATAAAACCAACTTATGTCCATGAAGTTTGCAAGCAAAGGCAAAGAATCATGGGCAAGCATTGCAGGGGAACTATCTTGATCACCTCAGTGACAAAGCTGGAAAACGACAAACAGGTAAGAACAATGCTATTTAGGTGTCAGGCTGAGTTTGTCCATAGGTAAGAGAGCAGGAAAAAAATAATAGTGAAAAAATTAAGTTTACCTGTTTTCTACTATAGAAATTGAATTTCCCCTTCAAATCTAATCACTAATGGGCCAATTGAATTTCCCAAATGCTTTTAGATCAAAGGCTTTAAAGCAAAACAACTCCCACAAACTTCTTGGCCTTTTTTTTTGTTTGTTTGTTAGAGGGTTTTGGTTTCTTTTGTGTTTTTTTTTTTCTTTGATAGTATTTCCTCAGGAATTTCTAGAGGAACTGAAAACTAGAAGAAATCAAATAACATAATTGGGGACAGCAAGTTAGATGCTTTTCTTGACCTTGTTTTCTATGGACTAAACAAACTGATCTCTTTTAATATGTCCTTGCACATCATGTGCTCCAGCTCACTAGTCACCTTTGCTGCTTGTCCCTGGGCTCATTCCAGGACACCAGATGCAATCTCATATGCACTAAGGAAAGATGAGAAATGGCTTCCTTTAATAGTAATGCTCTGGCCAATACAGCCCAAGATGCAGGTGGCTGTCTTTGATAAAGTGATGTGTTTCTTACATATTTGAATTTTTCATCAGGAGTGTTGGACTTCCTATTTACCTTTGCTGACCCACCTGAGGTTTCTGGAAGCTCATTTTCCCAGCCTGCCAAGGTCCATCTCAATAATCGCCCTGCCCTCCGCTCCATGGACCACACCCACCCCAGTTTGCTGTCATCCGTGACCTTGCTGGGAGTGCATGCTGTTCCATCATGCAGGACATTAACAGAGATGTTAAACCATACTAGTCTCTGAATCAATGCCTGAGGAGTGCCACTGATAATTAGTCATCAGTTGGATTTCATGTCAGGGATCTGATGATAAGATGAGATGATAAGGCTCATCGAACGCTTGCTACTGAAAGGAACCTGTTCAGGGAGGCAATGACCATCCCTTGAGCTATTGAAAGCAAAAGGATGAAACAAGTGATGAAAGTCACGCTGAACTTTTAAATAAAACAACTTCTCAAGCTTAAAACAGGATTCTTGTGAAGCTATTTATCTGATCATTGTCTATCAAACTGTGATATTCTTAAACCCCATTTAATCTATGTCAATGTATTATAACTAGGAAAAACATGAGGTTATAGAGTCCTGTGCTAAAGTTTAATATGAGGAATCTGATTTTTAATTTTTTTGTGGGGTTTGATAAATGATCAATTTCTTTCTGCTAAGAAGAGCTCTGCAATCCACCAGTGTAACTACTATATTGTTTAAGGTATTGTGATTGTATTATGCCCAACGTTAATTTCTTAAGCTGCATCATATTCAATACCAAATTTAATCTTAAAGCCTTTGCAGTACCATGCCCAACTGCCTCTGACATCTATTCTATAACCTTTGTACAAAATACTTGCTGCAGCCTGCAGCTGAAACCCACTTGTTTTTCTTTTGGTTGACAAAACAGATGAAAACTGATATACCAGTTCTGATCAAAGCCACAGAACTGAAAGAGAAAGGATTTCATAATTTGTTTTCTATTAGAATTGAATTTTCAGCAATCAGATATGATCCTGTAAAAAATGCAAAAGAAAAGCTTTGTGATCTCACCAAAGAAGTAATAGTTGGAAAGAATTTGATCTGCGTGACAATTCTTCCCTATCTAATCAGATTACTTGTTCCGTGGACAAATATCTCACTCTGCTGTTGCCAGAAAAAGGTATGCAAGCACAAGAAGCTGTAGGAAATCAGTTTGACTATCACTTTTGCAGGTCAGTTCTGAACTACTTGATAAAAACTGGCAAAATGACATTAATTGAGACATCTTTCTATTATTGCTGCCCTATATTGTTAGGAAATTGCTTTTCTCTTTCTACAAGTGACATCACTTGCCAAACAGAAACACAAGGTAGAACAGAACACAAAGTGTCCTAAAGGTATTCTTAAGCCACTTCTCCTATTTGTTCTTTCTTTCCAAAGATCTAGAATATTAAAATAGATTCAACTAAAATATAGGATAATTTTGGCCTGTAACGAATTTCAGAGAGTGGGGATTGTGAGTTCCTGAATAATTAGACCTGTGTTAAAGGAACTTAGGAACAAAACTGATAGTTATATCAACAGAAAGAGCATTAAGAGACCAAAGCAGGCTTTAATTACCAGACTTTTTAAGTCTGAGAATATCGTGTAAGTGATTTCCTTCTTAGTAAAGTGCATACAGTCACAGTTCTGAGAATATGACGTGTGATTTCCTTTAAATCAGGGTGGATTCACTAGAATACAGCACTTTATTCACCTGAACAGCTTTTTAGAATGATAGGAAAGGGTCTGCACCTTGATCTCATTCTAATTTATGATAGACAGAATTGGTTATTTGCACTTAATTGGCAATAATGTTTAATTGCAAATCTCTACATCTAAATTTGGCATCTGAGCAGATTGTATGTTGTTACAACCACAGGAAAGTTTAGTTCTTCTTTTATTTTCTGTGAAATATATAGTGCAGCATGAGTGCTAATCCCAAATTTTCTCCTGGAAAACAGCTCCCTGATATGTGATTCATCACAGTTTATGTGGAAGTTCTTTCTGCATCGCAAAGGTATTATTTTACATTTCAGGACACAAACTTTAATTACCAAAATTAACAAGGGTAACAAAAATCTAGCAGTTATTAACTATGTTGTATTTTTAAAATGTATGTGTAAAAATCCTCTTGTGAACAAAGCAGTAACAGTGCAATAAAGATTACCTAATTCGCCATTTCAAGTTTATTACTTCAATAATTCTAAGTTATACAAAATGACAATGTATTCAATCAAGTAAAAGGTGTTTTTTTGTCATTCTGGATTATTTAATTCAGCAATTTAAGAAAGTGGCAATTTATTTGGGTTGTAAAGTACTGTTTTCATCCATACCCAAAAGTGCCCTTTAATTATTTTATTATCAAAATAATTTTGTCGGGCCTAACACACTTCATATTGGTTACTTTTGCCCACAGATTTTTAATGTTTCTTCAAAATCCTTCCGAGAGTTATGTTTTGCGAGCTATGCTAGTAAGAATTATTCAGCAATTAAAGTCCTCATACTTCCTTATTACCCCAACTAGCCCATGTCTCCCAACAGTGAATGAGCTGTAAAGGGAAGTTCCATATTGAAAACAAGCTGCAGGCTTTACATCACCTCAGACACACTGCTTAACTTGCTTACAGAATATTGGGGAAAGGGGCCTGCAGTGAATCAGGGGGAAAAGACTGCAGGAAACAAATATTAATTACAGCTGCGTAAGTCAGGACAGTTGCTAATGAGTTTGGAAATAATGGAAGGAATGGCTAAAAACGCTAACAGTCAGCAGGTTACATCTTAAATCTAGTAATTTCCCTCTTACCTTTTGTCCTGTTGTTTCTCATCTTGTTTGAAGTTTAACATCCAGCACAGAAAACATAGCATTGTCTTCTAGTGAAAATATTACGATTACTAAACTTTCAGAATTTGCTGTATATTATGGTGAGCAAATCCATTCCCATTGATGTTAATTACATCTTTCTTTTATTTTTCTGCAGAGGCATCTGAAGTCTGTAGCTGACATAAATGTCTAGTTATGCTTGATGTGTTGTATTTGCTGCCTTAATATTTTGCAGTCTAAATTTGAGTAACTCAGAAAAAAGTATATAGCTAATTTAAATATGAGAACTGAGAGACAGGGAGATTAAGTTACTCGTTGTACTAGAAACCAGTGTGGGAGGTGGGTGAAGGGGGTGGATCCTGACCGTGGTGACCTAATTCAGAATAATGTCACAGGGGCTGGTGCAGGGAGTATGCCATAGAAATCCAACCTCTTGTCAGCTGCTAAGACTCTGGCCATGAGTTAAGATGGGCCACTAATGCATATATAAGTGTATTTGTGTGTGAGGGTGAAGGGGTCTGAAAAATGTTGAGAACTCTTTCCAGACAAAGATACATTTGAATTTCAGAAAGTCTTTGGAAATTCAACACAGACTAGTTGGGAAAGATAATTGTTTAGGTTTTTTTAAAGAAATTGGTAGAAAAAAAGAAAGTTAAATAAGAGCAGTTGAATTCCCAGTGTTTTCTGACTGCATTGGGAAGTTCTGGAAAGAGTTGTCAAAACACTAATTGTTGTGCCAACTTCATAATCCCTGAGAGGTCATGCCTGGTTTCCATTTCTTCTCACAGAATTTTTACTGACTCCAAAGTGGTGCAACAAAGGGGAGAACTGGGACCTACATATATAATATACATGACAATGTTTCAGGCTTGACAATGTCATGTATTTAGCGTAATTACAGCAAATAGCCTTATAAGTCAAGGTTGAAGAAATTATCACTTCAGATGTTGACTGCTGAGGACATTTGCCATCATCTGTTGATGATTTATGAAGACAGCTCCTGAGTGACAAGATTTTACTTTAGATTGCATTTGAATGCACACAAAGTATGTTATGTGGCAGGATTATTCTTTCAATTTCTTAAATCGTTCTTCTTATCTGGGTAATAAAAAGGCAGCCATTGTCTATCCACATATATACAAGATACCACAGCAACACAAATCCTTCACATTGCTTCATCTTTTTTCATGTTATCATTAATCTGCTAATTAACAGCAGCTGTGGTGATGAGCTCCGTGTGTTGATTCCCATCATTATGACTTACACAGAGGCCAGTATCTCAATCATCATAAGGCAAATAACTACAGCTTTGAGCAGGCTGAAAGGAAAAGATGTGACGTTGTGTTTAGCTGAAAAAAGTAGGTTTTACTTCTCCCAGAGTAGAATCCTCTGTGAAGCTATTATTTTTAGTTACTGCATATTAATAGGAAGCAGTAAGAAAAAATAATTTTTGTTCCTTGTGTAATTTTGCTTTTTGGAATACTGTGATTCATTACTGGATGTCTATTGCTTGATTTCAGATTAAGCCCTCAGTGTTGAATATGTGAAACACAGAAATGTGTTTTGGGTTTGATTTTGTTTTCGTGGATTTAACAACAGCTAGGTTTAATTTTCCTATTTTATAATTTATGTAATGGTATTCCTTTCTCTCCAGTTTACCAGATCTCACCGCTCTTAGTCAACTGAAAATCTCCCTCCTCCATTATTTAATACAAAAAGGGTTTTGGAGAGGAAAGATTTTGTTCTGTTCTTGGAAATGCATCAGGTAGGATGAGATTTTGAAATAATGTAAATATGTTAAATAATCTGGTTACCAGTCCTGGACATAACTTTGAGACCAGCAGTGTAAACTTCTGAAACTTTCTTAGCTTCTAGGTCATGTTCCTGTATTTGGAAAGTGAAAAGGTCACAAATTATCAAATGGACAGAGTTTATGAGAGAAGTACCGTTCCAAAGAATCAAGGAGTTAGAAACTGAGACCAATGTTGATTTGGTCATGGCTATCAACAATTTATTACTTCATAGGCTTCTCACTGGAGAATGGTGGCAAACCAGCTTCTGGTGGATTTTGCACTTCCTTTGCTTTTTCAAGCAAATGTTATATTTTCAAGCATGCCAATTTGTACTTGTGAGAAATGAATAACTTTAATTTCTTTAAAAGTCTTTAGAAGTTGAAAAATATGATAGAATCTCTTCTAAGACGCAGAATAAGCTGATGAACAATTATGCAAAATGTCTGCAAACTGTCTTTCCAAAATTTTATACATAGTGGTGATAAACTGTCACATATAAGATAGAATAGTGTAAACCAACCATGTGGGTGTCAGAATTTAATATTTTATCTTTCAGAAGTCATCATCAGGTATTTGGTTTGTTTTTGTTTTTTTTTTTTTGTTTTTGTTTTTGTTTGTTTGTTTCTTTGGTCATCTGTCTGCTTGGACAGCACTGCTGGATGACAAAAGTAGGAAGTAGAAACAAGTGTCACCCCTTTGGTCTTTGAAGACATTAATCCAATGATCTCCTCACAGCACTGCTGGTGTCATATTTTTAAAATTCTGAAAGTATATGGGAGTCCAATCTGGATGCTTTTTATTACCTGCAATGAAATTCACCACTAGAATGAAGAGTGGTGGATGGGAGGCATTGGACAGAGTGAAGTAGGTGAGACTTTTAGAAGGGGCAGAAAAGTTTGCCTAAATCTTATTTTCTTCTACTTTTAAGATGTTGCCTTAAGAAGCCTTTTTGGCAGAAATTGGTTATCCCAGATTTATTAAAATACTTCTGTAGTTTACAATTTTTCACTTTTTGAGTGGTCAAAATGGTAAAATGTATTATATGGTTCCTTGCTTACTGAGAACTTCCCAGAGTGTTTTTACTTCTCATTTTCCATAGAATTAGTTGACTGTGATGATGCATAACCAATATTCTTCAAGATCCTTGGAAATGAACATTTCCACAAATGTGTTCCTTAAGTGTTTTGTTGCCAAACATAATTTTATTTTGACTATCCCAACTGCTGTAAGAAAAGGATTTCTAATGGAAAGTACATTAAAAACTCTGAAGCATTTTATTTCTGCTTTCCTGATTGTGAAATATTCAATTCTGGGAATATATTCCTGTTGAACGAGAGGTAGGTATTCTACTCCAAAAATGCTAATTTCACAATAGTAGGTTTTTGCATGATTATATTTAATCCTTAGAGATGACATAGAAGATATAAATTCAAGTTTTCATTATGATTGGGAGATTGTGTCAAAAGTCACCTGTAACCTGAATTCCATAGTCAGAAGAAGAAAAATTTATTACATTATCAACTTCCAGGACTGGGGAAATTATAAGCTGCACATCAGTAAAATATAGATTCTATGTGGAAAGTGTGTTAGGTTCTTCTCCATTTTCATTGATTTGCATATTTGTAGTTGTAATCACCTATTTGGTGTGAAGAAGAAATTTTTGAAATGTAACTGATCCAATATTTTCTTCTATGAGTGGTTCTATTAGCCCTCTCTGTGAGTGCTTATAAAGCAAAACATTATAAAATAGTGGATAAGTCCCTAGAAAGGCAACGTGTCATTGTTAGTGGAACATGCCGGTGGTAATCTCTTTGGTGATGTGTCACTGTCATTCTTTCATTGATATGAATGAAAAGAGGTTGTCTCTTGACCTGGATAGTTATTCTTGTTCCACATGTAACTTGGAACTTGTTTGGTAAACATTCTCCAACAGAAAGTTTTTATTCTGACAAACCTGTATTTTCAGAGTTTTACTTTTCTCATTTGTGTTTGCAAATAGTGGATGTATTTAGGTCTTCTCAGTTCTTCATCTGCTGAAGTGATGTCTTGCTCCTGGCTATTTTTAATTTTTTCCTTTGATACAAAGGCAGTGAATACTTTCATCTCTTTGTGTGTAAGATCACACACATATTTAATGAGGATATAACAAAGTTCCAGCTATGATTAAAAAGTGTCCAGTGTCATCACACTGTCTTGTCCCCACATGATTTACAGATTATAATGGGTATAGATAGCAACTTCAGCTGTATCAGTGAATCAGGGAATATATGTCAGCATTTTGATTTATCAGGTTTTAAACCATAGTACACTTCAGCACTCATTGACTCTAAATATGATTTAAATATTAAATGACAATAATACTTGTATTGTATTGTACTCGTGCTGCCTTGTACCCAGGCAGAGTTGACAGTACTCTTAAATTACTATAGAACTTTCATTTATTGATAGATTCCAATGCTTCAGTATCTCTTGGTGGAAAGCAGCAAATTTTGGAGTCCAGTTATAGAAAAGAGGATACTTATTTGTATATCAATAATATTGTGTTAAGCCTTAGATGGCCTTGAAATGCCTAAAAGGCAATACCATCTCCTAGTATATCATGCTTTTCAATATTTATGCTTATTCTTTACAATTCTGTAGAATTTCTTATTAAAATAGAAGTCTGATTTGTAATTAAAAAAATATTAGACTTGACAGGGAGGATGAAAAGACCATATCCAGACACTACTGAGGCCAATATTTTCCATCTAATTGATTTTAGTCAAATCTACTGAAGCTCAGGAAAAGCATTAAAATGACAATACATTACTACTTTGTCTGAACAACTGAAAAAAGTCACCCTGAAGAGAACATCACAGATGAAAGAAAAAAAGAAAAAGAAAAAAAAAGAATAAAAAGAAAAAGAAAAAAAAAGAATAAAAAGAAAAAGAAAAAAAAAGAATAAAAAGAAAAAGAAAAAAAAAGAAAAAGAGATATTTCAAGGTTGTCCTGAGTCTGGCTGGGGTGGAGTTAGCTTTTGTCACAGCAGCCCAGATGGTACTGTGCTCCACACTTGTGGCTAAAACACTGCTGATAATACAACAGTATTTTGTCTATGCTAAGCAGTGCTTCCACAGAATCAAGGCTATCTCTCCAACCCTCTGCCTTCCCCAAAGGCCAGTAGGAAGGGTATGGGAAAGAGACTTGGAGGAGAGAGAGCTGGGACAGCTGACCCAACGGAACAAAGGGATATCCCATATCATATGACTCCATGCTCATCAGCTAATGATGGGAGAGAAGAGAAGGAGGTAGGGAGCATTCATGTCTATGGCATTTGTCTTCCCAAACAACCACTATGGGTGCTGAGGCCCTGCTTTTCCAGGAAGTGTCTGGGTATCTGCCTGCTGATGGGAAGTAGGGAATGAATTTCTCTTTGTGCTTTTCTTCCATGTGCAGCTTGTGGTGCATCACAACCCACAAGTCTTTCCATCTTATTTTATCCCCCTCTCCTGATGATAAGGAGGAGTGAAAGACCAATTACGTGGGAGTCTGGCAGCCAGACCAGATCAACCCACCACAAGGGCACATATCTTACTTTCAGATTTTTGAGTTGCTTTGTTGTTTTTTCAGGGATAAGGAAATCAGTGAAGGAAGTTTGTGGGCTATGAATGTGGTTTGGATTTGTGAATTTAAGTAAACTGAACTGGATTTCCAGTTGCACCTTTTGTTCCTTGAAAATCAAAGCTATTATACCTTGTGGATCTATCCGTAATTTTGTTAATTTAAGGACTGTCTGGTCCAGGTCACAAAAGAAACTGTGATTTACAAGGTTAACTGAACTAATTGGCTTGGTTCAGACAGGAATGTCGATCCTCATTTTGCTTCTAAAGACATTAAGTGATATGCTAAGATACTTAATTCCAATTGACAAAATTTCTCATAAATTCAGCTAAGTCTCCGAAGTGGCATATTGTCTGTCTTCATTTCACACCCTTTGCATTTGGATTATGCAACATGGGGAGCGGACATTGTCAATCTGTTAGTATTTTCTGCAGGTGCTTGTCTCTCCTATGCTAAGTGTCCCACTATTTCTTTTTCCTTTTTTCTTCTTTCAAAAGAGTACTCAGAAGGAATTTTTTTGAGTTTCCACATGTATTGGCATAATTGTGTCCATCATTTTCAAGGTAAACAAACATATTACATACATTCTAAGATTCTATGAACAGCAAGTTGCGTTTAAATCATAAAGTGAATCGTCATTAATAGGTTGAAAATTAATCACAGTTGAGAAGTTTGTTTCTTATTATATGCTTTTGGTGAACTTTGAAGAAATTTATCACCTGTCAATGAAGATTTAGGTTAACTGTCAGACTCAATAAAACAGTCAGACTGAGGCAAGGTTGGCAGTTCTATGTATAATGTTTTAATTAAGGCACAAGTGTCCTTTTGCTAGAGCTGTAAAATAGCTTAGTAAAGAATCACTTTAACAGGAGCATATTTAGGATAAATGGAGGGAAGTAAACTTTGACCTTTTCCAATAATGGAACTGCGCTCTCATACAAGAACAGAGGAGCAGACCTATTTTGCTTTGGAGAAGTAAAATAAGGAAATCCAAATACTGTGAAATAAAGAAAGACATTTTGAAACACCAAGAGTTATAAACTTACTCAAAGTTTTATGCATTTTCAATTTAAAAGGGAGACTGTTATTGAAATATGTGGCTTTTTTCTGATATATAACATTGTGATATTACAGTTTTCATTTAATTAGTTCAGTGCTATATGAATCCACCAATAGCAAACTCGTTGTCACACCAAAGTTTTGGAAAAATGTGTTTCTATCACATATCATAAGGAAATAATTTTGTTGCTTTCGAAAAAATGTCCTCAGGAACCTGAATCACCTGGACCTCTAAGAGGTAATTGTGGTGTAATAAGCTTTTGTGAGAAGACAAAGGTCTTCTATCTATATGTTTCACCTCACTCTGTCAATTTCCAAAAAACTTTATCAAATATAGCAAATGTTATTCTACCATTATAATAAACAAAAAATTCTACAGACTTGATACTTCTTTTGTTAAATAATTTGTGTATGATATCACATCAACCTTTTATATTGTAGTGAGTGCAATCCCGAAGATCAAACACTGTTGTGTTTTCTTAGAAGAGAAATAATAATATTTTATTTTGCACTTGGTTTTGTTGCCTTAAGTTACATTGAAATTAGTATCACCTGCTCTATGTCTTAAATTTAGTTATGGCTCTATAGTGTCTTTGACACAAGCATATTACTAGTTGCCAGGAGGTACCCACCTAGATAACAGTCAAGAATTTTAAGGTTACTCAGCATATTTACAAAGAACATACAAAGTTTTGCTTGCCTAAATAAAAGAGAGTACCAAAGCTAATGAGATTTTTCTTGCCTTCATCCCTGATGGTGTTTCAGCTCCTGATCCAAAGGCTTTCTCTTTAACCTCTTTCCAGGGTTGAGTCTCATTATTTTCGTGTTCACTGCTCTCATGTATGCACGTGGCCTTTTGAGCTCCTTCTGTCTGTTTCCTGACCTTTGTTGGTTGTCTCACTTCAAGCCAGTTCTCAAAAGACTGGCTGACCAAATCCAGAGCCTTTCTAATTGCACTTGGAATTTAATTTTTGACAGTGTGTTTGTGTCTGTGTTTCAAGATTCCCCTTTTTCTTATATTTTATCATAAAAAGGAAGTTCTTGTATTACCAGTTCTTTTAATCCAATACAGTCTGTATAGAAACTTAATCTTTTGATAGATATGGGTATTTACCACAGTTTTCACCCAGTAGAAGTGGTTCCCTTTTGTGGCTTTTCCAAAAAAGAAAAGCTTCTGGAGAAGAAAGCTACTGGAGGAATCATTATCTAGAATTGCAGCTCAACTTATGACCCTTGAAGCTGCCAAGTACCAGCTGAGGTACAAAACATCAGGCAAGCAATGTGAATTATATTGTGATACACACTGGGAACAGACAGACTGGTCTCCTCGTGTATCTAAACGATGGTTGCTGAGGCTCAACTCATGCAGAATAATCTGTCTGTTTCTGGGGAAAGAGTGGCTCTCAGTAGTTTAACATGAGTATCGGGACATATAGATCACTTTACAGTGTTGAATGAGGATCCAAGCTAAATAGTTTGAAAAATGTAAGAGGTTACATGACATATTTACATGGTCTTTTACATATACTAATACAACCTTGAAAATTGCTGGTAGTTTTATTCACTAGTGCATGACATTACTGTCTTAGACCTTTTAGGAATATACAGTGTTGTCATCTTAGTTATCCTTTGTATAGCACCTACCACTGCTGAACTTGAACACTCACTGTACTTGCTCATGGAAAGCAAAACCAGAAAATGGAAAGCTAGCAATGCAAATACAGAACAAGTGGCATCCTCTCTTGAGGTATTAAAAATTTTTACTCAGTCTAAATCAAACTCATTATTAGTTCCAGCGTTTTAGAAGCACCCACATGTGCACACAAACGTAATTCACATACTCACAAACACATACACATTGGTTCTACTTGTGACTAGTTTCACTCTTGATGCTCATAAATTTTTTAGCTTTCTCTTTATATTGGGTGCTTAATAGCTGGAAACACATAAAAGAATAATCCGTAAGGAGAAACTAGATGTGAAAGCAAACTATTGTCAAGGTACACATGAAATCCATTGGAAAGAAGGAAGACAGTGTTCCCACACTTGGAGTTCAGCCCTGCAAAAGCTGCAAATGTTGAGATAACAGCTAGAAAATGAGGAACATATGGTTCTTTTTGTGGTTTTGTTTATGTTTTCAGCATGGATATCTGATAGCTGGTATCATGATTAATTTTGGTAAATGGAACATATTCAAGTTAAGAAATTACAGGCTACCTTTCAGAAAATTAGTTTGGATGATGGAAACATGCAAATGTATTTAGAAACAAGATGGTGACTTTGTAGTTCAATGACCTCTGTCTCATCTCTACACACGATTTCTAATAAATTGTTCTGAATTGTTCTTCTGACCACTTGCCAAGAAAATAATACTATTATTGCCAGGTCCCAGATAGCTCTGCAGTAACAATGTCAGAGTGAAACTATTAGCGGAATTACTATGTCAGAAAGGCGTCTCACAAGCTAAGGACAGTCTGTGGCACAAGACCTCAAACTACCTTGTGATCTGTCTTGGCAATTCTGTCATATTTTCAAGGTAGTAGTTTCAACTATAACTTCTGAGAGACTGCAACATTGCAGACAAATACTGAAATCAATGTGCATAGCCTGGAAGAACTGGGGAAACAGGAGGGAATTGCAGAGACTGTTTTGTCTCAGTTCAGTTGCCATAGTGCTGACGAATTCCAGCTCTAGCAAGGGGACAAACAGTTTCCAGCATTGCTCTATCTACTTCTCTCCACTCCCAGTTTACACTCTTACAATACATTTTAATGTTTTCTTATAACACTAGAAGACAAAGTTGGATAAGGAGACATGAAATGAGGTGAAATGAGACTCCCTGATGTGAGGGGAGTACTCCATGCACTTGTAGATGCTGAGGGCTGGCTGGCTGAAAAGTAGCTTTGCAGAAAAAGACCTGAGAGTTCCGGTGGTCAAGTTGAACTTGAGTCAGCAATGCGTGCTTGCAGCGATTGCAGCCAACATTCTGGGCTGCACTAGGAAGAGCAGTGCCAGCAGGTTGAGGGAGATGACCCTTACACTCTGCTCAGCCCTGGTGAGGCCATATCTGGAGTGCTGATTCCAGTTCTGGGCTCCCCAGTACAACAGGGCATCCTGCTCTAGCAGATCCCTCTTGGGCAGCCAGCTCAGGTAAAGGGGCAAAATAGGTTGTCTCAAGAGGTGCCTTCAAACCTCAACCATCCTGATTCTGTGATGCCATGTTGGGAGTAGAATAAAAGGAAATGGAAAGTCCAAGGAGTCCTGCTGTAAGTGAAACAACAACAAAAAAGGGACAGTGTAATAGTGTAATATTGAAAATGTATGGACATATAAGGGAACTATGATTTTCGTCAAATGCATAGAGGGGGGAGTGGACAATCTATTGGAGGAATGAATAAGGATGGGTGAAAGGGAGTACAGTGGTCTAGGAGAGAGGACAAAGGAAGGGAATGGAGTTTACAGAGAATCTAGCGTGAAAAAGCTGGTGAAGTACCTGCAGTTTTTGGCAAGAGGAAATGAGGTGTGCAAAGTGTTTTTCTGTTCTTAAAATGAGAGATAGGTGTTAAGGGAGCATGTAGGTGTCTCATAGGGTCCAGCAGACAAATATGGAAAATCTCTGTGGTGTTTTTGGTTTCAGCCTCACGAAGGGAATTACATGCCTGAGCTATTTGAGTATCAGAATATTAGCTAACTCAGCCTTACTGAACCATCTTAGATGGAGAAGGACAGTGATGAGAAGAAGAGCAAGTTAGGAGTTTTCAGGATTGGCAGGTTGAAGGCAGCAGTCACAGATAAAGAGCTATTGAATGCTAGGCAAGTAAAGCCTGGGATATAGGCAACAGACACAGAAACAGACCAGATGGATTAGCAGGTGGTGTAGGCACAGCACAAAGAAAAGATGGGTAGAATGCTGATAGAAGGAAGAAATACAACCAGATTCAGCAAAAGTGATCTGATTTCCAGTTCAAGCTGCTAAATTTCAGAAAGCAGAATCAGAAATCCATATGGGAATTTGTTGTTGATCCAGGACACTAGCCAAGACCTGATTTAATACGGAGCAAGAAGTAGATGAGACAGGATTCAATGGTTTGGCTTATCAAAACTCTTGATGACTGCTTAGGTTTAGTCAAGACTTAGAAAGCCCTTCAATCTGCTCTGTGTGAATTCAGGACAGTTGCTTCCCAGAGCTGCCATGTAATGAAGGACATATGATTTTAGGATAGGCACAGGCCAAGAAGCTCCTATACCACTGCCTATACAGAGCTAGCAAGTAGTAGTGCACAATATGTTTTTAATCTAAACACTGGTCTAATGCCTTTAGAAAATGAAATATAGATTAAATGAATTACAGATTATAAACCCGTTAATGCTATGCAGTCAAGGAATGCTGAATGATTTAGATAGCCTATCCCTGCCTCCCCTAAATGAAAAACCACTAGTTCCTGCAGGCCAGACAAAGAGATAAAAGAAAGACAGAAGAGACAACTTTTCAGTAAGAAGCTGAGTTTGTTAGGACTTGTTTCCTGAGGGATGAATTATCTTCCACTTGTGCTGTGGACCAATCACACTCTGCTGATTCATGTGAGTAACCTTTTTTAAGTTAACACTCATGTAGCTCCATATAGGAAAATTTTCATTTGAGTCAGGGCATAACTCCATACACAGTATCATTTTTGGCACTTTGACTGCCTTAATAGAGATGTATGAAGGAATATATTGTTTTCTTGCTGGTGGCAATCTTGATTTTATTGTATGTCTTATTTATATCTTGTATTTTCCTCTATTTCTATTATAACTCAGATTATTCTGTACTATATAAAGGCAAGAACTTCCATTCAGGGAGAGCAACATTAGTGTAGCTAGCAACAGTGCATTTTGGTATTTTATTGTGTCAGGAATGTCCCATATATTTGTCTTATAGAATATATTATATTATAATATAATATAGAATTTGAAACACACTTTTTGTTTTGTTTTGTTTTGTTTTGCAATGTCTTTTATATTGATCACAGTGTTTACATGTAACTAACTTGCTGAACTTCTGCATAGAGGATTGTGGTGGCATGAATCTTTTACTATAATGTATGAAACCACTTCATTGTGACACAGTATAGACAGTGAGTTTTCAGCTGCTTTAAGTTTGTGAATGCCTAAAATATTTTTGAGGCTGCTAGGCTTATAACAGAAATGTAAGTCAATAGCTACAGATCTATTTATCTCAGCTGTTTTTTGAAGAAACTTCACATTATGTTCAGCATCAGCTGAAGATCCACAGACCTTGGCATGAAGAATACAAGTGTAGCGTGAACTTTAAACTAACATGTAATATCAATTTATTTCATATTTCACACCCATATCTAAGGTGAATATCAAGGATAACCCTATGACTCTCTATGGGGCAATGACAATTTTACCCTTTGAATGCAAGCTACTTGAAATCAAGAAGAAGTCTACTTCTTGCCTCTCAAGCAGCATTGCATCTGCTCAGAAACATTTCTATAAAACATCTTTTCCATTAGAAAACACTAATTTAGTAAAATAAAATATTTTACGGGCAGAAATAGTTTGATTTCATATTTCAAAAAGAAAATATATAAGTATTTCAGTTTGATTTTGTGACAGAAGCTGAAACAAAAAAGTCCAAACCAATATGTTTTAAGCCCTACTGAAATATAACTTTTTTATAAATTACCATATAAAATGTGGATGATATGGTGTTGTTTCACTGGAAATATTAACATATAATCAGACAAATGCTTATTTCTTGTTCCAAGTAAGTTTTAGAAGACAATTTTCATCCCAGTTTGGAGTTTCAAACTTTGAAACTAACAGTTTCTCAGGAAGAAAAACCAAACTGGTTGCAAGCAATTTAGACATAATATGTAGGGAAGAGAGACAGAGAATGGGCAAATACCCAATAAATTTTATTTTCTCATGACTTTTTGCTCTTTTCTGTCTTTCTGCTATTAAGAGCTGCTTGTATTTCATCAGGTGCTTTGCAGCAGTTCCTCTTTACGTCATCAGATTTTTTCTCTCTTCTTCCTCTTTAAAAATTTGTTTTATTTTATCCTTATCAGGTCTTCATTTTTCCTATTGCACCAATTTTTGGTATGTGAAACATCTCTTTCATCCCACAGTACTAGCTGACCACTTTGGGACGGACAGTCACCCCATAAGTTCTGTAAAAATATGGTTAAAGCGTTCATCCTCATCCCATTCAAACAACAGGAATCCATCTAAAAGTGAGGTTATTCCAAAACTACATTAAGAATTCACAGTTTTGATCTGGTTTTATATCTTCTCTATATTTTATAATTACCAACTTAATTATCTCCCAACAATAACCCTCTAATCACCATTTCTGGTTGGGTTTTATTCTTCAAAGTTGCTTGAACTTTTTAGAAGATATTTGGCTTATCAATAAACATTATGTTTCAGCTCAGCATCCTATAGAAAGAATTTTTTTTTCCCCAGGATAATTAGCAGGTTTTTGCATAGCAGTTAGTACTGCTATTTGTATCATGCTGATGAGGGTAATTCACAGAAGCTAATTCATAACCCATAACAGATAGTACCCTTAATGTCAGAAAATTTTCTTTTTCCTGACAGTGGTTCAGAGTTTGGTCTCCCTCCTTTCTGCTCTGACAGTAAAGTGTGCAAAGGCAGATTATCTATGAAGGCCTAACTGTCCATGTCTGAATCTGCAGAAAAACAGTGATATTTGCTGAAGCACCTTTATAATTTTCTTAGACTCAGCTAGGGTTTTGTAGACCTGTACAATTGTTTGCTGAAAAAAGATTATGTGAGTGGTAAGAGGGTTAACATCGAGTGTTTGCCACTAGCACATGAAAGTAGGAAAAATAAAACTGATGAATAAAACATTAAACCACCTTTCATCAACTGCTCACCAACTCTGTCACCATAATGATAAATTCTTTAAAATCTTTACTGCCATGGCACTGAGGCCCAGTCTGCCCTGCATATCCCTGCCCATCCCTGTGGCTCCCCACACCCTATCCATGTCCTAGGACCCCATGTCAGCCCCCAAAACCTTCCAAGGGATTTGCCCAGTGCCTGGGGCTGGGACTGCCCGGGTTCCCATTGCCCTGTTCCTGGCTGGGGTGGTGGGATGGGCTCTGGCTGCCAGGCTGTGTCCTGATTGAGCTGTGGGGACACTTCCTTTCTCATGTCAAGAGTGCAGAGGTGAATGGTGGTGTCAAAACTATCTGTGCAGAGAAATTGCTGTGTGCCTGACAAGGCAGAGTAAATGTTTGAGGCATCTTTTCATGCTCCTTAGTCCTCCAGTGCTCAGGATGGGAAAGGCTCTCCACAATGAGCCTCCTAAGCCTTGTCTCTGAGTTCTTCTAGGCATGTTTCAAAATGCTGCAAGAACTGGACTGCATTTGCAAGGAAAAAACATGTCAAACCTTACCTTTCTGTAACTGGCTTAGCCTACTCCTATTCAACGGTGGTTTATGCTTTAATGATCCTTAATTGTTTTCTAAAAAATAACTTCTGAAAATTCAAAAGAAACCCTCCAAATATACCACATTTCTCTGCCTCCATCTCTTTTCCAAACATTTTCTCTAGTAGTGCTGCTTGGTTTAATTTATGAATCCCTTAATGTAAACTCTGCCAGTGTAGCTTGAGAAAAAGATCTTGTGTAATTTTTTAACATATACAATAATTCTCTTGTGGCATATATTCTCCCTCCCTCTGCCTCTCCCACTAGATATATAGCCTCCCTTTACGCATATGTTTGTCTGAATATATTCATCAGGTATATATATGTGCTGTTTTAAAAAAAGCCAAACAGTTGATAGTTCTAGGCCTCACAGGAATAATAGCTCTTTCCATGGAGAAGGGATGTCATTTTACTGATAATGTAGGAGAGTAGCAGCAGCTATAGAACACCTCTTCCTTACTGTTTTTACACTAGACAAATATGTTTCCATCTAACAATGAGGATTTATGATCACTGAGTCAAAGACATGGCTGAAATACACCAGGGAGCAGCACGGCTAAATAGAATGCATTAAGACTGAGATTCAAGGTACAAATAGCTGTTTCAGAAGCAAAACATACTCACAAGATCCTTGTAAAGGCTCAGTCATACTACCAGGGACAATAACTGCGGGACAACATCACCAGAAAGGTGACTGGAATATTCAAAGCACTCAAGTTTTCCATAAGACAGTTACCTAAAAATTAAGATCCTTGGGAACTCATCTCAAGTCCTCAGCTTCCTGTAGGGATTCAGGCTCTGGAGACGACAGCTAAATTTTGGTTAGTATGGGGATTCCTGAAATCTTTGAAGTTTGGACTGGACGTAGGAAAGGCATGGTGGCTGCTTGCCCTGGAGAAACATGATGAGGGAGCATAGACTGTCTGGCACAATTTTCCCAAGCCGGTGGACTCCAGAAATCTGTCAGAAGCCCAGTCAGGATTTGCTGTCTTCCATCTGCCTGGTTCAAAGTCTAGCCATCTGGGCAAATAAACCTTTACTTCCCTTCATTTAAACTTTTTTAATAGAAAAATAAAGACAGAGTTAAACCCTGTTAAAAGAAGTTTAAAATGAACAGAGCCATGTGGCTATCAAATAATGCACTTATCTCAAATCATGGTACATTTTCTTATTTGTATTGCCCATTCATTCTGACATTCACCACTGGGACTAGTAAAGCACTTGGCATTCACTGTTTCTAAAGTGTACATGAAACATGAGGTCTCTAGAAGTAGGGGAAGAGTTTCTGTCTGTTGCAGACATTCTGATTTGCCCGCAGGCTCTGTGTCTGGCTTTGTCTTTGCGAGGATCTGTCACTGGAGAAATCTGCCAACATGCTGCCCTTTTACAATTCTCCCAGGTCTTTCTGAGGTCTGAAATTTTCTTACAAAATGGATACTTCTCTGTTTTTCACACTCTATACATCAGAATACGGGCGAGATTGTGACATGAAGCTGACTGATGCTCTGCTATCTTTTGTGTCAAAGTGCTGGGGAGCCCATCATGCCCACAGCCATAGCTCTGGGCAGTCCAGATTAAAAGCTGTTATGGTTATCCAAGATCTCCTCCATGGAACTGGGAAATTGGCCAGTTTGGGGTTTCTGACTCTTCAGCTTAGACCCAGGAAATGTTAGGATGCCAACTGCAGCAAACTGGTTATGCAATTTTGAATGGATGAATACTCAGTTCACAAACTGACAAATGAATTACAAGGAGGATAGGTAGTTTGGACATGCAAATGCTATTTTTTTAAGTAAGAAAAAAGGTGTAGCTGCCACAGTTTAAGAGGTAACTAAAAGAGGCAGAGGAACTTATTAATTAAAGCAGTACTTGTTCACAAGTCTAAATTTATGCAGCACTCCCAGTAACTAAGAAGATAGAGATACCATTGGCACCAGTTCTACCTGTCTTGAGAGAAAAAAGATATGTATTAAAGTTAGCTGCTTCCATCATAATTTTCAAGGTAGTGAAAATATCTCCAAGATCACTGAAATAAATTTACCTAAATTTTTAAAGATTATGCTCAGTTTTTGCCTCTGAGATGTTGAATTTCTGAGCTTGTAGGGGACAGAGCATGGAGATGAACATTTAGAGAATTGATTGAAGCTTTTGTTACAGTAATTCCATGACCATAAATAATCTTTCAAACAATACAGTTTTGAAGAGGCAAGACCTGAAATTTGCCATTTTGACAAGATTCCTTTGAATGACAATGATCAAAGTTGTGGACAATTAGCAGTAAAGGAGCTTTCTCTAAACAAAAGGAAGTAGTACCAGTATCTACAGCGTGCATAGATGCACACAAAAATAAACTTATTATGAACTCTATTTATTGCATGTATGGCAAGACGTCTGGTGGGATGATGAAGATTTGTGTAGGGGCCCTTAAAATGTTGGTTGAATGACCTCATTGTCTTTACTCCCCCATGAAATCAAACTGTAAATTTGGTTTTAAGGACAGCTAACACTTTTCATTTGGTTTTAAAGATCTGTTTTAAAGCAATTTCTTACTTAGCAGATGGGTAATTTTGTCTTTGCTTACATCTGTTGAGGTGCAAATTAATTTTCACTCCACACTGCAAGTTATTCCATTTTTGCAACAGAAATTGTATCAATAAGATATAAATTCACTTCTATGCTAGCACAAAACTTTTACTAACTGTAGAAATATGTTGTACTCTGCAAATACAGAATTGTTTTGAATCTGTGTTATTCCAATTCTAAATATACCCAGAAAGATAAAAATATTTATATTTTTACAAGTGGTTGAATGTTTAATATTTTTAAATTTTCCTTAGAAAGAAATTATACTTTGTTATATTATTATATTAATATCACTTAATATAGTTACTTTTAGATTGAAGTTAGTTGCTTCTTGAAGTAATCATGAAGTTGATAACATAGAGAAAGGCAACTTTCTCTCTGAGATGAAGAATTGTATTTTTTGACATGCATTGTGTCATAGGGCATTATTATTGAAATGTCAGGTGACTTTTTGCATCAGTAAGTTCTTCTCTTGTGCAGGCATTCCAAATTATGATTTTCTTCTTCCAAATGTGCTCTGTTTGTATTTACTNTACTTAAAAAGGCTGAAAGGTTTTTTAACAGCAATAATAATCATACTTTACCTAATTTCACAAGTAATTTATTTTTATTCAGAGAATGTCATAAGAACAATTGTTTTCAATACAGCTTTTATTTAATTTCATATGATTTTCATAGTGGCATGGTGCTGAAAACAATACTACAAAAATTATAAAACCAAATTAAATGATGCAAGAATAAAATAAGTAAACATGCACATTTTTTTGTCTCTAAACAATTTGGCCTTGTAATAAGCAGA